>JAVJGI010000038.1:3133370-3154715 GCA_035590275.1 Ibycter americanus
CCCCCTCCTCGCTTTGCAGCGGGGCCAGACCCCGGGCAGGTCCCGGTCCCCACGGCCACCCCGGGGGCTGCCCCTCGGCCAGCGCATCCCCCAGCCCACGCAGCCCAGCATCCTGCAGCGCCCGGAGCGGGGGAAGCCCCAGGTGAGCACAAGGCAGCTCCCACTGGATTTTTCTGCCCCTGGCGAGCGCTTGTGACTTCCCGAAGCCCAGCTGCCTGCTGCCAGCTTGCCACTCCCGAGCTCCCAGTGCCTGCTCCGCTTCTCGCTGCCTCCGTCACCCTCCCGTCCTCGCACCATCGCCCCAACCCTCCCTGCTCACCCGCACCCCCAAGCCAGGGTGACCCCCCAGCCACCGTCCCCAAGCCCGGTCCATCCTCATGGTGCCGCAGGGTTCACCCGGCACCCAACACTGCTGCACCCATCCCACCCATCACCACTGGGAGCGGGAAGGCGTCCCCCCACCCCTCCAAAGCCCACCCAGTCACTGCAGCCCGTAAGGGGCCCTTCCACAGTCAGCCCAGCTCCAGGCTCCCAATATAACACTGGTGGAAAAGGACCACGTCCTCAGAGCATCTTCTGGACAGCACAAGTGTCCTAGTTCCTCACTTTAATTAAAACTTGCCTGCTGTAAAAACAATATCGGAAGTGGAAAAAAAAAAAAAAAAAGCATGATGCTTTTCTCATTTATTTCCCTCCTGTCCTCTTTTCTCGCAAACAAACACACAGGTTTCAGGAATATAAACCTTGCCCTAAATAGTGAAAATTTTTTTTCCACTAGGAAACGGACAGGTCCCCTGGCAGAACAAAGGGAAAAAAATTAGTGCAATTCCTCTGGGGGGGAGATGCGAATTCAGGTCCATCAGGATTAGCTGCGTTTTCAGCACAGGACGAATTTAGAAGCCTTTATCTCAGGGCAACAGAGGGGGAAAAGAGAAGATCATAAGAAAAAAAAAAAAACTTGCAGCTGTTAAAAGCAAATGAAGGTTTCACAACAGGAGCTCAATGCAAGCCCCCAAGGAATCAAAGACCAAAACTTTGTGTACGGATCAGTCACTTCGATCAAAGGCACAAGTGACACCTCAGCCGAGGGGCACCGCGGTGTGCCCATGCCCACCCCAGTCCCACCAGCCTCACTGGGCACAGCCAGGCCAGATACCACCTCTCCCAGCCCGGCCCCAACTGGGCTCCCCATGCAGCCATCCTCCCTCGACCCCAGGGATGGCTTGTGTTTGCAGAGCACCAAGCAACAAAAAATCATCTGGATGTACAAAAAAACCCCATAACACTAAACAAACAGGTGTCTGACATGGTTTCTCCCACCCAGGAGAACAGGGAGCAGCAAGACAAGGTCTGCCGAGGTCTCCTTCCCATCCCATGGCAGGAGGCAGCCCCCTCCCCACGCCAGGGTGGTGGACACCGTGTCCAGCCTGTGCTCGGGGCTGAAAGTCCCAGTTGAGTCCCTCAGCTGAGGATGGGGAACCCAAAATGTTTCAAGGGTGCACCCCTGCCTATGGTGCACTCTGGGCATGGTGACACTGCGTCTCCAAATCCTCCCTGGATGGAGCTGGGATGGATGAAACCCTCCCCATCCTCCAGCCCTGGGAGGGCAATGTGCAGCTCCAGCTTCCCAGCCAAGTGGCTGGGACACAACAGCTCTGTCCCTGTGGTGGGGACAAATAAGGAGCCCCAGCACCTGCCACCCAAAGCCTGCCAACACACAAGCAGCAGCACAGACCAGTGGCTTCCAGAATTTAAAAAAAAGGGCATTTCTCCTGTGGCTCAGTCGCTTGCAGCTGCCCTCAACGTAGCTATAACCACGCTGAGCCATCACGCTGCCCACCCTGCGTGTCCCCACTCCACACAGGGTGTCTGAGCAGCTCCCAGCATGCAGGGACAGTTTTTGCATGGGCTCAGACCCCAAAATACTGTGGGGAGCTGCAAACAGCCTGCAGCCCTCAGGTGAGCGAGCAGCCCTGGCCGTGGGGATGCTCATGGGCACATGCAGCAGGGTGGCCACCTCCCTGTGCCCATGCTCGCTCCCCCAGGCCCCAGGGAGACAGAGGAGTTAAAAATAAGAGCATTTCCTTTCTTACCCCCTACTTTAAGCCACACGATAAATAAAAACTAGGAGTTTCTGCCTCCCGGAGAGGAAGCGGCTGCAGAGGCAGCTGGTGAGTCAGTCCAGCAGCAGTCCTCCCCATCCCTAAGGCATAGCCTCCATCTCTGGCAGGGTCTGAGCCACATTCCTTTCACATGCTGAAATTGCTCCTTTGCAGGCAACTGTTCAAACTGCAGGGCTACGTCCCTCCCCCAGGCCCCCCAGAGCTGTCCGTGGGATGCTCATTTGGCAAAAGCTTCCCTCTACCTGCACGCCTTGCCCACAATGGCCCTTGGCAGTGAGCACTCCCACATGTGGGATGGGGTTGGCTTCCCAACCATGCCACAACCCTCCAACAGATCAGCCGGGGGCTGTAGCCCCCCAGGGCTGGACAGAAGCCCAACTGGAGCTGAAGTTTGTCCAGATGCTTTGGGAGAAACTATGTCGCTGATGGAGAGGATGGCAAACAGGGATGCTGGCTGAGGAGGCAGATGGGTTAGTGGTACCCAAGCAGCACCCCAGTGCCCTGCCTGGTCCCCATCTGACTTTTGCACGGGTCTCCTCGGACATCCCAAATCAAGGCCGGGAACTCAAGGGTGAAGCCACTTGGAAGAAGGAAGCAAAAAATAACTGTAGCCTCCTTTGTCCAAAGAGGAGGGAGGGAGACACTCGGTCCCTTGTGCACAAGCAGAGTGGGGAGCAGGAAGGCTCTGCTGACAGATGCACATAAGAGGGGGATTCTTTGGCCAGGAGGCGAGCTTGCCCCCTCGGCTTGCTGGCTCTGGGTGTGCCCTGACCCTGCTGCTGCCTGTGGATGTAACACAAAGGCTGTCCAGGCTCTGTATGGTGCCTTTCACACTGCTGTGCCGTCCTCCCACCCCAGCCAGCACACAGAGAGCAGCAGAGTTGGGCCAGGACTGACTGTAGGCTACAGCTATCAAAAAATAAGGGGTTGTTTCAACCTTGTGTCTCCTTCTGGGTGAGGGTTTCAGAGCCCAGAGTAACTACAACTGAAAAAAAAATTGCTCCTTTGGTGCAGAAGGTGCTCTGAGCATTTGCAGCGATGAGGGTTAGACCCCAAATCTGCTTTGCTTGAGCTGCAGACCCAAACCTCCCCCTCAGCAGTTGTTTGAAAGGTGACCCAAGGTCTGCCCGGCACAGGGCTGAAACCCCCTCAGGTGACTTCATTAACTGGTGGAGACGAGGGCCAATTCCCTCCTGCATGTCCCATCTGTGCCTCCGCTCACGCCTGGCCGTCTCCGGCTGTGGCTGTGCCAACGGTCTCACGGGAGCAGCCACACTCCCCCAAAATAGCTCTCAGACTGGATGACTTTGGCCCACATCCTCAAAGGTATGGAGGCTCCGGGTTACCTCGGAGAACCTGAGCCTCCATCCCTGCTGGGGTGGCGGGAGATGGCCTGGGAAGGAGAGGATGCTGGTGCACACGCGGTCCTGCTGGCTGACCCTCGCCGTGCGCGGGAGGATGCCCGCACGCTGCCCTCACCCCGGCAAGGCAGAGAGGACGATGCCATAGGAAAATAGGGCAAAACGGAGCAATTCCTCCAGTCCCACACTTGCTCCTTGTCCACCCTCCCATCCACACATCCAAGCCCGTGGGTGGGTGCATCCCACCCTGAGGATGGGCAGGGTGAAGCAGTGGGAGCTGAGAAGAGGGGAAGGACCCCACTCCCCCCCACCCCCCCTCCCTGAGACGGGTTAAGCGATGCTCACATCGAAGACACTTTGTACTTGGATTTAAAAATACAGCCAATGCCCCGGTGGCTCAGCTCCGTGCAAGTTGCAGGTATATTTCCACACTTGAGCCAATAACCTTCCCCGAGGGAAATTTAGGCTTTTTATGATTAAGAGGGGAAAAAATAATAGTGGGGAATTAAATATAGTACAGAATGAGAGTACAATTAGCAGTTGCCGTTAGCGACACCGGGCCAAGTTTGGGACAAACACCGTGGTTGTCTGGAGAGCAGCAGGGCTGGGAACAGCCACCGGCACAGCCGGGTGACACGGGAATCGGCCAGGTGACATGGGGCAGGGAGGGACGCTCGGCCCTTGGCAGATGGCCCTCGGGAGCCATCCAGCACAACCCGGACCGGCATGAGCAGCTTGCCAGGACTGGCCGCACCTCGTGGGTATGATTTTCTTCTACCTTTAGTTTATCAAAAGCAAATGGAAGTGTTTGCACAGGCTTGTGGCTTCCCTAATAAGCAAACACAGGTTAATTGTGGGGTGGAGCAGGGGCTGGGGCTGTCAGCTGTACCCTCACCATGGGCCAGGATGGCAGCCGGTGACACGGACAGAATGGACGAGATAGAGCCCCATTCCTCATTTCCCATCCCTTCTGGTGCATTGCCCAAGAGATTTTTGCATTGCCCAAGAGATTTTGCATTGCACAACCCTCCCTGGCTCAGCTGGCCATCCGCTGCCCCATACCTTGCTCATTGCCTGCCTGCAGCTGCCATGCAAACTCCTCCACAATTGCACAACCATTTTGCTCCTAATCAGCTGATTTATTGCCCACTACAGTCATGCCCATGTGAGAGCATCACTAACGGCTTTGCTGGCTCATCTCCAAGGGCACACGCTAATTTACGTCCCGGGCAGAGTCTCCTGTTATTTCCCCAAGCCCTCCTCGCTCCTGCGCATCAGGACAGGGACCCAGACTCGGCTGCCTCACACGGTCCCCAGCGATGGGCAGATTTTCCAGAGCAGCTCCAGAGCGACCCTGAGCACTGCTGGAATCGGATCACACCAGCATGTCTCAGCCCCTGAAGAAATCCAGAGGGATCTGCTGCAAACCACACTCCAGCACGGAGGAGCCAGCAGCACAGCCTCTTCTTTCAATAGCTCTTTTCGAGATGGATTACCACGCCAAGCAGCATTTCCTCTGCCTCCAAGTGGGCCACGCAGGCCCTCTTGCCTGGCTTGCAGTCAACACGCAGCGATGAATGAACAACATCTTATCGGAGAGCGGACGGGAAATGCTCTCCAGCTACAGCCCGGGACGGGCACGTTGCCCACCTCTGCGCGCTGCCGGGATGCAGGATGGGCTCCAGCTCCATCCTGCCGCCTCCGAGCTGGGGACGGGGATGCTCTGCGGGGCTGGTTTTAAAAAGGGTGCACCCAGCCCAGCTCCTCTTGGCGTGGGTCTGGCCTGAAGGGCGCAGGGATGGGTGGGAATGTCATGGAGAGGAGAAGGGACAGAGCGCAGAGGAGCTGGCTTCCCACTACAAACTTGTCCTGCCCTGGCCTCCATTTCTCCCTGTAAAGTTTCATATAAAATGGCTGATCTGAGGTTCTTCCCTCCTCCCCAGCTTTTCGAGACAAGTTAGTGCCAATCAGCCTAATTACAGTCTTCGCTGAGATAACCACATGCTTTCCTGCTGAATGACAGGCTGGGTTACCATGTGGCTCAGGGCCAGGACCAGCTGCCTCCCTGTCTGGGCCAGACCATCGCCTTCATCACACCGGTGACATCCCCAAGGGATGGGGGGGCCAAGCAGACGCTGTTCCCCTCCGGCGAGGGTGTGCTGAGAACGGGAGCGTGCGGGCAGCCCTGCCTGCAGGAGCCTGGCTGTCGCAGCCCGCTCTTGCAGTCAGTTTTATGGGCTCCCTTAATGCGACAATGAAAGGAAACACGCTGCGAGCACGGCCGGGCTGCTGCACGTGGCGTTACAGCCCCGAGATCAAAGGAGATGCTCGGGGCGAGCGGGGTGATGCTGCAGCACGGGCAGCTGTGCACCCCGCAGAGGGGGATCCCACGTTGTGCTGTACCCTCATCCCAGCACCACAAGTGAGGAGCGCCCTGGGCACCTGGCACAGCCTGCTGTCATCTCAAACTGGGGACCGGCTTCAGCGCAGGGTGCTGGGAGAGCTTCTGTGCATGCAGCACCTGCAAGTGGGGGCTCCCTGGGTGGCTGGTGGGCTCCCTGCTGGGGTCAGAGGGGGCTCCCAGCACCCCCATCGCAGGGGAGATGCAGGGCACAGGTGCTCGATACAGTGAGGTCCCACACAGGACTCTGCACCCTTCAGCGTGGGGCCGTGGGTGCTGTGCAGGGAGGCAAGTGCAGGGAACGGGGCTCAGCCTGTGCCCTGGCCAGGGGGCTGCCACACAGCCAGAGCTAAACCCAGCCCAGGGCAGCAATGTAGTGATGGGACAAGGAGGGGTGGCTTTACACTGAAGGAGGATAGATTTAGATTAGGTATTAGGAGGAAATTCTTTACTGCGAGAGTGACGAGGCACCGGTACAGGGTGCCCAGGGAAATTGTGGGTGCCCCATCCCTGGCACTGTTCAAGGTCAGGTTGGATGAGGCTTGGAGCAACCTGGGCTGGTGACAGGTGTCCCTGCCCGTGGCAGGGGGGTGGAACTAGATGATCTTTAAGGTCCCTTCCAACCCAAACCATTCTAAAACCTGCAGCAGGAGCACAGGACAGGACGGACTGCCAGGGCTGGGTGTACAGGGCCACCCCCAGAGGCAACCCACACACCAGTTACCAGCCCAGGCTGCAAAACACACTTGTGCTTTCATCTCACAGAACCTCTGAGCCCCCTCTGCTTACCAAAGACACCCCCCACCCCCAGTGTGAGTACTCACAGTGCAGGCTTCACCGTGGCCAGGCAACACAGACCTCACTAGCCCCACAGCTGCATCAGCCCAGGCTACTAGGGGGAATCCCCTCCCTCCCCTCTAAAGGCCCCCACCCACTATTGCAATTAAAGGACCGGGGGGGCTCACCTGCCCACAGACACTTAGGTGTTGCCGGACTAAAGAATTTAGCTCTCAGCGTCTTCCTGCTTAAAATCTTGGCAAAGAGAGAAAGGAAAGATGAGGGGTGTGGTAACGGTGCCCCATCAGACATGCTTCCACCCTCACAGTGATGGATGTCCCAGGTGAGGGGCATTCTCGCTCCCCAGCCCACCTCACCGTGCGAGATGCTGGATGTGAACCCCAGCAGCAACCAGCCTTGTGGTAGCCAAATCCCTGCAACGGGTCCAAAAGCTGCTGGGGACGAAACAGCCCCAGCAGCATCAGGAGGACTGATAATAACCAGCCTGAGATCTGATTCTAAGGGACTGGCCATATCCAGTCTGAGAATAAAACTCACTGGGTGTGATCGAGGGAGCGCCGGGCTCGGCAAGGGCAGGAGAATGTTGGCTGCTCTGCCTGCTGCTAGCCTGGCACGGCCACGTGCATCGGTCCAGCCCGAGCTCCTGCAGCAGGATACGGGCAGAAGCGGTGCTGGAGGACCCGGACATCCTCACGTCCGGAGCTCAGCACGCACCTCCTTGGGATGAGTCATGCTGCTGTGCCAGGGCGGTTCATTCGGCAGCTTCCACCAGCACAGAGGAATGCATTGAACAAAGACCCAAACTCCCTGGTTGTTGTAGAGGGAAGAGTTAGTCATGCATGTGCTCCGCGCTGCTGAGTCACCCAGCAGCCACGGAGCCCGTGGGATAAGGGACTGGGGAGGGTGGGAGCGACCGTTTACTGACTTTACATGTAAATCAATCAGGAGGTTGTGACGAGGCCATAAACCGAGACAGTCACAAGCTGAGAGGGAAGAGGAATAGTTGGGCAGAGTTTATAGCTGTTAAAGAAAAGAAGGAAAAAAAAAAAAAAGGAAACATAGAGGTATTTTATTTGCAGGACTGGAACTAGCTTTAAAAATTATAGGTAACATTATATTGCATTTTATATGTCACCAACAGACCCAAAAGCTCTTTTATATGCTGCGGCAGCCGCAGCTCCTTCCTGCCTGATTCAGAGCGGCAGCTGGCCCGTGATTTCTGAAGGCATCAGCATCTCGGCTGGGGCAGTGGAAAGGCAGCTGATGGCTTGAAAACCCATCGGGGCTGTCCCAGGAGCAACGCTGGGTCAGCACAGCCACCCAACAGCCCGCAGAGGCTGCAATTGCCTCGTTGGACTTTTCAACTTGGGCACGAAGCGTGTTCGTGCTGGTGAAGCAGAGTTTTCTTTATCACGGGTGCCAGCTTAACAGCTACCATTTAATTTTAACACCAAAAGCTCAAGTCTCCAATGACTAATGTTTCCTTTGATCAAAATCATGGCTCTAGTGAGCAAAACACCCCAATGACGCTGCTGGGAGGAAGGTGTGAGCAGCACGGAGCTGCTCCGCAGTGGCTGGCCCCAGCCCCGCGCGGGATGCACTTGCTGGAAATGCTGCGCTGGATTTCTCCAGTGAGCTCAGGCCATCGGTTGCTGTTCCTCATCCCAGCTAGGAACGTCTCCAGGGCTCTGCTGGCCCCATGCCGGGGTTTCCCTGGATCCCTGCTGCTTCACCCCATTGCACAAGCCCCAGGCATCCCTCTGGGAGGGCTACGGGTGGGTGCAAATAGAAAAGAGGTTTATCTGTAGCCTACA
Source organism: Ibycter americanus (assembly GCA_035590275.1). Classification (NCBI taxonomy): domain Eukaryota; kingdom Metazoa; phylum Chordata; class Aves; order Falconiformes; family Falconidae; genus Ibycter; species Ibycter americanus. The sequence continues at coordinate 3,141,868 of JAVJGI010000038.1, forward strand.
TCTGCAAAGGGATTCAAATAATTCCTGAATGTAAAGCAGGAATTCTATCTGCTTGTAAAAGCAGCCCTCGCTCCCATTGTGGACAAGGCAGGAGAATCGCTCAGCCCATGCCATGAGAATTTCCTACCCACGTCTGTCTCGGCCGCTTGCCTCCAGAGTTTGAATCATTGCTCTCGTTCGATGCCGCAGTCAGAGGATTTCCTTGAAAATAGAATCTTTGTGTGGCAAGTATTTCTCCTGTCTGGGCTGGGGCTGTAAGCGCTCTTTGTTGATGCAATGACAATCTCTTCCTCAGCCAGTGCGGTACCATCGGCAGGGAGACGGGACTTCTGCAGCCCGTCTGCATCGCCGGGGAAGGGTCCATGCCTGTGCAGAGGAAGTGCCGTGTGTGTGTGTTAGAGAACAGGTTTGTTTTTTAAAAATATACCAGGCTACATCCTTAGCGGTTTCAAATTTGGGGCACAGATCGTCGAGCAGTTTTGTGCTTTTAGAGCACCTGAAATAATGGGATCTTCAGCTGGAGGCGATCTCCTAGAACCTCCCCGCCACCATCATAATACAAATGGGTCATAATAAAAAATAAATTAGTGTGAGTCCACAGAAACCAGCAGAGCTCTATCCCTTTCACAGGCTGAGGATCCGAATGAATATTTAATTTAAAATATTCTATTATGTTGGCTCATATCATTGTAATATCTGAGCGTCTCACATTTGTAATGCAACTTTACCACAGCTTTGTGAGACCTGAAAGTCTCAGACTGGACATTATTTCAGGCACCGGCCATCTATTTTACTCCTCCGCATTGGTGCAGCATCATGCGCAAAGGAGCCCACCACCGGGGCTTCGTGGTGCTACCAAAGACGCAGAATAAGCAGAGCAAGGCCATGGGTCTCAAGGCAAGGCTGCAGCGAAGCACAGGACCATGCAGGGAACTGGACTGAGCCTCCCAGCACCAGAGCGGTCCCACCAGCCCATCCATCTCCAGTTAGAGCTGCGCTCCAGCGCCGGATCGTCAACTTCTATCAGCACATGGGAAGACGACAAGGTTTGCAGAGGCTTTTCTAGCTCACACAGTTTGTGAGCAGCCTCGCTTGCTCTAGCACCACATCAGTGTTTGTAAACAACCTTAAAATACATCGAGCAGGATGTGGGAGCATCACGTGAACGTGCAGCTTCTTGTCAAGGCGATGTGCCCTCAAAAGGGTAGAGCAGAATAACTCACCGAGCTCATTTCCATCAGCCTGCCCTGAACATCGCCAAGGACAGCTCGGTGCAGGCGTCTCTGCTTCCCACCTACGCAGCAGGAACAGCACAGGGACAAGGACCGTGCTGACCACGGATGCTCGGATGCTGTGGAAATGACTTGCTGCCTCTGCCAGACCTAATTTAGCAGACGACACCAGCTGCTTCCCAAAGAGGTGCACATAACCCTGAAACGAGCTGCTACGAAATGACTCAGCCAAGGCAAACCCTCCCTCCTAACACCTCCTTGTGCTGGTGTTTGACATATGACCTGGCAGTGGGAGAATGCTAATAATACCTACATTTTATATAGCACTTTTCTTCGGGAAATCTCAGATGGTTTTTCACAGAAGTCAAGTCTATTTGGAGCTCAAGGCTTCTAGGGATGTGTCAAGGACAGAGTTTTGGTACCCAGGAAGGCAAGGTGGGAAGGGTCTATGGCCAGGACAGATGGGCTAAACCACTCTAGCAAGAAAGTAATGATGGCTGTGGTTAATTTGCCATTGTTAGGATCCAGAGTAAACACCCCAGAGAAAATCAAGGAGTTCATCTCTTTCACAGCCATGGTTTCCAGTTAGCCAGCGCCGTTTAGATGCTACAGCCCTGTTTTGTGATGTGCCCCGGAGAGAGGCAGGAGCACGAGGTGGCGGTGAGAGCATTCCGTGCCGTGCCAGGCTGGGAGCCCTCGCAGGAGGACCGAGCTTTGGCACTGCAGCCCTAGCAGGTGCCCAGCCCTCGGGCAAGTCCAGGGAAGGAACCACCGAGGCCTCACGCGCTGGGGACCACTCAGAAATAGCCCTGAGCCGCGCAGAGCAACGCCTGGGGAGAGCTGGTGCGTACACTGCTGGCTTTGTCTCGGGCAGGTCGGCTGGGTGTGTGCTTCCTGGCATACAATTCCCAGATTAGCAGGAGCCCGGCTGCCAGCAGCTCCTCCTGCCTGGCCGTGAATGAGCCGCTCGGGGCTGGGAACCGCTGCCGAGGTCAGTGGTTCAAGCGCCCAGTGCTGCCGAGCAGCTCGGGGCAGAGGCAGGGGATTGGGATGAGGCAAGGATGCGGGGATGGGACATCTCCCATGCACCCAAGGGAGAATGAAGGAGAGGGGGGTACTTCTCCAACCCCAGGGACAGGACCCCCCGACCCCTCCCTGATACTTCTATAAGAGGTTGGCTGTAGCCCCAGGGGATGGAGATCATCACCAGCCAAACCAATCTCGCCGTTCCTTTTGCGGTGGGTAGGGAACAGAGGCAGAACCTGTCTCTTCTTACCCTGAAACTAATAAATAAAAACGCTAAAAGCCACAGAGAATAACTAATGTGGAGAACATGAAAAAGCTGGAGGGTGGAAGGGTTGGGAAAGGAGAAAAAGTAATGCAACACAGAACTGTTTAATAATGGAAAGTGAATAATCAGAGGGAGAAGTGAGAACAATTTACTTACACTAAATGCTAAATCTAAAAAAAAAATAAAATATATATATATAAAATAAATTCAAACTAAACCCAGGCCGTGCCAGCCCAGGGGGGTGAGACTCACAGGTCCTTCCCAAGGAACAGGACAGGAGAAAGCAAAAAGGGAAATGTGGTATGTTCATTAAAGAGAAACATAGGGGAATGAAGAGGAAAAAGCTGGAGCTGAGGAGCTCTTTGGGACAAGCCTAAGCCTGGCCGGTACCAGGGTGGGGAGTAAAGAAGCAGCATGGATCTCCTCTGGGAGGGCTGCCGACGTGGGGTGCTCAGTCCGGAGCTGCATCCCATCTCTCCCAGGAGCAGGATCTAAGGAGGGAAAGATGCACCTCAGGACCCAAGCAGCCAACACACTGGCACTGCCTCCCACCAGCCCTGCTGCCAGCTCCCTCCGCCTGCCGGTGCTGCTGGTGCTGCCCCGTGCTCTTCCCTCCCGTTACCTACAGCCGCTGGGCAGCACGGAGCCCTGGGCACCTCCAGCATCCTTGGCTACGAGAGCTGGAGCCATGCTGCCACGTCGCAACCATTAGCATGAAGCAAGGTTGACGTGACACCCCACTGATGCCCAGCTGCTTGCACCCCTCTGGCCTCCAGCTCCATTTACTGCCTCAGAGAAGCTGGACACCAGCAATTCCCCGCCGACTGCGGCTCCGGGAGCCACGCCAGGCATGCCCCTGCCTTTATCTGCCTGCGAAGACTGTGCTTATGAATCGGCATCTGTTTGCAGACACCCCCTCAGAGGCTGAAAGGAGCTACTGTGCCGGCTTTTGGGATCAGACCCGCGCCCGGAGCTCATGGCAGATGGGTTCAAACTGAGAAGCATCCCCATTAAACTCTGAGTGCTCTCCTAAATGCTCAAAGTCTGCGCCTGCCCCCACACCGCAGAATGAGGTGGCTGCGGAGAAAGCTGAGCATGGAGGGGGAAAAAAAAAATAATTAACCAAGCAAACAACCCAATGTAACTCCTGGCCCGCACGGCGTGAGACAAAGAAACCGCCTCCACGCTCCGTTTTCCAATGCTGTTTGGAAGTTTCCCATCCCCCTTTTGCAGCTACTGAAGACAAGACAACACATCTGGTCTTTGCACGAGGGAGAAGATGGGATGCTGTGAAGCAACCCCCATGCACACGTGCCCAGCAGAGAGCAAAGGCGAGCAGCCCCCCCAGCACCCCCCTCCCCACCTCCCAGACGTGTTTTTCCTGTGCAAGAAGCGAAGGAAGTCACTTTTTCCTCTCTCCCGGGCTGTCCCTGCCTTCGGGAGGGGCGTGCTGCTGTTGGGCTGCCCTCGGCTCACACCAGCGAGGAGCGATAACCAACGTGTGGATCTGCTTTCCCAGAGCCAGGTTTGGAAATTTCCCGCGGGGAGACAGAGGGTTTCCGTAGCCAGTTGTCTGGTATTGCCCAGAGCCCTTGTCAGCCCGGATTTCAGAGGCATTTAGAAATAGGGCACTGATCCATAAGATGCTTTGGAGGGGAGGAGCTGGTACGCAACCCCTTGTGTGAAAGGGGAAACTGAGGCAGGGAGTGCACAGGCAGTCTTCTCAAAGGGGAGACATAAAACTAGGCTTATTTAATAAATAATCTCCACTGAAACATGCTGGGTTTGGTTTTTTTTCCTACAGAAGCCACCAGCTTTTCTAAAATGGATTTATGGACCTGTCACTACGCAATTTGAAGCATATTGGCCCAGCTGCCTTGCCCATGGTGCCACAGTGGCTTGCTGGAGGAGGCAGAAACACAGCTGTGGCCACAGTGCACATGGTGGCACACGTCCCACGCCAGCACATCGATGGTATTTTTCTCTTCCAGACTCACCTCAGCCTTTTCCAGGAGTTCCTGGTCCACTTGCTCCCAGCTGTGCCCAGCTTCTCCCAAAGCTGCCAATGCTTTCTCCTGCTGTCTTCCGAAAACCCTTGGTCAGAGCAAGAAATACATCAGAGACAGACACCCTGAGCACTACAACAAATTGGAATAACGCTCTCAACGTGTCCTCACAGCTGGGAGCCCAGCCCTGGCGCTGACTGCTTGGCCACCTCATCACAGACCTGCGGGACCTTATGAGCAGGTTGTCCCAAGCCTCTTGCCTGCAGAGAGGTTGAGCACCCTCCGTGCTGGCACACCAAGGATCTGAGAGTCTTCTCAGGGTGCTCACACCAGGATATGATGGATCAGGGTTCGACCACCGTGTGCCTCCCAGAGGGAAGAGATAGGAGCTCTGTTATTTGAAATATTTCAAATCCAGTGGGCAAAGCTGGAGGGAACGGTCTGGACAGAATAATTCTGTGCTGGGGACAAAGGTGGAAAGGAGGAAGGGTCCCTCTCCTCTTGCTGGTAGCCCATACACTCAGTCCCCCCTGGGATTTATCAGCCCTCTGATAGATACATGCAGCCACAGAACACCCCCCCTCTTCCCATATTTATACAACAGATTATCAGAAGGTATATTTATAAATTGTTTGGTCCTAAACAGATTATAGCTTGACAGCTCTTCCAATGCCTGAAAAACACAAGCTGGCTTATGCTGGTTTCTCTGGACACAGCAAACAGACAGTTTGATTAACATCCAACATGCTCCAATAGCTATTATAGGAATAAGGCCTGGATCTGTTGGGGTTTTTTTAATCAATTTGATAAATCTGGTACGTGTGAGAAGCGCTTTGCCTGAAGCCCACATTCTCCTTCCATCCAGAGCCCGGAGACAGCACAGTCATGATAAACTCGGCGTGGAGACACCCGTGGTCTGGGCACGGCGGCTGCGCTCTGCGGGGGGCTGGGGCATCGCAGCACCGACCTTGCCCCCCCGGGGTGTTGGCACTGCCACCGTCTGCATCCTCCCAACAATCCCAGAGGGAACTGGGAAGGAATTGTGGCTAAAACCTGACCAACAACAGGTTTGCTGTTCCTTTCCACAGTGTCGTCCGTACCACAGCATCCCTGGAGAGCCATCGCGCCCCGCTGAGCTGGTTGCTGCGGTGCCAGGCGAGCTGGACCAGCTCTCCCTCCTGCCTGGGAGCAGCGAGCAGCCCTGCGCCACAGCACGAAGGGCAGCAGAGAGTAACTTTCCCTTAGTCACATCCTCCAGACAGTTAAGCAACGCTGCAGCGAGCCGGACTGAGCCGTGGGTGACAGGCACACGCTGCCGGCATCGCAGCCAGGGCTCATGGCTGGACTGCGCAACCCACCGCCACCCACGCTCCGGCAGCTGGAATCCTGGGTTTGCCAAGGGTTTGCAGGAGGTGAGCCTGCCACCCACGCTGTGTGGGCTGACCAAACCTGTGGGTTGATGGAAAACCTCGAAAACCTCCTTGGCCTGTGCAGAGATGGTCCCTTGATGCACCCCATCCTCCTGTCCCCAGTGTCCCCTGCTCCCCGCAGCCTGGACCTGGGCATGGGGCAAGGAGCCAGGGTGGCCCCGCAGCCACCCACGGGTGTCTGTGTCACCCAGCTGGGTTAGCCCGGCTTGGCTCAGCTCGGTTGGAAGTCAGAGAGTGCCATCTGGTGCTACGAGGAGATTTCTCTCCCCAGCAGGTTCTCGCAGCTCAGCTGAGGGACTGGGGGGACCCAGCGCAGGGGCTCTGCTCCCAGCCTTGGCAGGAGGGTGCGGAGGAGCTCACCTCTCGGCCAGGACCACATCAGGGGGGTTTGCAGGCAGGAGGGGGACAAGTAGTGTTGCAGGTGCATCAGCAGCTGCATTCAGAAGCAGCTCCTCTTTACTTTCCAGCTCCGCCAAGCTTCCCGGGGCATGAGGCTGCAGTGGGGAAAAGAAGAAAAAATAATAAAAAAAAAGATGATGTCAGCGTTGACAAAATATCCCTGTATAACAGCTTGATTCTGATGTAATGCTAATTCCGGCAGCTGATCCTGAAAAAACCTCTACCTCTCCTCCCCTCACCACCCTGGCCATGCCAATTTGTCATCCAGAGAGCTCAGAGTGCCTCATGCAGTGGAGCAGATGTCTCCTGGCACAGGTGGGAAACTGAGGCAAGCAGGGGGAAAGGCTGGCCCAGGGTCACAGAGGGAACGAGGAACAAAACCCTGCAGCTGTCCGGTCCTCAGCTTCCCACACCCTAACCATTCCTTAGCTCCCATCTCCCCTATTTCACCAGGCAGCAGCAGGATCTGCAGCATGATTGTGCTATATACAAAGGAAATCTATCAAAAAACCTCCAACTTTTTAACAGTTTCGGGCAGCTCCCCAAGACTACTGGTAAAACACTGCCCTGGAGTCCCTCTTTGCTGTCTGGAACAAAACGTTGACCGTTTCTCAAAGTGCTGATTTAATGTGCTGCACCACCCCGCAGTGAGGGGGCCTAATTTGCCTTGCACCTCTGTGCTGCACCATTCACACCCCACACCCACGCTCCGGCAGAGCAGCTTTATTAAACCACTAATCCATCCGCCACCCCAGCTACTTCCTGCAGCTCTACCAAGTCCTGCGCCTTTTTCGGCGCCTCTCAGAGCCCTGGCTGAGCAGTTGGAGTCTCGGCTCTGCTGCGCATTTGGTTTTCTGCTGCAAATCTGCCCTGTTTGTATTGTCTGGATTGGTGGCACCCATCCTGCTCCACCCGTGGCCTCCTGGCTTGCTCAAGCTGTCCTGCGGATACTTGGGGAAACGACCAACACCCCAACCTCATCTCCGATGAAGACCTAGTCGGCAGGGGCATCTCTTGTTCCATTGTGGATCGATGTGGTTTATTACAACAGGTTTGTCAGGGATGGCAAGATAATTTTGCAAATCCAGCTTGTTTTAAGGCTGGTGGGTAACAAGATACCCCAGTTAAACGCCCATGGTCACAGTGGGGGTCTGTAAGAAGACCAGGAAGGGAATCCCAAAGGCTTGGCTCATGCCACTATCCCTATTTCACTCCCATCCATCCCACTTCAGGAAATATCCCAATACCATGCACTGCCCATCAGTGACCAGCAGCAGCATCCTGAGACCCTTCCCTGCTCAGCTGGAAAGGACCAGGGAGGTACAGAAGAACTTCAGAGACACCCCCGAAAGCCCACAGCCTCTGACACAGCCGTGCCTTTGCAGTGCCAGGGGTCAGTCCTAGCATCCCCCATGCTTCTCTATCCCTATGCTTTTTCTAAGGCCTGAGGGCACTGAGATCTGCGTGCACGTAGATCCTTCTCACGAGTGATCACCACCTTAGCCCCATGCTCCATGTCCTTTCACCAACCTTATGTGAAGTCCTTTGATGTCTGTGTGGAAAAGCCTTTTCCACTGGAACAGCCCTGCTTTCGGGGATCCTGCATCCTCGCCTCCTGTTTAAAACAAGCCCAAAGAAAACAGTGACTCCCCAGAGCTGTCACTTCCCTGCACGTGGTCCTCGGCACAGCAATTAAACATGCCCACAGTAGAGTGTCTGAAAGAGGACATCATGCCAGGTCCAGATCCTCTAGTAGAGCAAAGCAGAAGGATGTACTGCCAGGCACGCTGGGCATTGAATTCAGTGGGCAACTGGCTGAGGTGCCCCAGCCCCTCAAATCCCCTGGGCAATTTTCTGTGCTCTCTGCCCTGGCCCTTGGGTACTCCCCACAGCGCTCTGACTGCCCCCTCAATCCCCCTGCTTGATCTTCTCCAACGTGCAGCTTGGATGCCAACATTTAGCCAGCAAACAGCATGCAGCACATATCCAAAAAGCTCATATCCAAAGCTCATCTCACTCAAAGCTCATCTCCAAAAAGCAACATACAGACTGGGAAAAGGGCTACCAGTCATTCCTCAGGACTTCTCCCACCAACAACCAGGCAGCCCGCAAGTCCTTGAGGATGAGTGGGGAGATTTCCTTTCCCTCTGAGCCATCCTCTCACTTTTCAGGAGCTGCTCTTTCTCCCATTCAACATCAAAGTCCAAAAAAAAAATACTGGCTCAGGGCTTGCACCACAACATCGTCACCATCAGCACACAAACCTTGAAGGAGCCCGTCCCTGGAGGCAAAGCCCAGTTAGATGCGTTCAAACGAAGGCCAGCAGGACCAGCACTGCGATTTCTGACCCTCTAGCAGCAACATTAGCACAGCTGCATCTGGTTGCATCCTTTGTCAGCAGCCTGGAGAGGCCAAAGACTGCAAAGGGCTGTAACTCGGGTGTCTGAAGGGTGCCACAGCCCGCGGAGAGCTGCCTGGGGACCTTCGGGGAGGTAAGGGCAGCGGTGGCAGCAGTGGCAGCGGAGCCTGCCTGCTGTGCATGCAGCCTGTCCCGAAGCTGTGCGGGTTCTGGAAGCTGGCTGCAATCTTACTGGAAACACTGGGCTCATTTCGGTCTTTTAAGGAAGTAGTGGGAAAACTGGGTTTTATAAAATCCAAATGAGCAGCTGTTTATAAAGTCCACACGAGCAGCCTTCTGCTAAACACCGGCTGCTCAGGATCTGATGAGGCTGACGCAGCCAGGCGAGCTGCTCCCTATCCCTCTAGGGCATCCGTGTCTATGAGGACATGCTCCCTCGATAGGGACACTGAAGCAAGCGGGTCTTTTGGCCCCACGTCACCCACCCACCCAACGCTTATGCCTCCAGAGCTTTGTCACCGAAAGCTTCTGGCATGGCTGTCCCCTCCTCACTGGCCACCCTGCTGCCAGGCTGGGCTGCCGGCAGGAGCATCCACCGCATCCCCAGCCACCAGCTCCCTGCTGCTGGTGCTCAGCATCAGGCAGCTCCTGCTCGTGCTGCTCCCCAGGCAGCCAGTGAGGCTGAGCTTTTACATGCTCTCCCCTCAGCACCCTCCCAGTGCTCCCAGTGCTCCCAGCTTGGGTGCTGCTGGCCTGCCAGTTCTCCCCAGCTGCTGCAGCCCCCGACAGCATCCAGCCCTTGCCCCTGCGCCCTGGGCTCCCATGTCCCCCGCATGCTCCGTGGGACCCCAAAGAGAATCCTGAGGAGCTGGAGCAGGGCAGGATGGCCGGGAGCCTGGGGGGTTGCTGGAGCATCCATCGGTGGCAGTGCTGGTGGCTCAGCGGCTCAGACCTGGATTTGAATTAAACAGTCCCAAACGGCCCCGAACCCAGAGCTGCCACACTGAGACAGCGACGGGGGTCTGAAACAAGGCTGGGGACGGGGCAAGGTGTCACTCAGGGCGGGCAAAGGATACACAACCCAGGGCTGGGAGGCGGATAGAGACCAAGCACAGCCCAGGGCTGGGGGAGGAGAGGGGTCCCAAAAGGCGAAGCCCCCTTTTACCCCCAGCGACTCGTTCTTGCAGCATTCCCACCTCTGCCACAGCCTGGCCTAGCCCTGAGATGTCACACCAGCGAGGGAGGGTGGGAGGGAAGGGGAAGGCTCATGAAAACACACAAGAACTTCTACAGCGGTGCAGTACCACGGGCAGAGAGAGAAAGATAAAAAATTACTACTTCTGCAGGCAGCAACGGAGCAAACAGCTTTTAAAAGCAGCATCTGCGTTCGCCATCGCAATGCAATACATTTACAGCAATCACGGCAGGAATGAAACAGCAGCAAACTCCAGGACCTGTTTCTCCCCAGGCACCTTTCCGACAGGTATTTTCCTGGGATCACAGCCTCAGGCAGGATATGATTTTCCCTATAATATTCCTGCGCTCGACAGAGCCGTGCTGTAGCCGCAGTGACACTGGCACAAAGCTGCCCTGGCTGCTGTGACGTGTCCCTCGCGGAGGCATGCTGCTAGGGGTTCAGCTTTGCTTCTACGCTCGGAGTTTCTGCTGGCTGGCTCTGCCAGTGCCTGCTCATCCTTGGCTCAGCTAGCCAGCAAGCTGCTGGCTGCAAGAAGGGGTGGATTTTTTTCCCCCCATCCAGCAGAAAAAATCATCTAAAACTGCCATGTCATCATGACTGGTTGAAACCGAGATTCTCCCACCCTCCAGCTGCACCCTCCTGCTTCCTTTCCTCTGTCATCACTGGGCTTGGGCAGCCGGTGCAGGGCACGGCTCCTGCAAAGCACAGACCGCAGCCCTCCTCGCTGCAAAAAGTGTGTTTCCACATCAGCCCCTTGCTCTTGCTGGCACAAGAGGGCTGGGGACGCACAGCTAAGCGCAGCCCCCTTGCCCAGCAGCAGCACAGATTTAGACTATGCCAACCACCTGGTGAAACCACAACCTAAAATCCCACATGAATCCCGAAGCCAGGGGCTCCTTCTCTGCGGCTGCCGTGCATCTCTTATTTGCACCAGCAAATATATCTCTTTGTTTACGCCAACCAAAGTTGCTGCCGGTGGAAGCAGGGAATGTTTCACATCATCAGCAGCAATCGCAAAGCCAGTGCGGCAGAGCCAGCTGGGAATTTCTTCCCTATTGCCTCAACATCTTAGCGCCACTGCAACAGCAAAGCAGGCTGTCTCTGCACTGGCAGAACCACACGCAGGGTTTAGACCACTCACCAAATGATCTCCTAGATACTTGCTTGCCACCATCATTTCTTGATGTTCATACTGGCCATTCCCACAGCACAGCTGGTGCGTTCAAATTCATTTCCCTTTATCCCAGACATTGCCCTCCAGCAGCCACTTGCAGACACGTCGCAGTACGAGTCCCCGCTGCCCACCCACATCTTAGTCCCCACAAGCTCCTGGCTGCACGTGCTGTGGGCACAGAGGAGTTGTCCAACCCTCCTGCACAGCTTATTTTTCATACCTTTTGCTGCTCAATGTGATCAGAAGCAGCTATGAGTATCATACACCCGATGCTCGCCCAGTACCGCTTTCCCAACCAATTTTCTACAGCCGTACCACAGAGGCATTATGCAATGTATTTGAGGTAGAAGAGAAGTGGTTTGCAAAAAGGAAGAAGAATTTTTAGATTAGATTGGCTTTTGCAAAAGTTCTCACCGACGCTGCTGCCTAATGAGGTAACACTAAGGGATGTTAAATCTGAACTGGTGGCGGGACTCAGGAACAGCCCAGATTGATGTGATGTGGCAGAGAGAAGCACAGGATTCATCCTGCACCAGGCAGCACATCCCACTGCACCAAAATTCAGCTTCAAACCTGACTGCACATCACACTGGCTGTGCACAAGACCAGCTGCCACCAGCATAGACCAGCAGGGGTGCTGGGATAACCCAGAGGACATCCAGCCTCAGCCAGCCACCATTGCTATGTTCACCACTAAAACTCCCCCCAAGGCTCAGTGCAGAATTAAGGTTGGTGGCGGGACCTTGAGCACCCCCAGAACCTGGAGTTCCTCTGCAAGGAAGGTAGATCCCTTGCTACCAGGCTGATGGGGTGATTCCTATTAGGTGATTCCTCACCCTCCTCTGCTCCATGATTAGTCCTGAAAGCCATCTGTGGCCAGGGCACATCTCACTTGGCCCCTGGCCCCCACAGTTACTGCAGGCATCCCTCACTTCGCTCTCCACAACCTGCTTCTCACTGCTGTCAATGCAGCTACTGCCCTCGGAAAGGTCTGCCAAGGCCACGTTCCCAGCAGCCCGCGCCTCCGAGGGGCCAGGGCATCTCTGGAGCCAGGGGCTCATTTTCCCCAGGGAAAGCTCAGCCAAGTAAATCAAGAATTCAAAAATCTCTGTTTTTTACAGCTCTGGGGCAGGGAGCATCCCACAGGGCACACCATCCCAGGGCATGCAAAATGCTCCTACCGTTGGACATCCAGGTCGTTTGATAATTAGCAATCAGGCATTTATACTGGCCCCAAACCTTTGCTTACCTGGCCTGTTTCAGCACCAACATGAAGTCCCTGGCAGGTCTCCCAGGAGCAAGAAGAGAAAAAGCATCTGGGACAGCTTGCCGAGGCAAAGAGCCACCTCCAGCGAAAAAATCCTCTTGTTCCCCAGGGTTATCCGCACTCTTTCCCCCAACCACTGTGATTTGTCCCAATCTCAGTGGATTTCTAATTTCCTAAGCCACTCGGTGTGAACGCCCTCTGCCACCAGCGACTTTTGCTGGTGGATCTGGTAAATCAACGCAGAAGTTTCCTACTGGAAACCAGGAGTGCTTTAGCGATGACTTTAGCGGGGCTGCTGGCCCTGCCTGCCAGGGAGCCCGGCCGAGGGCAACCCGGTCGTGCTAAGGAGCTGCAGCCTCAACAAAAAGGGCAGAACATCACTGGAGAACACAGGGAGAAGCCAAAGACTCCGGGGAATCATGCCAAGCAGGGTGCTGGGGTGGGATGTAGTGGGATGGGGTGGGATGGGACACCGTGGTATGCGGTGGGGTG
>JAVJGI010000038.1:3155580-3210893 GCA_035590275.1 Ibycter americanus
GGGCCTCATCCTGCACCGCCCTGTGAGTGAGGTTAAAGTACGCGGTGGTACCACGGCAAAGCAGCAGCGCGGTGCGTACGGTAGCAGGGCCAGGGCTGGAGGGTCTGGCCGCCAGCGGGTTGGTGCCCCTCGGAGGAATTAGCGCCTCTTTTAATCATATTTTCTCCAGTTGCCGGGTTTTTCCCCCGTGCGAGGCCGCGGTGGTGCCAGCGGCACCCGGCATCCCGGTGCCAGCGCTCGGGGTGGGGGGCTGGGGGGTGCGGGGTTGTCTGAGCCGTCGGTGGGCAGAGCTGTGCCACGCTGAGGGTGACATCTGGCTCGCCCAGCTCCGGGCTGTGACCTCAGGCGACAGGCAATGGCCCGGCACATGTGGCTTTGCACCCAGCAGCGGGGACCACCGGGATGGGGGCACGCAGCGGGGTGGGGGGGACCCCAGCCGCGACGTCTGCATCTGCTGGGGCTCGTGGGCCAGCAGGATACTGGTGTCATACTGGGTAAACTGGGCGAACTCACCTGTTTGCTCTTCTAAGTCACGCTGGGAGGAGCGGGCCTGATTCTGCAGTGCCCGTGCAGGGCTGACAGCAGGGCACGGGGGGTCCTGCGGGATCATCCCTCCTGGAGAGGGTTAGCTGACCTGCACACCGCGTGATGGAATCACTCCCATGGCCGGGCTCAGGGCCAGACCTACAAAATGCTCGTCCCAGAGGATGCTCCGCACATTTCCTGGAACAGGATCTTCATAACATGTCAGGGGGTGACTTCAGAGCCCCAGAGCTGGGCTTATTCATGGGGGTTACGGCTGCTCCTGCAGATCTGCCTCCCTCTCTGGGTCCATCCCACCACCTTTCCCGCACCCAGGCACTTTCCTTCCAAGAAAAGTTGGGAGAAGTGGTGAGTGTGTCATGAGAGCACACGGGAAATGTGTCAGAGATCTGTTCTCTGAGAACAGGAGATGAGGGTGAAATGAGAAACAGTTGAGGCAAAGGTCTTTTTTTATTAGGGAAGCCTGAGGGGTTCCAGGAAGGCTGATTCTCTGCATGGCATGTGCTCATTAATAAAGATAAGAATCCTGTGCCACCTTGGAGGTGTTGCTAAATCCACATCCTAGGTGCTGTCTGCAGCTTTTAACCCTTTGTGGCCTCCTACAAGAGCAAAAAGTCAGGGTGGAGCTGAATCCTTTAGCAGCTGCTGAGTGTTGACCACCACTCCCAGTAACCTGCAGCTTCTCCCAAACCCTGGCTTGAGCCCTGTCTCGGATCCTGGAGAGCCTTCATTTTCTGCAGCCTTGGGCTGACACTTAAGTGTATGGGTGTCTTAACCGCCTTCACACCCTTCCCTCTTCAATTCCAGCGTGGGATTCTCATAACGAGGGGAGAATGGGGCAAAGCAAAGGGGCACTGGGCTGGGAAGCGGGAGGAATGTGGGCAGCAGCACCCTTGGTATGGGAAAGGATGGTCCCAGGCACTTGGACCCCCAGCAGAGACGGGCAGTGAGCTGTCTTGGGCATTCACTTGGTTTGCAGGAGTGGGAGTTTGGGGTGCTGTCCCGGGAGCAGGTCAGGAGCCAGCAGCGTGCTGCCGGGGCCGTAGCTGCCGGTCCCAGATGTGCGTGTGTGCAAAAGGGGCTGCGGTGGCCCGTGTTGCAAGAGAAGAAAGCGCTGCAAGAAACTATATTGAGAAGGAAACTGAAAATGAAAGTGCCTCTTACACTGACGGCCGCAGTCGCAGCCTGCTGCTTCCTCAGGGTTTGCCAGACGACAAGCATGAAAAATCACAAGTCAGCTGCTTCTCTCTGGTCGCCAGTGCTCGCGAGCCACCCTTCGCACTGGGCAGCCAGGTCTGCATCAGAAATTCCCTGTTAATCGCAGCCGAGGTCTGGGACAGAGGCAGCGGGGTGATGTGAAACGCAGCCAGTTGCACTTACAGACCAAACTGTAAACGCTCCAGAGGCAGCTGAACTCTTTGGCCGAATGCATCCTTACCGTTCCCAGCATCCAGGGCAGCCTCGGGTCGTCGCAGCGTGGAATACAGTGGAAATTCATAGTGCTTCGGTTACCACGAACGCCAGAGAGCTGCTCTGGGTGGGCCGGCATCCCCTTGAAGGGTGCTGAGGCCCTTCCCTGCAAGGTGGGCTGCAGCTGGAGCCTTGCTGAGCGCCCCAGGAAGCGCTGGGGATGGCAGCGGAGGAAGCACGGGAGGGTTTCCTCTGTGGAGGAGGGGATGGGGGCACGTGCATCCGCTCCAAGGGCTCCCTGAGCTCTCTCCACCACTTCCCAGAGCAGAGAAGAGCAAGGAGAGGAGCAGCTCCGGAGCCTGTGTCTCTGCTGATCTGGGCAAGTGGGAGCCAGCTTTCCTCCCAGCTTTACTCTCCATCCCAACTGCTGATCCTCATCGCGTTTCCAGCTTTTCCTTGGATGGGGATGTTTGAGGTTGGGGAGGAAAAGGGAAATCCTGTCCTCGGGGGCACATAGGAAAAAACAGCATCTCCATCTGTGTGTCACCGCGGCTCGGGCTCCCTGAATGCAGCTCTGCAAACACACGGTGGCTTTCTAAGCCAGGCTGATAAGCTCCGCATTTCCAGACCCCCATCCCCGCCTCGACTGCAGACTGGACTTCACACTTACTTCACAGCGCTCTCAATTTATTTTTTTCTTCTGAATAATCTTCAGCGTGAGGTTGTGCGCTTGGACCGTGTGTTGCACTGTGCATCCTGACACAGGTGGTTATTTATCCATAACCGGTGCTTTTCTTTTTTTTTTTTTTTTTATTTTATTTTTGCCCAGGATACAAGTTAAATTTCTGGGTGTCGGTGTGTCTTTAGTAATTTAGACCTGGTGCAAATCACAAACCCCACCAGCTGAGCCCTGTAGGAGCCCTGAGAACATGTACTGGCATGCCAGGCGGGCTGGGAGCTGCCGTGCTCTCTCGCTAACCCTGGCGGTAACTGCGTCGACTCGCTTCCTTCTCTGCAAAAACTGGGGGTGAGGTCAGTGCAACGAGCAGAGAGATAAAGGAGCTGCGACGAGCCCAAAGCTGCAGGTCTGGGTTTAGGTCACCTGTGAAGTTCAGGAGCGATACGAGCCGTGCATTCGGTTCTCATTGCATTTTCTTATTCTGAGAGCGGCTCGGAATAAGAATCGTGCCGAACAGGGGGAATTAGAGCCTGTGGATTTAGGAGAAGAGGAAGCTCATCTCTTGTAGGAGTTGTGGAAAACAAGTTGGAGGTGCTTGCCAGGAGGAATCGGCACCATCGCTCCGGCTCCAGCTCGCCGTGGCCGTGTTGGTTTGCTCTTGCCGTGCCCCCAACCGCCGTGCCCACAGGTCAGGGTAGCAGCATCAGGGGCAGCGGCAGAGCCCCACAACTCAGCTCCCGGGCACGTTCTCTGGGTGCTGCCAGGAAGTCGCAGAGCCCTTCTGTGCCGTGATTTTTGGCTTTCAGCCCAGCGCAGAGCTGCTGCAAGTGTTGCTGTTGTCTGGGCTAAGAGCCGGTGCAGCGCGGGGCACTTGCTGAGTGGGTCGGTCAGGGGGTTGCTCGCAGGTTCCCGGCGAGGATGCGGGGGTCCTGAGGTCAAGTGTGGAGCTGAGTGACTACCTTTTGTGGCGTGTGACCACCTGCAATGTTGGAAGAGTCAGGAGAGGAGTAATCCAGCCAAGGGACTTGGTGTGGACTGGAATCGGGGAGCAGTGCCACCAGGTCACCCGCAGAGATATAAGCAGGCAGCATTGCTCCTCCAAGCATTTGGCTCAGCCAAACGGGCTTCCTAAGGCTGGCCTGGCAGGTGTGGGGGAGCAAGGGGGTTGCAAGGCTCCCGTGACCCTGCTGGCTGCTCATAACCTCGCTCACATACTGTCTCTGGTCGTTCCAGGTAAAACTGATATTCCCCAGCATCTCTCTGCAATGGCTTCAGGGAACGACGGTGACCCACTGAGGGCCCACGGGCGTCGGGAAAGCCACAGGCGCAGGTCACAAGAGCTCAACTCAGGTAAAAAGGTTGCTGTGATATTCAGGGGAGGAAGCATTTTCAACCCTTTTTCTTTCTTTTTTTCCCTGCCTGCTCTGTTCCTTGGGAAAGATGGGGTTTTTTTTCATACCTCCAGGGCCCTTTGCAAGACTGGGGTAACAAACCAGCTCCGTAAAGCTGTGCGGAACTGAACTGGGAGAGCAGCACGTGCGCAATGCTTTGGGGAGATGCTTGGCGTCGGATTAGCGCGGTGGGCAGCATGGGAGGCTTGAAAGGCACAGAGAAAATAGTGTGCATGGAGGTGCTGGACTGGGGTACGCTAGCAGCTCCGTGCAGGAAGGCTGAGGTGGGCAGCAGGGTGCCAGAGGGCACAGGGGCTGGGACATGGGGCTGGCTGCGGGATGTCTGGCTGGTGCCTGGTGTCATGTCCCTTCCCTGAGCAAAAGATGCTTGATGCTTGTCCCTGAGCAGAAGATG
Source organism: Ibycter americanus (assembly GCA_035590275.1). Lineage (NCBI taxonomy): Eukaryota > Metazoa > Chordata > Aves > Falconiformes > Falconidae > Ibycter > Ibycter americanus. The sequence continues at coordinate 3,160,019 of JAVJGI010000038.1, forward strand.
CTTGATGCTTAAAACATAGAGAAAAACACGTCTCGCTGAGCAGCGCCTGGTCTCGGGCAGTTGCTTTCAGCCTTGCTGCATCAGCTGCTGGATGACATGGGGTCTCCAGTGTGCCTTGGCAGAGCAGCGATGCAAAGTTACAGCTTACCAACATTCCGGAGCGGTTCAGTCCGTTTCTCATGAGTGCCAAGCCCAGCAGACTGTCACTAATGGGCAAAACTGGGAACGGGGCCGAAAGGAAGCTGGGAAAAACCTCAGCTCCCGTTTCATCCCAAAATGATAAAACGCTGCTGCACAGGGAGCTGTTGAACACAGGTGACTTCTTAACCTGTTCTGCAGGTGGATTTGTAAGTAAGGCTGAGTCACTGCAGCTCTGTCAATAATGCAGATTAGAAGCTATACCTACCTGTATATGTATTTTTGCTCAGATCCAGCTCAGAGCTGTTTTATTGGCCTGATAACGTTATTTATACTCTGGTATTGCCTGGACTCCTCTCCATCTCGGAGTACCATTTGTGCTAGATCCTGCATGAATACACTAGAAGAAAAAAAAAATACCCTGTCCTTCCCTTACCAAAGTCTACAAGGTATGAAAATAAATAAGTAAGAGCAGTTGTTTACGTATGCTGATTTCCTGTTGAGGCCAATGAGATGCTGATGTGAAAACCAGTGAAAGGATCAGGCCCCAGGCTCTAACCACACTGTTTTACAGTCACGCTTCCTGTACACTTGCAAACACTTACTGGCAGTACTGGTATCCCTCTGCTTCCCAAAACTCAGGGGGGGTCCATCTGGAATTTGGAGGTGGGATCTCTGCACGCCACTTTGGCATAAGCCTCATGGACTCCAGTGGAAGCAGAAACGTGCAGCTATTCCCCACCAACACATGCTGCGGGATTACGGGGCGGAAGGCTTTTGTCAACAGGTATTAAGCCTGGCTTTCATTTAGGGCTTGCTTGCTCTGTTTGTTTATCTTTGGATGCAGTAGGGAGTGAAGAGATTTACCTGCTGCACAAGGATCTGCTTGAACATCCTTCTGAGCCCTGGTTCCACCAGCCGTTGCTTAGGGCATGGACAAGGTGCTGAGCCCTGGTTCCACCAGCTGTTGCTTAGGGCATGGACAAGGTGCTGAGCCCTTGTTCCACCAGCCGTTGCTTAGGGCATGGACAAGATGCTGCTGGTTCTGTCTAGGCTGGGTGCTCAAGTTGCACTTCTGGTGTTTTCAGGGCATTGTAGATGAAGGCAAGAGCTTCACGCTCCTGGCAGTATGTGGTGAAGAGGAGGAGCAAGTGAGCTCATCGATAGTCATGCAAAGGGGAGCAAACATTGCAGAAGGAGGCTGTAGGAGGCCCAGCACCAACAGTGCTGAGCTGAGCTCAGGAAACAGGGCTCATACTCCAGAAAAGTGACCTTGGGCTCCTGCGGTTCTCATCTGTGATGAGGGGATGGCTGTCGTGCCTGTTCGGACGTGCAGCCAGGGTACGCACACAGCTACAGGGACGGTTTGGATCATTCCGTGGAGGCTTAGACCTGTGGTACCAGCCATGGACGTGGCTGTCCTCACACTTGCAGGTAACCATCCAAATGCAGCTCAGCCCCCTCCGTGATGAAAATATCACTTATGCGGGTGTAAGCATCTGCGTGGACCACGTCAGCCAGAATCCCAAAGCACTCTGTTGAGAAAGGTGATGTATCGCTATATCCTCTTATCACTGCTATGGAAATGGAAGGAGATTTGATGTGAGTCCCTGCAAGGATGTCCGAGGTGCCAGGGTCGTGCATGGAAAGCCCAGCCACCCCGACACCCAGTTTGCAGTGTCCGATTGGCAACCGTTCTCTTCCTCGGGTTACCTGGACTTTCTCATCTGTCTGTGTGTGTTTAATACTCATGTAACGTGCCTAGAGAGGTGTAAGATTTGGTCCTTGGTTGTTTGTCTTAGCTCTGGACTTGATGTTGCACGCAAAGCAAGTCATGAACTGATAAACAGTTGCTTAGGGATGTTAGTCATGCATCTGTGAGCATCTCCATGCCTTCAGTGCCAAGATCAAGTGCAAAATGAATAGGAAAAATGTGAGCTGCCTGTTTAAGCCTGGGTTCTCATACATTCTGTAGAGCAACCAAACCCATTTAAAGATACTTGTTGTCTTGTTTGGTGCCCGTGCAGTTCCTATTTCCAGCACAGACACAGAGTACTGGACTTCCCATGGAACTGCATCTCCCATCAACATGTGGTTTCCATTTTTAAAAGAAAAAAAGAAAAAAAGTCATCCTTCTGATGGCTGCGCTGGGAAATAACTCTGCTGTGGAACTGCCTCGTGACTCCTTTGTTCTGTCCTGCAAAGGATGCCCCTATAAATCTTTTATGAAAAACGTGATGGGGTAGGGGGAGATACATTGCCAGAGCTGAGATGCCCACCAGTCTTGGGCATCCCGCTGGGCACTGGGCCCAGCCTCCCTTTGCAGTTCAGTAGCTTTGCAAATAAGGGACAGGTCTCAGCTTGGGCAGCGAAGTACCAGAGCAAAACCTTGCTGCAGCCCCCAGCCCCAAGCCTGTAACTCTGGGCGTGTGGGTGGGACACCACGGAAGACAAGAATTAAAGCAGGTTTCTTGAGTCCAGTCCAGAATCTGGACCAGAGAATCTCCCTTACTGATAGATAAATTTCTCTTAAAACCAAGGGCGTTTGCCCATTAGCTCTGCGAGGAGGCTATGGGAGAATATTGCTCCTCTTTGGGGTGGGAGGACACTTGTTCTGAAGAGCAGAATGAGGGGAAGGGCTTTGTGCTGTGCCGATGGCTCTGTGGACGGCAGTTTTCCACTTCCCCATCTAGAAGCCCTGCTTTTGGGTGCAGGCTGTGCAGGATTATGCCGGCATGGTGCAGTGCCAGGTCGAGCAGCCTTTGATCCTGGGTGGCACTGCTGCTGGCAGGCAGTAGGTTTCACAAGCCGCTGCCTTGCCCGGTGGAAGCTAACCCAAATCCATTAACGCAGATACTACTCATCCCACACTTGAATTGCAACTACCATGAGGTGGAGCTGAGCTTCCCCTGGAGGCAGAAATCTCCAGAGATCCGTTCTTGGTTCCTCGGGGCTGTCTTCTCCCTTCAGAGCCTGTTGCTGTTTTCAAGCTGGGTATCTCCCTCTGTGCAAACAGATGCACCTCTGGGTGTAGGTAGTGCCCATCTCCTGCCCTCGAAAGGGGATGCTGCCAGGTTGCATCTGTCCTTACTACAGTCTTTAGCAGGGCTGTGTAGTTGTAACAAGGTCTGACGGATAACTTTGGTGAGACCTGCCAGTTTTTAACTGTAGTGCAGCTGCTCTCCAGGAGATGGGAACTGGGAGAAATAAAGAATTTTGCACAGAAAGGCAGATGTTGCATGTCTGAGGCTGGCTGGGCTCTGGTCAATGGTGTCTGCGGTGCGGATCCAGGCAAGAGGCTGTTGGGGTAGGTCTGGTCTGGATGCTGAGGGTGAGCTGGGGACCAAGGATGATGGGGTGGCTGCTCCGTGAAGCCGAAGCAGAGCAGGTCCTTCCTGGCAGTGTGGGGGTTCACAGCAGCTCGTGAGCTGCCTCACACGGCCCCGATGATCCCACAGGTTGACCAAAGATCCCAGAGGAGCTCCAAACCGCTCTCCACCCTCTCCACTGCTGGTACTGGGGGTCCACAAGGCAAATCTTGATCTGGATAGTCTTCCTTTGGGTGGGAGAGACCCAGAGATGGTCCCGGTGGGTGCTGCGAGGGGGGAGAAAAAGACGTGTTCCATCCGTGTGTTACTAAAAATAGTGCCTGGGGTAATTAAAGCCAGGGATTTTTTTTGGTACACTTATTTCCTCTTTTCTTCTCGCAGTGTGTTTACCCTGCCTCTCACTGAAACTGTGAGTCAGTCGGTTTCGTTTTCAGGCTCTCGCTGGAGCGGTCACTGGCTCCCGCTGGCTCCTCCGTAAGGTGGGATTTATTTACCACCAAATAAACCCGTTCCTGCAAAACAAAAAACGATCCCCTGAAAACACAGCAACCAGGGCTTGTCATTTCCCTTCACCTTTATTTACCCAACCTAAACTCAGTGTAACCTGAGTCTCTGCAGGACAGGTCCTCTCCCTTCCCCGCACCCCATCCGGGGCTGGGTCCATCTCCCCGGAGTCACACACGGGCCACGTAGGTGTGACAAGCCGGAAAAACTCTGTGATGAGCCATGCAGCATGTTTTAGAGACTTGGATACAGGGATTACAGGGCATCGTTGCCAGGAAAGCTGCATCCATCAGGCCAGGTCCTCACATCCCAACCCTGGGACATTGCTGGGGCGGGAGCATCTCTGCATTGGAAATGCCATTTCCAGCAGCCGGAGAACTGCATGGCCAGTCTGGTGGGTGGATATACTGGGAGGGCGGGACGGGGTTTTAGCTGGGTTGGCTGCAGCGAGCTGCACTGCTGCCAGACAGCATTGCCGGTGCAGATGTGCTGCTGCGTGTCACCAGGATGATCACCTAAAGGCACGGGTCTGCAGGTTCCTCCAAGTAGCTCATTTACCTGGGCTTTGCACCTCGGTGTAGTGTGTGTGAACCTCCACCCTGGTGATACTCTGGCAAAGGAGTGGGGCTCTGCTCTGTCCATTCCATTTCTATCCCCTCTAAGTTTGGCATCTTAGGACAGAAACTGGGAAGAACTGTGTTATGGGGACCTTAAATCCAGCCCCCCACCCTGAGCCCCATGGGGTGACTTGGCTGGGCTGTTTGGGGACCTGTGCTTCAGACCAGATTGCTTCTCAAGCCACCCGAAACCAAGCTCTAATCAAAGACAACCCGTGACAGAGCGGGTACTTTCCCCGGGAGCAATGTAGCGTGTGTGATAAGGTATCGGTCACCATGGTACCTGCAGGACTGAGGCGCCTTGCTGGAGGCTCCCTGCTCCGGAGGGGGCAGGTCCTGGCCACCTCCAGATCCTTGCTCTTCCCCCAGCAGCGTGGGCACAGGGGACACGACGTGTGGGTCTCGCTCGAGCCGTTTGCAGACAGGCACGTGCTTGTTGATGCTGGTGGTGCTTGTTGATGCTGGTGGTTTCACCAGCTTGCGCAGAGCCGGGTGGGTTTTCGTGCCCTGGCGGGGGCTGGGTGATGTGGCTGCATGAGTGCATTCCCCCTGCTGAACCATGAATACCTGGCGTGCCGAGCCCTGCTTGTTTACAAGAGCAGGGGAAGGAAACTGTGGCACCCAAACCCAGCCTCAGCTCACCCCCACGACAGCCCTGGCTGACCCCCTGCCCACCGCAGCCTCCCGCTCGCTGCGCAGCAGGCTTATTGCTTCCACGGGTATTTGCTAGCAAAGCAGGGGATTGAGGCGTCTGCTCTGGCACAGTGGCAATGGGTGTGCTGGAGCAGGAGCAGGCATCCAGTTCAAGCTGATCACCTGGCTGTTTATCTGCTTTCAAGCCCAGGATGGGGACTCACCTCTCTAGGCTGCAGTTTCTGAGTTATTCACAAGCTCCTCTCCCTTCTGTTCCTGCCAGCAGCCCACGCAGAGGTTGCAAACCCCACCCTGGCATTGCCGCTGCTGGGTGTATGTAAGACCAGTGATGTGTGATGGAATCGGCAAGGAATTATACTAAAATGACTGATTGAACTTTTGCTCACCGCGTCATTGCTGATGCCACGTGAGGGCACGATCCTTGGTGATGCTGCAAAACAAGGTGGTTTGCTGAGGGTTGGTGGGCAGCGCTCAACTGAGCTTTGCCTCCAGTTTGGGTTTGGATCTGAGATTCCTGAACTTGTTCGTGCTGAGCAATGCCCTTATCGAGACGTAAGAGAGAGCTGCCAAGTGCAAACACTCGAACATCTGGTTTGTGTTGTGACAGTCCTGTAGCTGTCTCTTGCCAAAAGTGCGTTCAAAAGGTGGGTCTGTGCCCTTAAGGACAAAGGCTGGCTTCAAAATTTGTTTTCTGAGAACTAATTGGTGTTGGATTCTTTTCGTTTTACTGCAAACAGCCCAAATTTAGGCTGAAAATGGGGGACTGGCCTCTTTCCAGCTTGGAAAAGGGGGGAGATGAGCTTCTCCCTTGACTTTTCTTCCTCTTGTCTCCCTCAGAAGACCGAGTGGCGGAGGAGACGGAGGAGGTGTTTCGGAGCTATGCCTTCTACCGCTACCAACAGGAGAGGGAGGAGAGAGGGGAGGAAGTGCCCATGGACCCGGAGATCGTGGAGATCCAGCAGGAGCTGGGCAGGTAAACGCTGCTACCAACTGCATGCACATCCCTCAACCCCATCCCGAGCCAGGCTGCAGTACAGACCCCCCCCTCAGTCCTGCTTACTGGTCTTGCTGACCTGTCTGTAACGTCGTCTTCCTTCTGGGCAGCACCGGGAGCCTGGTGGGAAGGCGCCTGGCCATCATCGGTGATGACATTAACGAGCGGTACGACGCGGAGTTTCGCTACATGCTGAAATCCTTGCAGCCCACCAAGGAGAACGCCTACGAGTACTTCACCAGAATAGCCTCCAGGTAAGGCCACCGGCTCCCTCGGCGTCAGCTGGGCACCTTCTCCTGAAGAAAACCAGGGAAGGGAAGGTCCGATGGGATGCAATGCAGTCTGTTCAACCCTTGCCCCCACCGCGGAGCAGCTGCCTGCCCGGCTCTGCCCCAGCACACAGACCCTGTCCATTCAAGCTTCACCCACCGCCCATGGGCTGAGCTCCAACAAGCTCACCGTGACGGTTCCTGTGTTTTCTGCCTGTCTGCTCTTCCTCCTGCTGTTCAGATGGTCTTCACCTGACAGTCATCTCACAGTCCTTGCACACACTGGCTGGGCTCAGAAGGTTTGGGGGACATGCCTGGGAAGTGTGGCCCGTACATCAGTAGCCAAAAAACCATCCCAGCTCCCCGTCAGGGCTATAAGCAGCCCTGGACCAAGGCAGATGTGCTGCTGGTCCCACTGGTGCTTGCTTGCTTGCTAGCTGGGAAGTCCTGATGGCTCGGGCTTTCAGAGGCACAAAGCAAACCTGCAGGCTGTGGGGACGGGCAGGTACTCGCTGCCCTTGGCGTGGTCCACATGGAACAGGATCAGACTAAAGATGGGGGATGCTCCACAGGCTTGCAGAGCCTGCAGCCGTCCCGTGCAGGCGATGCACACCCAGCTCACCCACTCAAAGCACAGTGACAGGGTGAAGACCAAAGAGCGAACACTTGGACAACTTACTGCCCTGATTGCCTGAGGCACAGGCTTGGATCGAGGTGGCCATCAAGGGGTTCAGTCCTCCCTGTCTATAGGGAAACCAAGACACTATGCACGTAAAACAGTTTGCCCAGGGTCATGCAGAAGACCTCTGGCAGAACCAGGGGAGAAGCCGGGGTCTCTGGGCTCCCAGGCTCCCACCGCTCCTGGCTCCGCCGCAGCCCCATCCCTGCGCACCCTCCGCTCGGTGTTCGCTGTCTAACTGCCTCTCTTCTGTCCTTTTCCTGCTCCCCTGTCCTTGGGAAGCCACGCTGCGCCGTTTTCACCGCTTTGCCAGCCTGAGGCGGTAAACGCACCGCAAACAGGTAAATTAACCTCTGTCCCTCTCTTTGTGCTGCCTGTTTCTCTGTTATTGCCTCCCGGGCTCTAACTTCCCTCTGCGACCTGCTCGGTGGCAGCCCCACACCAAGGCTCCGCCGAGAAGACCATTCCCTTCGGCTGTGCAGACAGGGACCATCAGGACAGGGCACCAGATTAAAAGACAGGGCCTGAGTCTACTCTTTTTTATTTTCTTTTCCTTCTTGCTTGCTTTGCTGGAAACCAGGAAAAATATCTTCAAAAGCTGGTATAGATAAATCGGTGCCAAACCTGCCCACAGCAATACGGTTTGTGCATCCCAGACGTGAATCGGGAGCAGTAGGCATCGAGGAGGCACATTTCAGAGCCCCCCCCCAGCCCTTGGGAACATCAGTCTAAGGAAAGACCAAGGTTTGGGGCTTGGAGGGGTTTGTCTGTGAGGAAAAGGGGTAATTCTGTTCTAACGTGCTTTGTCCTTTATTATTTAATATTAAATTAAGGATATTTAATAATATCCTTAGATATTATTAAACTTCCTGACCTCCGGGTATGACCACACAAGCAAGGGATGCTTTGGGAAGAGGTGGGTGGTTGTTCCTGCTGCTGGCTGCTTGTGTAGCAGCTACGGAGCTCGCAGCAGCCCGACGGCTGAAAGCACCACCAGCTCCAGCGCACCTCGTTCGGTGCCCTTGCCCATGCAAACACACGGGCAAACACAGCTGCAGGCGGCTGATGGTCCCTGCATTTGGATGGAGACCTGAGGGAAAGGCAGGAATGCTGGCAGGTCAGCAACAGCCATCGCAAAGCCTCCCCTCCAGCAGTTCAGAGGCTGTAGACAGGATTTGGAAGCTCCTTTTCCCTAGGACATCCCTGGCTGAGGCAAACGGTGGTTGTGACTGAGGCCACGTTTGTTCTGCTCTGAAAGCCCGTCCTGGTTATGGGGAGCCACAAAAATCACGGCGCTGTCTGCGCGGCTGGGATGCACTTGGACAACTAGTGCAGCATCCCCAGCCCTGCTCAGCCACCGGCACTGCTCAGGAGCCCGCAGCCTGGGCAACACAGGGATGTAGGGAATGGGGAGGTCTGAGCCAGGGCAGTCGTTCAATGAGGCAATCGGCTTCGTTTCAGCTTGTTCGAGAGCGGCATTAACTGGGGCCGGGTGATTGCGCTGCTGGGTTTCGGCTACCGCATGGCCATCCATGTCTACCAGCAAGGCATAACGGGTTTCCTCCGCCGGATCGCCCGCTACGTCGTGGAGTTCATGCTCCAGAACCGCATCGCCCAGTGGATCGCCCAGCAGGGAGGATGGGTGAGCCAGCGGGAACGCAGGGCTGTCCCAGGGGGGTCCGGGGGCGAGGGGGGGACTGTGGCACTGCGGAGGTCGGTGGGGTTACCTGGGCGCAGGCAGAGCAGCGACCTGGCCCGGGCAGATCTAACACGCTCTGGTTATTCTCCGTTTCCCATTAGGTGGCTGCACTCGACCTGGACAATGTTTACATGAAGTACATGCTGGTGGTGGTGGCCCTGGTCATGGTGGGGCATTTAGTGGTACGACGCTTCTTCAGGCCCTAACTAACGTGGGGGCAGAGGCTGGGGGGGTCCGGCCAAGCTCACTCTCACATCTCTGCTCTGCATTGACGTCTCCTGAGAGAAGGGGGATTCAAGGAACCTCTGAGAGAGAGAGAGCAGCTTGGACCTGCGACCCTCCCACCGCAAAGCCCAGGGTCTCGGCCATCTACACTGACACCACCGGGAGCTATGGAGAGAAGCAGTGGGGGGGAGAAGGTTCCACTTTGTTGTCTGTTTTATGCCTCACCTGGCTGCCCAGGACAGAGCATCGCTGTGACTCCTAGCATGCAGGAGTGAGGCAGAACAGGCTCCTCTGAAGTCAAGAGTCTGGGGGAACAAACACGTTGTGGTAACGCCTGTGTGTGTGCGCAAGCGCGTGGGGCTTGTCCGTTCCTCGGGGCCGGTGCGCAGCTCCCATGTGCCGATAGCTCCAGCCCAGCCCATGCCTGCATTTGAAGAGGGATTGCAGCCTTGGTTGCTGCAATCGTTGTCTGTAAGTCACTGGAGGGGCAAGCCAGCATTAGCCCGTGTGGGGCTTGCTTTCACCTTCCCTCTGTTCCTGAGCCCAAGTACTTGAGCCTTCTCTTTCCTTTTAACAAGCATCCCTACCCCTTTTTAAAGAAACACGCTGACTACCTGTCCTCTGACAATCGATGTAACACCTGGCAGCGCTGGCAGGCAGGTTTGCCCTGGCAGCCCGAGCCTGGAGACCTGCAGCTCTCCCGCGGCTGATGCAGGTGCTGGGGTGCAGCCTCCCAGCCCCCCACGGGGAGACCTAGGAAGCACCAGCAGGTTTCCAAACACTAAAAAGCTGTGGGGCGACTAACGGTGGGTGTAGGCAGCCTGCCTGCCTGCCCTCCCTCCAGTTCTGCTGAGGGCTTCCATTCAGTAGACCTGGATGCAGCCCAGTTGTGACCAGCTGGTCTCCCTTGCTCTTAGTGGGAGGCACTGGAGTCACATCCCATCCCTGCATCAGCTCTTTGCCCTCTGAGCTCAGCTGGGCAGGATGGTGCAGGCATGCCCTGGTTAAGCCCAGGGCTGCAGTATTTTACAGCTGCCAGGACAGCAGGACCCAGCCTCTTCTGGGCACAGTGTCTTTGGGACATGACTTGACCTTGTTCCGTTCGTGACTAAGGCTTGAGCATGATTTTGGGGGGAGGGAGGGAGGGAAGCAGGCTCCACCCTCCCATCTTTCTGGCTTTTGCAAAATAGGGAGAGCATCTCAGCGTGGACCGCACAGTTTAGCTCTGTTCTTCTTAACTCCAGGTGACTCTGTAAGGCTTGAAACTGTGACTGGTCCTATCTGAGGCAAACTTACCCTATTCCAGCATCACCCATCTCCTAGAGCAGGTCAGCCAGCTGGGGGAGGGGACCAGAGGGACCTCGGGGATAAGAAATGAGCAGTGGTTCTATGTCTGGGCTCCTCTCCTAATGCAGACAGAGCCCTCCTGGGCTGGAGACCAGGACCATGGAAGTCGCAGTGCCGTAGCCCTGAGCCCTCCGGAGCCTTCCCACGATGGCTGGAGCAGGGAACTTGCCGGTATCGCTATTGCAGGATGGGCTGAGTGACCACAGCTGACAGTGCTCCCGCTCATCTCTATGGCACAGGGGTGGCCAAAGCGGGGCAGAGCCACCCTGCCTGGTGTCACCCACTGCGGTGACCACCCCAAGAGCCCAGGGTGGGTCAGAGAGATCTTGAGAGCAGCCCCTCTGCCCCCTGTAACAGAGGCATTCCTGACAGACAGCTAACCTGTTTTTAAAACCCTCCAGTATTGCCTCCCCATATCACTCATTCCTGCCTTGATCTTTACCTTCAGATGGATTTTTTTTCTTCCCCTCAATGCCCGTCCCTTGCTGCAGTTTAAGCTTGTTACTGCACGTCCTCTCCGAGGCACAGGGACAGGACACTGCATCCTTTCTCCTTGCAGCTGCAGAGGCTTAGCAGGACCAGCCATGATTTTGTAACACTTAACGTCCCTCCTGTTCCTGCTTCTTTTAACATAAGAACAGCAAACTTTTCAGCCAGTTTCCGTATCAGGGTCTTTCTGTGCTTATCATTTTGACCCTGACTGTTTCTGCAGTATCCCTTTCCCTGGTGGAGTGTCCTGGCCTATGCTTAATAGAAAGGCATTAAAATATTTGCTATAATATTCCTCTTCTATATATCTCTGTTTTGGTTGCTTTATTTGCTTTAGCTGTGCTGAGCAGCACAAACCTCCAGTGGATTGTCCGTGCTCAGATTTTGCGGCTGTGCTGACTCTTTGGGCAGCTGAACACCTGCCTAGCTCATTTGTCCCCTTGCAAATGTATTTCTTGGCATTTATCCACACACGACTTCATTTACCTGTTTATCCATCTTGAGCAGATCTTGAGATTTCCTCAAGATCTCCAGACTCTTCTCTGGTGTGAACACCAGTCTAGCCAACTAAGTATCATCTGCAGTGTCCCATCCCCACTCCTTACCTTCTTTTCTGGGTGAAAACACCACCAGATGGAGCCTTTTTGCCACGATGAAAATGAACTGTTAATTGTTCTTCTCCTTTTCTTTTAATCAGCCACATTATTGGCACGTCACCACCCTCTAAGCTGGTTCTCTGGTTTGGCTGTGTCTCCAGCAGGACTTTTTCAGGGGACCTTGGAAAGAAAATAATAGATCAGCTTTTATCCACTACTTTACTGACATACTCCAAGAACTCTTAACAGATTGGAGAGAACATTTGCTTGCACAAAAAGCCATGCTGTTTGTAATTTATTCTCATCTTCCAGATAAAGTGTTTCACCTTGCAAACCAAATCCAGCCATAAGGTCAGCAGACTTTGAAGAAAGAACATTTTTCAGCTTTAGGGTAGATGCTCGAGCCTTAGCAAAGTCTGTGATACCAGGACAGAGAACTTTTAAAATAGGTGCTGTAGCAAAGGAACGTTTCCATTTTTTCCGTTTTCTCAGGGGATTTGCAGGGAGGATTGTCTCAGGATATCAGTATATTGTCTCCCTCTGCTCTCACCTCTCCCAGCCTTCCTGACGATGGTGACCAAGTGGAAAAAGGCTTGAACTGGGACTGTGAATGGGTGACTGGTCCGTAGTGCTGTGTCCTGTCACTGGATGGCAACAGCACTGCAGGCACAGCCACCCGGGTGCTGGCTCCGAGGGCAGAGAGGGGCTGAGCTCCCACCAAAGGGGAAAAAAAAAAAAATCCCCTTCCACATCTCCCTCTTTGGCCGGGTGACCTCGCTATCCATCAGCTGTGGTCTGCACACCGTGCCCCAACCCGTAGCAAAGGCAGGCATCACTGGTTTGTACTGGAATGCTGTTGGGGAAAGCGCCGAGTGCTCTAGAGCAGCAAGAAGGGGCTACAGCAGGGTTGGCTTTGCTGGGATCAAAGCAGACCCAAGAGGAGAAGGCTTGGCCCTCTCCAGAAGCTGATGTTCTCGGTAGGGTTGGTGGGCCCTCGAGGGAGCCGCAGCGGGTATCTACCTCGAAGCCCCACTTGGCAGAGCTCGGGCAGGGGGCCTGGACAAGGTACCACAGGCTACCTTGACTATATGCATAAGGCTTTTGCTCTGGGACTGTTAGTGCCAGAAGCCATTTCTACAAAATAAATGGACATTTCTGCTATAGAAGCAAGAGCTCTGGATACAACTACATTCTTAGAATCAGCCCAGACTTCCTTTACAGGGCTGAATCAGCCACTTGATTCTGCAGGGATAAAGCCCTGGATGACTACAATATTTTTAACCAGTGTAAACTTCATTTAACCCCCATCCCAGTCACATATTGTGCCTTGTATGAAAGCAAGCCCATGCGATGCACTGAATGGCAGGCTCTCCCTGCTGGCACCTTCCTCACTACTGTGATGCTACTGGGGCACCACTGTGCTTGGGGCTTTGGCTTCTTCCCCTGGCGAGCAAGGGAAAGAGGTGGGAAGCCCTCAACTGGAAAATGAAGGCGGAAGATGAGGAGAAGTTTCCGCTATGGCTGTTCCCAAGGGGAGGATTGTTCACGGAATCATTTGGCTTAGAAGGGAAGTCTCACCCCCACTCAAAGCAAGGCTTCCCAAATCACTGCAGGGTTTGGCGGATGGCTGCTGGGCAAGCTGGTTGTTTTCCCAGCATCAGAGATCCAAGCTGGGCTTGCATCTGGGGAAGGACTGGCTCTCTGATGCCTACGGCTTAGTGCACCCACTGGTACCAGTGCCTGCCTGGTCTGCTCACTGCTAGAGCGGAAAGGAAGAGGGACCACACAAAAAAACTTGTGCTATGTCCCTTCTCCACCCAGCCCCAGGATGGCTTCAGCGTTGCAGTGCCCAGCGAAGGCTGAGGTGCACCCCAGAAGTAGCAAAGAGGGGTGCAGGCTGCCCAGTCCCCAGGGCTGGAGGAACCATGCACGGATGCACGGCAGGGCAGCTGGTCCCAGCCTCGCTGGGGGGGCACAGCTCTGCGCCGCGGGTCCTCCCCCGGTGTGGCAAGGGGTGCGGGAAGGAACAGGTACATTTGGTGGGGATTTCGTTGTGCAAGAGGCTGTCCCAGGAGAGGTGTTAAGGGAGCACAGCGCAGGGAATCATCCAGACAGAAAACTGTTGGTTAGAGCAGAAGCATCTGTGTTTGGGAGGGTCGGCAGAGGAATTTCGTCCCGGAGGTTATAATGGGTGCATAGAAAAGGGGCGAGAGTCTGAAGGAAGAATCTCCTTTACTGAGCCTATTTGAGAGCGTTTTTACTCCCACCCTCTCCCAGCTCTTTCCTTCTGGATGGAGGAACCTGCCTGAATTATGAGAGCTGTCAGAACCACCTCTCCCTCCCAGCCATTCCTCAGGCTGGGACCCAACCCCGAGCCATCCCTGCCAAACGCCGGGTGCTGGGGGTGGCAGGGGCCAGCGCTGCCCCAGAGAAACTGGTCTCTTCACAGTCAGGACCGGTAGCAGCCTGCTCTGTGCGATGGGTTTTACACGTATACTTGAAACCACACTAGCGATTCTGGTTCTTCCTTGCCTTTTTCACAGTATCGAAGCGTACGTTTCACACAGCTCCTTCCCCAGCTCCTCTCTCCACCCCTCCAGGAAGCCCCAGGTCTCTCCCAGCACTGCAGGAAGGGGCTGGGGTATATGATGGAGCAATAAAGATGCTTTGCACTGACTCTGGAGGGGGGAGGGGATGACTGGTAAACACCTTTTCTTTCCGGGAGAGGAGGAGAGGAAGACCACAGGTTGTCCGCGCAGCAGCAGGGAGATGGGCAACAAGCTCTGCCTGCAGACCAGCCTTTCCCCAGTGCAGGTCATCTTTAAATGGCAGGCAGAGGGGCTGCGTGAAACACAGTGGGTTGCTTTTACCTGAAAAAAACCCCCATTTCTTTCACAAATATTCTGTTTTTAAATGATATAATATATATATTATATGTGAAAATAAAAATGGTACATGCAGTGCAAACTTCTGGCTGTGCTGAGGGTTTTCTTCCAGAAGCCGTGCTCTGGGTAGCTCTTGGGTACATTATAGGTTCCCCTGCACAAATTTGTACAAGCTATTTAATCTCAGTTGACCCATTATTTAAGGATACTGGCCCTTCTTACACTTTTTCTAGTTGAAGAGCTAGACAGGGAGAGAAACCTGCTGCTGAAGCTTGCTTTGCCACCCCTGAGAAATAGCACCTTCCCAGCAGATGCTGCAGGGGTGAAGATGTGCAGGTTACACTGTAGTAACCTGCTCTCTGATGAGCTGCTCGCCCTGCCCAGAAGTCAAGGATCTAATCTCCGATGTATCCACACCTCCCCAGCAGGAAACAATAAGGATAGGAAATTGCAAAGGAAAAAATCTTTTATAGAGGAGTACAACAGGATTGTCAACTGCCATAAAACGCTGCGGCATGTGAAAGGGACACGCGTGTTCTTACCAGAAAAACCCAACAGGTACAAGATGGGGAGGTGCTACCACTGCCCTGGATGGGGATGGCAGCCGTGCCTCCTGCTAGCTAGCAACTCCAGCTGACCACACAGAGGACTCACGGGACTGGGGCTGGCACGAAGATGGGAAGCTGGTGCTTCTGCACCAGTCACTGCCCTGGGCTGCCTTCCCCAAACACCAGCCCAGATGCCCACGCGAGGCCACTTCCAGCTGCTCTCTTTCCACATGCCAGGATCGGGCACGAGCTTATACTGAGCTGCCCTCCCTTCCCTGCGCCGCTCTCCTTTGCTCAGATCCAAACCTTGCTGCTTACCTGACTTTTTGCCCCTTGCGGGACGAGTCTGGGTACCAGTATCCACCAACCATTCCTATCGGCACTGCAGAGCTCCATCAGTGTCTGAAACTAGGGGAACGGGATGCTTTAACACCACCGTGTAGGGTGTGGCAGCTGGGACCATGTGTCTTCTTAATGAGCACACTCGTCACTAATCAGCACAGATGCACACCCCCTGTGCTAACCGCCCCCGTCATCCCCACCTGCAGCCACTTCTGCTGATGCCTTCCCACCTCCTGTCACCTGTCACTACAGCCCTGGCTGCTGGGGCTGGGATGAACCTCCCAGTGGAGCCCCAGCCTCTTGGTCACTGGTTGTGGTGGGAGCAATGAGCCCAGGGCAGCCCCAGTGACTGTGAGGGTCCGGGGAGATGCTGTTTCCATCAGTCCTTGCTGATGAACATGGAGCATCCTTCCAGTTTCCCTGTCCACCCTCAATAAGGATCTGTTCTGGTGGAGAGGAGCGGGGTGGGCAGTGGCAGGACTGGTGGTCACTGTAGGACGCTGCGGTGTAACAGAGGTGGCTTTCCAACAGGGGTGGCTCTGCCTTGTCAGCATGCAGAACAGCACAGCCGTCAGCGTTCAGCCAGCTTAGCGATGAATCCAAGTGTCTCCACAGCTCTGTCCCATCCCACGTCATTGCAAACGAGTCTGTCTATCCAAGGAAGCAATGACAGCTTCGTGCCATTACCCTTCATGCTCCCTCGGCGCCTGGGTTTGCAATTTCTACCTCTGAATGCCAAGCAGTTAAAACAAGGGAGGAGAGACAGAGAGCAAGATGCCTGCTGGGATGGTCTGGGACCAGAAGGTGCCCGAGGGTCTGAATGCAGGCCATGCCCATTTTCTGCGGAATTAATCCTGGGGAATGTGCATGGGAGTGTTGGGAGAAGGAAAGGAGGTGAAGGCTCTGGTTATAAATTGCTGTAGAAGCAGCAGGGGCTCAGGCTTTCCACGCAATCAGCCAGTAGCAGATTAAGCATCGGAATCTGAATAAATATTTACCCGCTAGTTCCTGGTCTCTATAAATAGCTGTACGTCACAGTTGCCAGTTGGTACTTTAGGACTGTTGCAGTGAGATTCGAGCAAGATGAGAGTATTCCCAGTCACGCAATCTTGCACATACCTGGCTGACCCAACGCTCTGCACACAAAAACGCTGCTGAAGCTCCGTCCCTTGCTGTCACTGCCTCTCTGTGCAAGCAAAGGTTAAACTTTAACAGAAGATAAATGGCCCTAATTAAAGAGCCAGCTGCTCCTGTAATCCACTTTGTGTCCTGCCCCAAAACCAGATCATGCTCCTAATTAAATTACCAAAAAAAAAAAAAAAAAAAAAATTAAGGCCACAATATTATTGAAGTACTTGCCTTTGGCCATTCAAATAGAATTGACCCTAAACCAGAATCCAAGATCTGGTAGCGATCTAGATCTAGATCTGGTATTTGAGTCCAGTAACCTTATGTCTCAAACTGGGTCAAACTCTGAAGCACCCTGAGTCCTGCAGAAATAAAAGTTTTCCTAGTTAACTTCCAGGATATGAAATGAGAGTGGGCAGGAGCTGGGAAATCACGCTTGTTTTTATCATCTTAATATTTTAAACAAAAATCCTTGACTCCCAGGCAGGTTTCCTTCATTTGGCATGTGTTTGAGGATTCTCAGCCTCTGGCTAAGATTCAGCACGCTGTCATTACCATGTCAGGGACACGCTTCCTCCCAGGGGCTCGTTCACATCCATTCATCTCACGCATCATTTCTGCCACTAATATCTGGGATTCCACATGGGACCTGGCTGCATTGACACAAATGAATTGAAGGAAACAGGCTTTGATCTCCCAGCTGAAAGGGGAACACGTGCAGCAGTAAAACCCCTTGATTGACATGAACTGACACTGGCACCTCCGACAGCTGGAGCGCCTTTGTGGCAGCGCTCTGAGAACAGCTTGCAGCAAACAGTTCACTAAGCCAGTGGGTTTTTCCATCCTGCGAATTGGCAACCAGAGATGCAGTCTTCTCCAATTTATTCCTTATTCCCAGATCTCCCCGACATTCCCTGAACAAATCTCCATGAATCATGGTGGTCTGGGCAAATTCAAGAGAAGACAACCCTGGAGGTACATCTATCGGTTAGCAAGTGGAGCGAGATGAGCTTGTTCCAGCAGAAACAACTGCTCTGACATAGAATCACGGAATCATTTAGGTTGGAAAAGACCTTTGAGATCAAGTCCAACCATTATCCATGTATGAAGCTGGGCTCTGCTCTGCTTTCCTGGCAGTCACACAGCTTTCTGGATCAAAGCTGGAGGCTGTCCAGATAGCAAGAGCTCTGGCACAGCAATTTCATGTCTGCACTCAATATACCATTTAGACATATCCTTATCATTAGATGGCTGTGGGGAATACTGCAGTAATCCAATGCCCTTGGATGGATTTGTGTTGTAAAGGAGGAACCTCTTCTATTGCAGTTAGAAGACCTGATTCAGCACAAAGCAAGCAATAAATAGTTTTCTACTTACACCAGCCCTTGAAGGAGACCAAACCATAACACTGTCTTTATACAAGTTGCATTTCTAATTCCAAACTCCCTCTCTCCAAAAACGCCCTCACATTTGCTAGGACCATGCCTCTGCCCATCAACTTGTTCACCAGAATAGCCAGGGGAAGCTCCCTGGCATTTACCATGTGCTGGTTGTGCTTGTCCGGGGGGATTTACACCTGTGATTTAGGTGGGGTTGTTCTACACTTACTCTGCAGAACCTGCACCAAAGGTCAGAAAGCTGAAACTGGATGAGGTCTGCATGGCTCAGATGACACCCTCTTTGAACTCTACAGCAGCACACAAGGAGCACAGGATGTTTCACAATCCTTTTTTCCTTGCAATCTTCTTGCAAGTATCTGCAGCTAAACAATGACAACGTATGTCATGGCCACAGCTCGGCTGCGTTTCCTCAAAAATAAAGCAATCCTACCATGAAGGCACCAAGCAGCAAGGCTTTGCTGAGGCAGCAGGACACTTTCCTAAGAAGAAATGCATCATTTAGCAGCTGGGACATGTAAGTGAGGGAAAGGCAGACCCAGAAAGACAGCAAAAACCTGGCACCCTACAGCTTGTTCAGACGTTGAGCCTTGTCTTTAAAACAATTCATAGATGCCCATTTTTATTTGCCAGCAGTGCTAGTCCTGCTGCACCCCCATCTTTGTTATTCCCTGATGCAGATGCTGTCAGGGGAGAATGCAACCGAGCATCATTCCCAGCAGAAGCATTGTGCTCCATCCCTTCCAGACCCTGCAGCTGGCAACTCTTCTGCTGCTAAATGGGAAAGACCGCACTCCTGCAGAAGGCTCTGCTGTGGCAAGTTTGTGGGGACCATCACTGCCAAGGGTGAAGCCACCACAATAAGAACCGCCCCAGATGCTGAGGAACTGACCTTACGAGCCACCAGAGAAGGCCATCAGGAATGGATACTGCATTTCTCCTGTGATCCACTTGCTGTCCCTACCTGGAAGCTGCTCAGATGTGAAGCATCTGCTGTCCTTCACAACCGGCTGCAGCCTTCTGGAGAGGGTGCTGCAAGAGGCAATAGTCACCTTGCTCACACATCTTTGCATCTGGGGGAAAAAATAAAGGGAAAAAAAAAAAGATGGGTTTGTTATGACTCACTAACAACAACAACAACAAAAGGAGGTCCTAAATAAGAATAACACCAAGGTGAGAGCTCTTAACTCAAGAAAATGATGTGCACTTCAAAAAAAAAAAGAAAGGAAAATACCCAACATTTGTCATATCTTCCAAATGTTGTCGTTTCTCTTCCTTTAATGAAAACCTTGGTTTTCTGCAGAATCTCTATCTTTATTTTCCCTCTTCTGGGAATTCCCCTCGGTCCCTGTGTTCATTCACCTTTTCACTTTCTATTTCTGTTAAGACTGAAGAAACACACAAGAAAAACATAGCTTTTCTCCTAACAAACCCTTCTTAAAGCACTGTTTTGATGTATTTTGGCAGATTCAAAATTCTCAGCAAAAATATTTAGACCAAAAAGAAGCAGTCACGGATGTTTTCCCTCCTAGTAAAAAGGGCATGTCCCTTAAAAGAACAACAAAAATACTCTGATAGAAGTTTCTTGGCCAATCTCATCTTGGGCTGAACTGTCTAATAAATGCAGCTTTAGAGGTAATGTTGCAGGTCTTGTGGAGGCCTTGAATTAATAAATTAGGGTGGAAAACTCCTTCCACTGAAAATCCAAGACAGCTGGTCCCTTTCTTTTTCATAATCACCAGCAATCAAAACCTTGCAGGCTGAACCGATGCTTTCCCTAATACCTGGAACAAAGCTTGTTTCTAGGTTGTGTGCTTCCTGAGCCCTGGGCAAGTCAAGGGCTTGACAGATTCCCCAAACCTGGAAGAGCCCTTGGGAAAGACCTCCTCCCACTGCCAGCTCCGCAGTGCTGCGTGAGCAGGAGGGAAAGGCGGCTTATAAATCACTTGGGAGGTGAGTTAGCCGGGGTGTCTGCAGGAAAGGGTTATGCCATCCCGCTCCAGGAATAAGAGGCATCCAGTCTACTAAAGTTCACCATCCACTGCCCGTGGCTAGTGCTTGCCTTCCTTTCCCAGTTCACCGTCTGAACCACCTGGGTGGGGAAACATCCGAAAGTTTTTCTTACAGTTGCAGAAAGCACAGCTAAGGGTCCAGAGGTTGTCTGCTGCTTTTTTATAGACCTCAGGGCGGTAAGCGCTGCCCCTCAGTTTCTGGTTTTCCTCTGAAAGTCCCAGCAGGAAAACCCTCTCCCCAATTTTTTCATAACTGGTGAACATCGTGCCCTTACTACAAAGCCTTGCCTGGCTGGAAATCCGCACCAGGGTAATTTAGGGCACATCAGCACATGAAAGTGAACTTGATTTAAGTGAGAGCATCATTTGAAACTGCAATAGCTTTTCTCAATTAACTCTGCATGTAGGAAAGACCTTGAAACGCGTTTTAAACTGCTATATTAAGGCATTATAAGATCCTTTGTGAACACTATTTTTCTGGCTCATTTTAAACCTGATCCCCCAGCCTGACATTAATACAAGGGTTGCGATCATGCAACCACATAACTAAGCAGCTGAGTTGTGATAACACTTAACCCACTGCAATACAACACCCTGCCAGTGGCTTTGTAGCATTTCTGCAGCTTGCTTTTTTTTTTGGCTGAGGCAAGAGCTAAGTCCCCTGAGACAAAAAGCCAGCCCTCGGCACATCCATCCCCAGGTAGCATCCTGGCCGTGCCAGCAGCCCAGCATCCTACATGCACCATGCAGTACCAGTGGATGACACGGTACGGCATGGTCAGGGGTACCAAGTTACACGCTCTCGCCGCTTTGTCCGCTGCAGGTCACAATTAGTGCTACCAAGGACTCTAGTGAAGCTGGTATGACTGGTCATGGCAGTTGAAGGCAAAATATTTTATGTCACATTAGTGCTGGGCTGGGTTTGTGCATGTGGTTAATTAAAGAGGCTCAGCTAGAGAGCGGTAATTTGTTAAGCTGCATAACTTAATTGCTTGCAATCGTCTGCCTGTCCCCACACTAAGCTACTCCTAACATGAAAGAAGGCATTGAACCGTCTCCGTTAAAATTTATTCTTTTGGCTACTGAGGTGCAACTTCTGCGTGCAGATAAGACCGAAGCATTCCCCTCGCAGTTATCACTCGCAGGCAGCTCTGCACACCAGCCCTCACCGGCTCTGCTGCTGACAAACAAGCAGCGCTATGGCAAGGTCCAACATCCAACATTTCCCTCAAAATTCAGCTGGAGCTTCCAGCTCACGGCTGGCTGCGAACACCGTGGGATGCGGAGACCCCAGCCACAGGAGAGCCAGGCGAGCCCCGGAGCTGGGGTGCACCCAGTCCTCCCCGTGGGCAATGGGAAATCAAAGGTTGAGCCCTAAAAAATTAAGGAGCCTTTTTTGCTATTCACCTCACAACAGCATTTATTCCTGCAATTAGCTATAATCAGCCCGCACCAAGACAGCATCTTGTGCCTTACAGCAGAGCCAGTGCCCCTGTGCATCCAGACGCAGCGGCGTCCTGCGGGCAGCACCTTGTAACACACTGAAAACTGGACTTTCATCCCCCAAAAAATCTGTTTTAAAATTCCCTCTAGTGGACAGATTGTGAAAAATCAAGCAGCAAGGTTCATCTCAGAGAGCAATCCACATCCAAGTTCTGAGGGACTGTGAGTTCTTGCACTGGCCAGCCCAGGGCCACCTCAGCCCAGGCAGAAAAAAAATTGACCAGCTGGAAATTCCTGTATCATTTCATATTATCCGGAATTTTTATTTCAAGAAAACTTTTAAAGACAAGTTTTTATTCATTAGAAATCAAACTAGCGGATTTTGAACCTTTGAAAAATGGCTTTTCAAACCGAGAAATTAAATGTTTTATTCTGCAGTGTTGAGGCTGGCAGGTTTGAGCTGCTGAGAAGACAGCGATTGCCACGGAGGCTCCTCCTCGGCCACGGCCGTGTCCTTTGTGGCAGCTCGGTGGGCACACTCACGCTCTCATCAGTGGCAGACAAACCAGGACGACTTTATTGCCGATGTAAATCAGAGAAGCTCCGCTGGCTTCCGAGGAGCACTGCAGATTTATGCCAGGAGCTGACCCGGCATCTCTATTTTCAAAACTAGGGCAGATTGAAATATGCTGTTTTTCAATAATATATTCAGGTTAACAGGGCTTTTATATTTGGGCAATTAATCTTGCATAGACTGAGAACCTCTTGGGACAACGTGCAAAGGTTGCTAAGAAGAAGAAAACAAACAGTTGTGTAACTCAGTTCTCCCGTGTCTTTTTTTTTCATGAAAACACATTGCAGCGATATGGCAGTGATCCGAAAACCCAGCAGTAATATTACTTTAATAATCAGAAGCATACCAAGACATAGGATAGAAAACATTTTACCAAGAGGTAGTATTACCTCATCTTGTGTTACTGTAAAATGATTCAAACCAGAAATATTGAGACATAAATCTGGGGTAACAGAGGAAACCCAATATTGTGATAGAGAAACTCTTTCCGGATTCTTGCAGGACTCTTCCCCTCGCCGTGGGTGCTCAGACACAGGAGGGGGCACGCACACGTGCCTGGCTCGCCGTGTCCATGCGTGTCCTCGTACCAGATCTGAAACCACCCTGGCTCCCAGTACTGATCCCTGGCTGGTGCCACCAAAGACTTCCCAGACCTGATCCTTGCCTTTCTGCGCTCCCTCTCGCTGTCTCCTCTGCCCGCCCAGCAGCCCTCCTGCATCTGCCAGCGTCTTCAGCTCAATCACCACCTAATAAACACCGTAACGGGCTGTTCAGAGGTTCAGACGAGCCAGGTGTACCACATCTTCTCGCCTTGGGCACAGACACCTGCCCAGGCAATGGCATCCAGCCTGCTGTGATCCACTTTGGGCAAATCTGTTACGTATTATCCCATTTTTCCATGCACCTCCATATCTTCATATCCTTTATATCCTTCATAACCTTCATATCTTTACCCCTGTCTTTACTCTAAAGCTCGTCTAGGGCCGATACATGACTTTTAGGCCTGTAATCACCTCTGCTATTTTTTTCTTCTTTGCATCTGCTATTCCCCAGTCACGCAGCATCATCCCAGCTTCACAGATTCACCAAGATCCTCATGATTTGACCCTTAGTTTTTAATTCTTCCAGCACATTACACCCTAAACCAGCCTGGGAATACAACTGCTATATGCCAAGCAAACCAGCAATCGTGGGTTTGTGCTCAAGCCCAGGGAGAGAGATACTACCAGCTAAAAAGTGTGGAACTGCTTGCTTTCTGACAAAGTTGCCAAAGCCCAGGGAAGGTTTCGTACCCAGCAATCTGCACGATGACCGCTTCAGCGGCGAAGTGGCTGACCGCAATGGAAACCATTCAGTCACATGTAGTAGCTGCATCGTTGCACGACAGAAGTTTCCGATCGCAAATAGCAACGGACTCTGAAGGAATATGCAGGTGGCTGCAGCTTGATTAATGAGTGCTGCATCTGTTATTTCAAAGCGGCAATTACACTGTGTAAACACACCACTGCAATAGCAGTGTATTGATTTATGCTAGCCGAAAATTTGTCCCTTCACACCGTTTTTCACTTTCTTCCTCCTCCCACAAAAAATAATTTCCTTCTGAGCCCAATAAAACAGAAGATCTCATTGATTCTGTGTTATAACAGTAATATTGCATTCTGCTAGGAACCAGCAATTCTGCTTCTGGCCATGAAATTCAGGTAATGACCCATAACTGAAGTAAATTAGTGTTTCATTTCCCATCCCTTGCAGACAGCTTACTGATGGAAATTGATTTCTAGCTTTTTTTCTTTTTCATTTAACATGCTTGTGTAACGTCTTTATTTTAGATTCAAGCGGTTTCCAGTGAATTTTAGCCAAAGGGCTAGTGCGCAGGCGACCACCGAAAGCATCTGGTTAATCGATGTTGTGTTAAACAGCGCACGGGGGACTGGCGTGGCAGGGATACCCTCGCACACGCAGCAGGCTCCTCCTGCCCTGTGCTCACACCCCCGGACACGCTCTGGGATAGATCCTTGCATGGAACAGATCAGCAGAGCTTTCATCCATGGAACACGCGCAGAAATCCTACTGTTACGGACCTGACCCCTTATGAGCAAGCTCTCATACAACGACCATGTTCGTTTGTCCGCAACACGCTTTAATTCTGACTTTTGCCTGCCCGAAGCACTGGCAGGCAGGTGAAAGGGGGCTCCTCTGCCCCGTGCAGCCACCCTCTGCGAGATGCTTGTCCTCAACCCAAGCCAAGAGCCTCAGATGTCACATCTCAGCGGTGCCTGGACCAGAAGCTGGTCCTGCCCCTGCGCTTGTTGCTCAACCACCACCAAAGCCCCTGAAATCCTCGCCCAACGTGGGCTCTCTTGTGTAATCTGATCCAGCCACCGGCGCGCACACACACACACACCCTTTTTTCTGCTATTTAGGTAAAACCGAGCCAACAATTTCTTCATTGTATAGCAGCACCCGCATACCAGACAGAAGCTGGCCTTGGGTGTCCAACCCTTTTCCTTTGCAAGGGAGAGAAAGGCAGTAAGAGACGGTAAGGTTCTTTACAGCTCCCACCCCGCTAAGCTCTTAACAGCTGTGAGAAAAAATAAGGTTTTATAACCGTGTTGTGTTATTTTCAACCCTCAGTTGCTTCTGCAGTCTATCAGGTTAGTCTGGCAACTACAAAGGAGTTGGGAGGAGGGAAAAATCTACTTTTCCCATTTTACTTTTCCGAAGTACTATAGAGGAACCAGAACTCAGCTGGTGCTGTTTTATTTATACTTTAAAAGCAGGGCTAACAGCTTTAATTTTTTGCTCAGTGTTTGGTTGATTTTCTGGTTCTGTAGACACTTTAATAGCACTATAAATTGTCTGCTAAAGGAATTGTTAGTTAGAGATGGTGTCTGCTGTATTTGTTCCTTAGTGATGTGTAAATTGGCTTGTACTGCTGGCATGCGTTTCTAAAGATGAATGCTTCATAGCATGATGATAATAATAACAATTAGCATAGGATGTAGCAAAGTGTTAATTGTGAATTAAAATCCTGAACAGAGATGCCTGTGCAGATCAGTCCTCTCCTCGTGCTCCCTGTTTCTCTGAACAGTGCTCAGAGTGCCAGGGACATTCCCGAGGCGAGGAAATTTTCTGTGCCTGCTTTTCTCTTCCTGCATTGCTAAAACCCAATCCTTCCCGAGTGCGTTTGCTCAGGTGCGTTGTGCACTTCTGCTGACAGCACAAAACTGCTGTGCCCCTGGTGAATCCTATGTGTTATCCCTGATGAATGCTAATTTGGGTTTAATTCCTTAATGGATCAACAGGGAAGGCTAATATAGAGACCAAAGGAAGGACAGAAGAAGGGCAGGTTCAGAGCCCTGTAGAGAATAACGGCAGGGGAAGACAGGGGACAGAAAATGAAATGCTAGCTGTTACCCTTAACACAGCTGTCTTGTGTGGGAGCATAATGTAATTATTAAAGTGAAAGTTCCTTCCTTTTACACAAGAGGAAGACCGTGAGCAAATTAAGACACTACTCTTGTGCCTCAGCTTACGTGCTTGCAGAGGTGAGAATCCACCTCTGCCTGCTGGGGCTGCAGGGAGGATTCAACAAGGTTCATTGAGCACTTAAAATCTGCTGTAAGGACGTTGTCTTGTTATAAATCTCACTTAAAATATAAAGCCATAGTGAAAAATTAGACAAAGTCAGAATGGACGGGGTTTTCTGAGGATGATCTGTCTGGGTTTTCATATTCAGAATAGCATGCAAAGGGGAGACAACATCTCTGCTGAGATGCTCAGCCTCTGTGAACGTACATTAAAGTTCGTGTGCTGTCTGGCTTAGGCATTCGGAGGAGGAATGATAAAAGTAACTGCAGTCTTGTCTTCTAAGAATACAACCACTTTAGTTGAACCCTGCCACACAAATACTGAAATATGAAATGAAAAGCCATGAAATACCAGGGAGGAGCTACTTTGCTGGGTAGATCAGGAAAAATGTAACCATGATAGAAATAATTACCCCTGTTTCAGAGATTGGGAGATGGGCAGAGGGCAGCCAGCAGCAGAGCTGAATGCAACATTAAATACTTGCCTTTCGCTTTAGAGACTGAAGTGGAGTATGGACAATAAGAGAAAAAGCTTGAAAGATCCAAGTAGGAAAAAAACGTCCTTTTAAAATGATAATTATTGTTTTTTAACTCACAGCAGGGAAAAGGCTACTTCAAGCCACCAAGGAAGGATGTGGGCTTATACTGCTGGTTTTACTGTCCTGCCTCATGTTGGAGGTTTCCTTGGCTGGTTCATTAATCGAAAAGAAATACCTGTTTGGTATGAGAAGCTGAAAAAGCGTTCATGGTGTCCACCCCGCAAAATATTCCCTGTTGCTTGGACTATCCTGTACACTGGCATGGGGTAAGTTCTGCGTATTACTTCCTCTCTCATCTTGCCACTTCTAATATGTAGAAGAGCAGTTGTTTCAAACTCTTTCATTTGCTTTTGGGATATCCCTCGTACCCGAATCTGCAGGGCACATCAGGTACACTAATTCCCAGCAGATGAAGTACAGCCTGAGCCAAGTTCTGGGCTGAGTGCCTCAGATTCACACTGCGGGCAATGCTTTTGGCCAGGGACACAGCCTGTGCTCAGCTTTGTAACCACATACCAAAACCAGCCATGCCCTGGGGAAGTCGTACAAGCCACCCAGGTATGCGACAGGCGATGGGTTTGAGAGCAGCGAGGCACATAGATGCAACTGTCGTGCAAATCCCTGCTGCAAAACAATCTTCCATGAAAAGACTTTGTCTGTATTAGGGATTCACTCACTGCAAAACACTGATGTGTTTCCCTCTTCACAGCTATGCCTCCTACCTGATATGGAATGACCTGGGTGGCTGCAGCAGCAAAGCCATCGTCCCGCTTGGCCTCTACGGGGCTCAGCTGGTCTTGAACTGGGCTTGGCCTCCCCTCTTCTTCAGCACACATAACCTGAAGATGGTAACGTATCTGGCCGTCCATTCATCTGCTGGAGGCTTGTTTGCTGATGTCCTTGCCACATGGGTTTTGGGGTTGCTTGGAGGTTTTCTAACTAGCATTATGCAATTGTAAAGAGAGCTGCAAGAACAGCTTGTGCTCAGGTACAGTTCACACTGCACCTGGTCTAGACAATGGTATCAGTCCCTTCCACCCCTCACCCTGCTCTTGCCACGCAGATAGCCAGCCCCACCAGCGCAGGGTGGGAGACCAGGGAGTCAATAGTCCAGCTGCTGCAGCTCCTAGTTAAGGATTTGGGGTTAGAGATAAGTCCTTTTGGGAGTCACACCCTGCGCCAGCAAGCAGCAAAGCTAGCATCCCTGGTGGGGGGAGCTGTGAGGGGTTTATCGAGCAAATACAATGCCCTGTGCATGGCAGAGCCTGCGAGGAGGATGTGCAGGAAGGTGAGGCACAGCATGGCACAGCTGGACTGGTGCTATATTCAAAAAAGCACTTACTTCAGGTGCCAAGGCCCAGAGGTGATGGAAGCACAGAGTGGGATATATGTTTCCATCCGAATTTTGTCACCCTGTGGATGAAAGGTACATTTAGAAAGTCTGTGAAGTGATAATAGTCACCAGTATTAAGACAAGCATGTTTCTGAGCTGTCTGCATAGGCATTATCAGCAGAAGGGGGCACTGATCGTCATAAACAGTCTATTAATCTGCAAAACTCGATAATGAACAAAAAAATATTCATGTCAGTCTTGGCTGCTGCCGTGATACATTCAGATCTCACTGATTAATGTTCAGGCCCACGGTCCTGGGGTTTAGGATGACTCAAGGTAACTTGTCAGTGCTAAACCTGCCCCATTCCTATCCCATCTCACCACCTTTAGTAGGACGGTTTCCAGCTGTGCGGGGGGGGAGACTGCTGCATGTTCCCAAGACTGAGTTCCAGAGCCCTTGTCTTCTCTCTGCTCCAGGCACTGATTGACATCCTGTGCTTGGACGCCCTGGTGATAGGCACGACGTGCTCCTGGTACCGCATTAACAAGATAGCAGCACTGCTGATGGTGCCTTACCTGGGCTGGCTGGCCATGGCGACCTGTCTCACAATCCGCATCTGGAAGGACAACCCTGAGCAAAAACCAGGAAAGAGCGAATAAGAGCAGGACAGAAATGAAGGCATTTTGTGAAGCTAAACTATGCCGATGTGAACCAAGATCTGATAATCTGGGGGATTCATTTTTGGGACAGGCATTAGAACACGCCTCCTCTTCCCACTTTCATCATGGCTGTGTAAAGGAAAGGTTTGCATCATACACCCACATGCTCCTTTAAAATAACTGTCCACCCTTAACCTGTGAACCATTTTCTCCAGCACTGCTGAGGTTTGGGGGCTACAGCTGTATGGCGACCTTGATGCTATCAGGTCAAATTCCATTAGCAAAATTAGCATCTCATGATACCAGCATAATTCAGAGTAGCAATCCTGGACACCCCTCGAAACTGTTACTGTTCCCCCCCGAGAGCAGAACTTGTTCACACATGTGGTAAGTCCCATCACCTCTTCTGGGACCAAACAAAAATGCCCTTCACTCATGCACACCAATTTTTAAGAACTTACTTGATTTTTTGCTATTTGTGCTGTTGCTTCGTTTTCATGTATCACCTGGTTTGTGCTTTATACCATTAACTTTTTATCTGTCAGCTACTGAGCAAGCAGTAATCTGTCTTGTTCTGCTAGTGAAAGGAGACCGGGCACTTTGACTTCTATTTGTGGAGTATCGCACTTCTTGAGTTTCATGCTCCAAGATAAAGCAGCAATGATTAGAATGCAAATGCTTTTCCCAAGAGGAAATTTCTCTTTTCCACCTCTCTGTGCTATTCCTCATCAGAAAAGAAAAACTAACATAGTGCCTTTGAAGAAAATACTTAAAATGTTGGGGTTTTTTTAAGTACAGAAACACAAGAGCCTTTGTAAAATTTAAGAACTTGCTCACACTGCTTTGAAGGTTGTAATTACATGACTGGCAAAAAGCCCCATGCCAGGTCTGTCAAGTGCAGTATGGGTAACTCATCCCAGAATAATATTCATTCCTGAATATTATCAAGCAGGAAAGGTTAAAATACAAGTAGTTCCAGAGAAATGGGACCAAGCCATGACAGAATCAGACACACGAGGTGCATGGACAGCCCTTATCCATCCTTTTTTCTGGCCGTTGCCTTTGACAGATCTGAACCTTAGATGCTGCTCTCCACAAAGAATATTTACTATTATTTTTAATCGATAGAAGCAATATATGTGAAGAAAAATGGTAAGTGAATCTTCTTTCTGGCAGCTGTCAATTAAGGTGCGTGGGTACACTTGCAAAGGTTGGGGGTAGGAGGGCTTAGCTGGGGTTGTAACATAAATTGCATTTGCTTTTAATAAAACCGAGCCACTTTTGTTTGGAGAATAAATAAATCCAAGTTATTCTTGTTTTACTGGTTTGGCACTAGGTTTCCCAAAAGCTCAAGGGACCTGCTCTGGAGTCCAGGGCTTGTGCTCTGGCTCCAAAGGGCAGGAGATTTAACAGCCAGACTCGTGCCTGGCTGCATGTTAGGAGTAAATGGGCTGTGTGGGTTTGGAGCCTAAAGATCCCAAAGGTTCCTTCAGCCCCTACAGAGTGGAGACGCGCTCGTTTGGGGATGCATCCCCGTGACAGGCTCCTCCATTATACCTCACCCACAGTTTCAAGGTAAGGAAGCTAATTCTTGGGTTTGGGGTCCCTCCTGAGTCACATCCAGACCGGTTTTTAGAGATGCTGAACGTTCTCGGGTCCAGCTCACGTCAATGGCAGTGCTGGGTGCTCAGCGTGACTGAAAGCTGGGACCAGGAGAAACCAGTACCAGTAGCTGAGAGCAGCTGAAATCTGTAGTGCCTTTTTAAAATCTGGTCATATATCTTGTTCTGTCATTTTGATCCCATCCATTATTTTTCCCTTCTAGCTACAGGACACCTTTATGCAGGACTGCTGCTGCAAGCATATTGCTATAATCTCCCGAGTAAAAGCTGCATAAGAACAGGCCATTGAATAGATGTGGCTGTAAGCAGGAGCAGGACTATAAAGCATGAGCACTGCAAGCAGCACTAGAAAGATCATAAGCTACTTTAACACCAAAAAAAAAAAATTAAAAAAAAAAAAAATCCTATATATTTCAGGGCTTTATGTAACTGTATGTTACCACGGAGCTTATTTACAGTGATGCCTCATCTGTGTCTTCCAGAAAGCCACATGCTAAAGGACAGGAAGACTTAAATTATTTCTTCCTAAAAAGAAGCCAATATCTGGGCTGCAGATTCAATTCAGTGGAGTTAAGAATGATTTAGGGCGCCTGAACATCATTACGCCTGTCCTTTCCAAGTTAGCATGGCAAAGCCACGAGGAACAGAGATGAGCAGAGCCACCTAGTGAAGCCAGAAGGCAGAAAGCAAGCCTTTAGGGGTGATCTCTGCTTTTTGAAAAGGGGGGAAGTATTATTTAAATCACATTTAAGTTAGCAAGTGACTCTAGATCTGGTTCAAGCTGCAACGTTTTAATAACATGTCCAAATTAAAGATATGGATGCACATTTGCTCAGCTTTCATAAATTAGTCCTCTTTCCCCTTCTTCCCTTTTTTTTTTTTTCCCCAGGTAAAGGAAAATCTGGAATTTAGAGTAATAGATTTTTGTGATCTTTTTGTGTTTGCCCTCCCCATTTTCCCAACTAATGTGACTAGCTGATATGTTCTTGTCTTCATTTCAGTTCCTCTTCCTTCTAGTCCACCTATAAGCACACCAATTGCTTATCTTTGCTGCTTGCATTTTCTTGCAGGCAGCAAAAATAGCAGATGTTCCTACACATAATATACATAATAGCTTGAAATCAATTGACAAAGTTAAATTCAGCAAAGCACCCTCTTGTATTAATATTTAAAGCATCATTTAGTATATTTGCTATTTAAACAGATACACTAAACCCCCTTGCATAAAAATAACTTTAATGATGTTTCAAAGTCAGTCATCTAGAAAATTTCTTGGTTATGCTGTGCAGTGCAGACCAAAACCAGGCTCTGCCTTTGTGGAGCTGGAGGGGCCCTGGTTTCCCATCAGTGCTGCATAACGGGGCTTGTGCTCCTGGTCACACGATGGCTGGAAAAAGCACGTGGCCATGCAGCCCTTGTCTCGATCCATCCCTGGGTTGCAAAGGGAAGAGGAAAAAAACCAAAGCAAAGAGACGCTAGAAATCCGAAGCCAAATTAGCTTGTGGAATGGATACCCCATCCCACCCGGCGTCATGAACATTCATAACCCACGACGGGACATGTCGCGGTCTACGTGATTCAAGCAGTGACTCAGACAAAGGCTCTGCATTCGTGACAGCTTTCACGGGGTCATGGCATTTAGAGAAGGGCCACCTTTCAGATCACCATGTCTAATGATGATCCCTCTCTTCAAACTTCAGCCAGTCTTCCCAGAAAGACCTACTTGAAATTAAACTGATCGTTACACTTGATCTTAGCCCAAAGGGCACATCCATGGCTGCTGCATACGCAGTATTTGTGCATAAACAAAATCTTTCTGCCTTTCAGTCCGGTCTTTTCCTAAGCCTTGTCTCATTCAATAATTTACCAGCTGTTCCAGAAAACACTTTGGCTTCAGCAGTAAGGAACTTTAATTGATTTGCTGATGTCTGGAGCTATGTTAAAATACAGTGTGATGCTAGAGAGGATTTGCTGCTGTGTGCATGTAAACTTCAGAGAGCTGAGTATGGGCCAGCAGCTCTCCCCGCTGCCCCTTCGTTAGCACGGGGTGGTGCAGAATATAAATTCCTGTGGCTTTGAGCACCTGCAGCATGGCTGGGGCTGACCTTCCCCTTGAACTGCTCCCAGTAAAACTGCAGCAGAAGCCCAGCAGGAAGGAGGTTGTGCTGCTTGGAGCTGTCATTAACTTCCAGTTGGGCTTTGAATTAATTGGACAGCCAGCAGCGCCTGCCAACAAAACAGACTCTTTCCCAGCTCTACAGCAGCATGGTAACGGGTGTGCGAGGGTTGGGGATCAGGAGCCAGGGAGGCCCAGGCTGTAGCTGTGAAGATAAGGCAGACAAGGAGGCAAGAGCATCGCTTATCTCTGCCAGCACCACAGCTCGCTTCGGGGCTGGTGAAGCGCCTTCCATGGGGAGCCACCACTCTGCCCAGAGGGACGCGAGCACTGGCCAGGTCAAGCCCATGGGACGCCGCAGTGTCTGCACCAGTGTTTCCTGCCCCTTCTTTTAAATCTTGGCAGCGTGGTCCTGCAGCAGGAGGAGAGGGACAGGTGAGAGCCCACAGGGGCAGAGGAAAGGAAAGCTGCCTCTGCACATCACTGTCAGAGTGTTTATTTATTTATCGTGTAACGGTAGTTACAGCTGGAAAAAGCAGGAGGGGGATTGCTGCCAGACAATGTATCTAGGGAGATGTTTTGTTAGTGCCACCAGCTGTCCCCTTGGAATAGAGAGCACGTCTGAGCCATGACTCACACAGCCAGTGTCTTATTTCACTCTTGCATCTATCCAAAAAACATTCCTTTAGCCCAAGAACGCAGTAAAAGCCTCCTTTTCCTGGCAAGGACTTTCGCAGCCAGGTCTCTTCTACTGCCCCTATGTGATGAAGAGAAGAAAACAGCCATTTTAACTTCAGGAAAGTAACTCCGGCGGCAATTAGAGGAACAGCAGACAACCTGCCTGGGAGACAGGTGAAGGCAATACGGTACTTTCTCCGTGAGATACCTATTTAGGATGGGGTGAAAAAGTCATTATATTGTTCAGAGATGCCTATAAAGTCAGCAGAGAAACTATTCTGGACTCGGATGGATGCAGGATCAGACCTTAAATATCTAATACTCCAGCAAAGCTAGAAAGCTTCTCCCAGAACAGGTTGTCATCCCAGCCTTGCCTTGCTAGCAGCCGCCTTTGCTGGCGGTGTTCCCACGCCGACAGCTCTTCAAATCTTACTGCAAGTTGGTGTCTCTGAGGTCTGCCCTTCCCCGTTACTTCACCTAGATCTGCTCAGGCATTCTGGCCTCGATACCCTGACACAGTGAGGCCAGATCTTTTAAAACAGAGGGAGACAGACTGCCTGATGTTGCAGGACACATCTGCCACGGGATGGGGAACCGGCTCAGGGCAGGAAACCACCACAGCTTGGGTTTGCACCACTGAGATGGCGTTGGCTCAATGGCCGATCCAGTGGCTGCAGTGTAGGGCTGTGGTCACCTCGTTGGAGGTTTCCCCACACACGAGGTGCAGCTGCTGAAGAGGTTTACCTACAAAGGGAAAAGTCTGCACCTACCAGCTGCATCCAGCCTGCTGGGTGCGGGGACAGGCCACAGGGTGCTGCTGGAAGCCAGCATGATTTGGTTCTTGCCATGGGGGAGTGAACGAGGAGAGGCAATGGGCTGAGTCGCATTCTGCCTGCGCAAGACCCGATGTGCGTGTGGACCTCTTGTGCCTCTTCAGCGGCTGAACAGCGATTCCGCTGTGCAGGGCGCTCCGGGCAGAACGAAATTCACAGTCAACTAAATAAGCCATTAAATCAGTGGGGAGAGGGAAACCTCGATAAAAACGCTGGCTGGCAAGTGCAATGACTTTAGTTAACCTAAGTGCCACTGGAAGGTCCTCACAAGAGGCTAGCTGTATCCCTGGCACCTCTCAGCACCCGTGTCCCAGCTCCGTCTCTGAATTAGCTGATGGAAAAAAAATTCCATCACTGGCTTCAGCCATTAGGCCCATGCACGCATGCTCTTGTACACACGTGTGCACCTCGGGGGAAACTCGGGTCACTTAAAAACAACCAAACAAAACTGATCAAAGCTTTCATTCCTACGGCTCTAATGCAAAATGTCAGATTGACAGCAACTCGGTGGTGTTCTTTTATATTTTTGGCGCAGGCAGATGCTGCAGCAGGGTGGATCATGACTATTTAGTGCACTGCCCTAGATGGAGCTGCGAAGCAGCTGGGAAAGGGCTGGATAGAGGTAGAGTCTCAGTGCCACATTCCCGAGATTAGATTAGAGCTCAGCTCTGAACCCTGCAGAGGGGCCAGGCCAGTGAAAGCTAAAGGCTGCAAGAAGGATGGGACCCTAGCCATCAAGAGCTTCCAAAAATAAAGAAAAGTGGGTCAGAGGGACTGAAATGCTTCTTTTAAGTATAAGGGTAAGAAGGAAACAAGCTGTCACTCATTAAGAGAGGATTCCCATCCCCAAAAATACTGGCTGAAATGTCAGAGGTGAGAGTAATTGGACAGGGGACTTGGAATTTGAGCACAGTTGCCATGCAAGAGGAAAAACACTACACCTGCCCTCCAGGAAAGAATTTTGAGCTTAAAAATAAATAAAATTCTGCATTGTGAAAATGAAAGATACATGTTCCATGGATAGGATGTCTTGGAACTTGTCAAATCCTTGATTCCGCTGTTGTCACAATACTCTCCATGCCAGCAGTGTCAGTCATCACACAAACAACTTCTCATCACTAGCAAACAGTGTGGGAGTAAATGGGGGGGTGGGATGCTCTGTCCCCAGAACAACTGCATTTCACTGATGTTACTAATGAAAAGCTACAAAAGATACTGTAACACAGAAAGGCAGGCTGCTGTTAACAAGGGGGCTTGAGAGTAGCCAGAATGAATTATCTATGATTGCGTATTATTTATTGCCTATGATAATAAATTATTTGCCCCATGGCAAAAATTTATTTCGCTTTGTGATAATGCAGACCCCTCTAAAGTCTCTAAAGAGCTGACTACAACAACATCACAAAGACTGATTTTGGCCTGAAAGGAGGTATTCACACCTATTTGATTTCTACAGAATATGGTTTATCCTCCCCAAACTAGGAGCAGGCTTTCCACTAAGTACAGACTGAGCACTCAATCAAATCTAGCTTAGTATTTCATAGTTATCCAAATCTTGATGATGCAGGGTTCTGAACTAAGTGCAGAACCCAAGATACTGGAGATTTGATTTCCAATATGCGTTGGCTAAAACATGAGTTCTGCACAGCTACACATTTTCCATTTACTTTCGCCTTCATAGCATAGCAGGATTAGTCTCTGAGAAAAATCTTACTCAGGTTTTCATTACACTTGGCTCACATGGGATTTATACAGACTTTACATCATTTAAATTCAGCGAGCAACTGGAAGAATTTCACATAATCCTGAAGGAAAAAAGACAGAGAACTTCCCCCAGCCCAAACATATAAAACTCTAAAAAGAGCTCATGTGAAAGCTACATTACCCCCGAGTATCCTTCTGAGATACCAGAGCTTCTTTGAGAAATCTGGTTGATACAGTGCCGAGCAAACCAAACATCCCAAACTTGTGTCAATAAAATCTTTATAGCCCTTCTCGCTTCTCTTTGTATGAAAGACTCCACACCCACATCAGTCCAGGCAAACCCCAGTAAGTACCTTAGCAGAACGTCTCCAGTAGCCTGTCCTCAGCACGCTGCTGACACCAGTCCCAGTTATTACTGCATAACCACATACTTCACTTCTCATCACACCTCCACCACAGGCTCTCATCTGCCCATTTCTTTGGCTCCTGTGCAATCACTCGTTCAACATCTGCATCCTCTGCAGCAGCAAAGGTGAAAGAAACAAAGAAATACTGCAAGAATCAGTAAGCCCAGCAGTTTTCAACTGCTTACCCTTACCTAGCTACGTTATCGCTCCTGGTGCGCTGGGCATTTTTCAAAAATTCAGGCAACAGAGAGAAAAAAACCACCAGAACAGGTAGATGCTCAATACATGCACTTGGAATTACCCTGCACCAGAAACAGTGTCCCACTGTGAATTATAAAGCTGACTTTAAAATACATGGGAGAAGGTTCTGGCTTGCATTTGCACCAGTACAATCTGACAGCAACTTCAACAAGCAAGATTTCACCCTGTCCAGCTCCCGTTTTCAGTATCTCTGCATGGATGAGCAGGGTAGAAGGAAAGGCAGGTCTCCTCCTCCTCGAAGCACTCCTGCTGGGATGCTCCATGAGGCCAAATCCACCAGCAATGGGGATTTTTCAGCAAACTAAATGGGGAGTATCCCTTCCCCCCTCTTGCCTGAGCCAAAACAATGGTCCTTCAAGGTCAGCAATGTAATAAACTGGCAAAAGAAGATAGATGGAAAAGCTGCCAGCCCTGCATCTTGCCAGCTGTCACACTAATGGATAAATAGGCAGTATGCTTCCAAGATTTTCCATCTATCGCTTAACCCGCCCACAGTGAAGTTGTCACTTAGTTTTAAATTAAAAGGGGAGCAAGAGGGACTGTTAAAAAGACCTAGAGAAAGCAAAGGAAGGAGGCGACATCTGAGAGCCCTGGGTCATCCTACCCCATCCAGCCTCTATCATTGCTGCTTTGTTCCATATTTAGCTCCCGACAACTGTGCCTAGTGCAGGAACTCCCAGCTCTGTTTTTCCCTCCTCCCTCTGCTGTCTCCTTTCCCCGAGAGCTCTCAGAAATTGCTCTTTCTTTTTCCCAGCGGCCATAACTTAATACTCCTATACTCAAGAAGATGGCAGAAAAGCAGGAGGAGCCCAGCAACACCCAGAATGGAGAGCCTGACAACGCAGAAGAAGGAGAGGAAAAAAAGAAGAAGAAGTTGAAGCGGGAAGACCTGCCGCCATTTGAAATTGTGACAGGGTAAGAGGTTTGAATATAAATATAAGGGTGCAAGAGAGTGAAGTGGGGATGTTCAAAGGTCTCTGTCTCAGCTCTTATGTTAGGTAGAGACGGCATCTTCAGCCAGGGCACTTCTGAATATTTTTAAATGGTGTAAGTACAGATTTCGTTGTTGTGGAGTTTTGTTAGAAGTTTCATTGAGTTTTACAGAGGACAGATTCGCACCAGGCAGGCAGAGAAATCTGTTTTATACAAGCGGGTCTGTTTCTTTAGTGTTGACTGATTCCCTTACAGTGCGAGTAGTCCCACTGACTGCAGTGGGATCACTTGCCTGATGATAGCGGGATGGTAGGCATTGGCCCTTGATGAGCGCTGAATATTGATTTCTCAGGATGATCAATGGCTCTTGTCTGAAAGTTTCTCTATCTGTGGATTACGAAAAAATACTCCTGCTATGGCTGATTCACTTTATGGCCCTAAGGGACAGATTTTTCAAGAGAGCTAAAAGTCCACATTTTCAAGCACTCCACACCCACAGCTGGAGCCTGACTTTCAAAAAAAGCCTAACTCACAGAAAGGCACCAAAACAACAAGTTTCAAGACAGCAAAGCAACAAGCAGCTCCTTTCCTCCAGTGAGCCTGGCCTTTGAAAAAGGCAGATATAACAGAGATCTACTAGGAAAGTGAACTCTCAGACATAACTGACAGCTGCAACTAGAAAAAAACCTCTGTAACCTCCTACCTCTACACATTTGAAAATGTTTGTTGCAGTAGTAGCAGCAAGATGCCCTATGTCATTCTTCCCTCTGGTCTCCCTTAGCAGTCACCGAGGCAGCGTTCTCAGTGCATAAACCAAAACTATGATTTCTTCCAGCTGCTCAGGCCACACCCTAAAATCCCACTTGGAATCCTTCTGCCTGTGACATGGTCACTGGTAAGAAAGATTCTGCAAATAAAATTTGGCTGGCATTTCTGAAAACAGTGCATGAGGCAGGACAGCACCTACGTCTGATCTCACAGAATTGGGTTACATGCCTGCACAGGGGTGAAAAAAAACATTTCCTTCTTAAAATGTGTCTGCTCTGAAAAAAATAACTTCTTGGGGAGGGGGCTGTTCTCAGCCTTTGGCCTCTGTCATACACAATCATAAAAATAATACACATCTGCTAGAGCAGTGACTTTTAAGAAAAGCACATCCCTCTGCTAGGAAGGGAGCTAAGACACCAAAAATTGTTTTTATAAGCCATTGGACCAATGACACATATGGTGATAACTTCTAGACAATTAAGATGTACTAAAATGAATCTCAATGAAGAAATTAGATTTTTTCAGCCTTGAAGCACTCAGCTTTGCAATTAGAAATGCTAAGGAATTGGGCAGTACCTTCAAACTTCCTTGCTAAGCCCAACAACCTGGATAGGAATTGGTATGCTAATCATGGATGAAAACTAATTTCTTAGTGTCATCCTGCAATGAAATTATTTGTTGAAATTACACGAGCATTGCAGAATTTGACAGGACTTTCCACTCCGAAAAGGCAACAGCAAGAACACGAGGGATGACATGTGCTTGCAGAAAGGGGTAACAAAAGGAAAAGTTGACCTGCCGAGGTTTAGGAGTGAGCTGCACGCAGGGACAAGTTAATGTCTGTGATAGGGCATCTACACACATTAAGTTGGTACCAGCTGGTTTTCACATTCTATACCCTGATTCCAAGCAAGACAAGAGTTCAAAGATTCTGAAATTAAAGTACTCAGACATTTGGTGAGGGACGATAGAGCTGCCAGTATGTGAGTATACCATCCCTCATCACAATATTATTTGGAAAATGCTTATAAATACGTGGTGAATTCCTATAGGAACTGTGACCAAGTCTCCTCTGATTATTAGTTTATTACTAATATGCTGGCTAAGGTGAGAATGAGGAAGTAAAGCAGAAATCCTAAAGGACCCTGAAAGAGGTACAGAAAAATCCAGCAATTTTTACTTTCATTTTAAGAAGTACGCTGTGAGTTTAGACTGTGCCTTGACCTATGAGCATTGTTTGAATTTTTCTAATTATTTACAAATTTTCAGCCAATAAAGCCAGTTATGCAAATTATGAGAAAACACATAACTGCAACTGTGGAAGCACTTAAATCCAATTACATTGCATTTCAGTTTTAGCCCTTGGATTAGGGGCATCTTATGACACACAGCCAAGTTTTCAAGCTGTTCCTTATAGCTCTGGGGAGCCTGGTTTACAAGAAAAATACTGGGAACGTAATTACTCTGTTTAAGAATATTAACCCCTTTTTTGTCAACATTTGGCTCACAATCCTGGATAAATATAAGCCCCATCTGTGTACATTTCATGACATTTAAGCAGACACATTTATTTACACTTTCCCCAGGGTGTAAATGAGGCTCCTTCTAGCAGTGATAAATCCTTGGTTCCTGTTACAGTTGATCATTACAGGCTTTCTATAATCAATGAGCCCAGCATGCATTTATTTGTGAACAGTTGTCAAAGAACAAGCCAATGGACAGTGTTTTATTGGTTTAAATAACCTAAGACCATAGTAAAAATAGTCAAACAAACATCGAAATCTAAAGATTATGTCCTACTTGTTTACAGCATCTTTTAGATAATCCCACAGTTTATTCTCTCATTAGAAGTTCTCACTCTCTTTTCCTATCCAACGTGCAATACCACCAGTGTCACGCTGGGCAGCTGCTCTATTCCTCCAGCCTACTTTATTTCAGCAAAATTTTCTGTTCAGTCCAGTACCATTCTTACAGATTGAAGTTTCTGTCTCAAAGTTTCTATCTTTTTCATCTCGCTATGACCTAACATGACAAAACACTTTGCTCCCCAGGGTAAGCCCTTCAATATATCAGGTTTGAGGCATTTAGAAAATCCCTACAGGTCACCATTTAATGATGATCTTCAGAGAAGTAGGAGAATGAAGATTTCAACTTTTACCTTCCCCATACACTGCAAGAGAGCTATGTGATCACCTGCATCCCATTGTGGGAGCAGGTGATTATTACGAATATTGTGACAGCTCAGTGCCTGTAAACAATTTTTAAAAGAACCTTCCATATACATAAAACTTATCTGCAAGTCTTACACTGACTATAATGCCTTTACTGGAGAGGGAAATAGCAAGCAAACTTCACTAACTGCAGGAAAAAACAACAGCAGAACAGTAATTAGCCTAGTCACTGAAATATCTGATATTTGCATATTTTAATAGATTGCAAAGTCAAAGGCAAGACAACACAATTTAGCATTTACAGCAGTACAGCTTCCACTACAAGAAAATACAAGAACAGAACTCACTTCTCCTAGGCACATTTTGTTTGCATTATCTTTCCTTAATGTTGGAACAAAAATAAAGGGTAAAATAGAGATAATATTAACATTTGTACACCACCTGTCATTCAAACATGGGAAAACAGGCTTGCCAAGAATTAGTCATTTACTCAGAAACAGTCTATTCAAAGCTAGACTTGAGTTTCCAAAGAAGTTGGCTTAGTGACACAGCTATTTCAGGGATGTATTTTGATGCTCCATTGTTTGCAAAGAGTTTTAATCTACCCAAATAAATTATGATGCTTCACTTTGCAATAAGTTACGAGGGTCATCTGCCAAGCACTCTGTAATTCCAAGGTGAGATTACACAGCATACGGCAATTAAATATGCCTGCACCCTTAGGGTATAGGGTACATGTGGTTTGTTCTTGCTCACTCTCTCACTGCTGAATCACTTGCTATGGGGCTTTCCAGTTACTTGTGGGACCAGAGACACCTTGCCCAAGTCCCCACTGCTGGGAAGTCACACAGCAAGGACTCAGCTAAGCCCTGTCAGGCCAGAAGTTTACAATTCACGCTTGTGCTGAAGTGTCCTCCCTGCTCTGGTTTACGTGGGATTAAGCAGATTCTTGCTAACTAGCACACACAGCCCATTGGTTGCCTGTGTATCCACCATCAGCCAATTTTCCAAGCTCTCAGCCAGCTACTTACAGGCCTGGGAAATGCCCTTAGCTTTGTTTACATTCTTTATCTGAAACATATTAAGCTGATGGATATGCCATGTTGCTAGGAGGATAGATTTAGGTGAACATCCCAGATAATCTTAGAGGCTGAGATGATAAGCAATAAAACCCATCTAGAAGTCCTGACTAAATAACCTCTGAGTCAAAGCATCCTGGAACAGGTTGCTGCTGTTTAAACAGTTCATCAAAACATACAGACTCAATCCCATCGCTGATGTAACCACTGTGCAGCCAAGAGAGTTAAATCAGGAATGAACTTCCATGTGACTCTGATGTGCCACATTCAAATATATGATGTTATTTTAAAACAACTTCTTGTAGCCTTACAAACTTAGCTCTGAAACGAGGCAATGGGTGGCTCACGTCAGACCCAACGTAGCTGGACTTCAGAGAAATCATTAATTAAAGAATCAGTAAATCATTAGCAAAGAACCATTCATTATCTAGGATATAAAGCGGGAAAATTGCTATTCTCAGAAGCATGTGATTTTTTTTGTCTCAAAGAACAAGAGAAAGGAGTTCAGGGAATAAGAGGCACTGTGCTAAATTAGTCTGATAATGCTCTTTAACAAAATCAGTGAAAGCCTTGCAATTAATCTCAAATAAATTGAGACTTGCTCTAACAAGTAACTTTAAGTCATCTAACATAAAGGAATGGCAGTCAAAATGCTAAGAAAAGGCAGTTGCAGTAGTCTTTCTGGGTAGTTTAGAAATTGTGCAAGCCAGTGCAAGTTTCCCTTATCTAGACTTGTGCTAACTCTCAATGCAAACTAGAGAACCACAGACCAAACCATACCCAAACAGCATGAATCATTTTCTCATTACTCAAAATAAAAGTCTGCATCCACGCTACTGCTTCTCATCCTCATTAATACACTGCAAGCTAAAACATTAATAGCATGGAAAGCTCCCAAATGGGCTTTTCTGTTGTTTGAATCCCATCTTGTGCAGATCCCATCTATGTAGAATGGAACAGTATAAGGGTTTAATTATATCGTTTAAGAAGCAGCTCAACACCTGCTTCTAGTAAAATTTCTACAGCCAAATAGTACTCTCAACTTCCACTGTCACAAATCAATGATATGTGAAAAGAAATACAGTGGTCCTTGACTGACAGCAACAGTAGATATTCCCAGGGCAGATGCAATTCTGTGAACAAAATTGTTTCAGCTCGTACATCTTGTTGCATTTAGAAGACTAATGAACTTCCTCTCGCACTACAAAGTACAACTGTGCCAACCTAACTGCATCAACTCTCACACCACTTGGCTGGTATAGTACACTGATATTCCAAGTGAAGTCGTTCATCTGTAAAATCACGCGCTGGGAAATCCAAAACAGAAGTGGGAACTGTAACTCCAGGCCTTTTACTGCAAATCTGTGTAGCAGGCCCAAATGGACCCCAGATACTACAGTAGTATCATAAAAAAATTAAATAGGGAGGGTGTTCTTCTGTTTTCACTTTCTCAAAAGCCAAAAATGCCACAGGACTTTGGCAACAAGAAAATTCCTGGCTGTGTGAAGACGAGCATGGAATACACACATACCAGAGAGAAATTTCTGAAACTTTGTCAGTGGAATCAAACATTTAAATGTTTAAATATAATTTTCCATAAAATAACACAGCTAAAGCAGCCCGATGATCACTGTAATTTACTCTGAGTTACGTCTTTAGACAGCACACCATTGCCAATTTGTTTCTAAGCAAAAAGCCATTTGCTTACAGTACATAATGTATTTGCAGCCAGGTATTTCATGCAGAACTCTTAAGTGCCTATTTCCTGGTCTTTCTGCTCACATTCCCATTCCAATCCCTCCGATTTGTACAGAGTATCATGCTGTTTGGGGCTTTTCTTGCAGTCCTAGCAAAGCCTTATCCTTTGCACTCTATAGGAAGACATCCGCTAATTTTAAAAAGCATCAGATCCAGCTCTTCATCAACAGCCCTTGCTCCTGACCTGTCATCATCCCACAATTTCACTGTGTCCCATACTAGCATTTCCCACTAGTGAATCGACAGCACGTTCACTCGCC
Source organism: Ibycter americanus (assembly GCA_035590275.1). NCBI lineage: Eukaryota > Metazoa > Chordata > Aves > Falconiformes > Falconidae > Ibycter > Ibycter americanus. The sequence goes on from JAVJGI010000038.1 coordinate 3,202,600, forward strand.
GTTCCCACATTACTACACAAGCATAATATACTGATCTTGATTCTTTTCACTCTTTTCCATACTGTTCACTTCCACCATCTCTGGAGACGTTTTGTGAGATGTTGCATCACAAATTGTTCTTTCCTCTCAGCAGAGCGATGCTTTGCCACTTACTTCTGCAGCCTCTTTGCTCTCCCCAATTAAAATTTCCAAGAGTCTGAGAATCTCTCCTGACCTTTGCTCAGTGCACCCCCTGGAGAGGCCTGACATTACAAACTGACTATAGATGAGACAGGGATGAATAAGACACTGTACTGTTTTACAAAGATTCATTACTGCCTCACTGGGAATATCAAGGTTATAGGTCCACCTAAAGCTCAGATGAGAGCAGTACAACATGCCAGAAGATTATGAGTGTGTAATAAATGAAATACTGTCCTACTACTATTCATTATTTCACTTTGACTACTTTGTGCAGTCTTCACTCCTGTCCTTTGTAGCACTTCACGGGTCACAAGGCATGATGTCAGCAGCATCATTTTCATCTTTCCACCTAACATCCTTCAAGTACTAGTCCTTGTACTGATGTACTCCACAGTTAGATGCTAGAGGGGGCAATCAGGAGAGCCTGGTACTCCTAAGAAAGGAGTAGGTACTACGAGACGATGCAGCTTTCCTTTTTCACCTCTTCACTCAGCAATGCATAAAAGCTATACATGGTATTTTAAGGGACTACTATTAATTTCCCTAAATAACAGCAGACTACTTTGTCTGGGTGAAAGAGGTCTGCAAACACATTACTCACTGTGATGATTCACTTTGGATTATGCTTATATAGAAACCCAGAATGGAAGAAATGCAACACAAATTTAAAAAAAATAATATCTGAAGTTTATCAGTAGTATCCATGAGACAGCTATCAAACTTCAGTAGGAAATACACTTTTTCATAGCAAAGTTAGATTTGATCTCAGATATTTTATTAAAGTCACAACATATTCCTACTAAATATTAGTATTCAACTGACACTGGAAGAGTAAAACTAGAACACGTGAAAACTGCAACTAGACAGTCACGCTTGCCTCTACTCGGAGAAAATCCAGACTGTAAAAGCACTGGGGGTAAAACATTAATTAGCGATGCTAGACTTATCATTCTAATAATTTAGGACAACAGGTCCTGCAGATTAACATTGCACCACCACCCTGAAAGAACTATGTTAATGGCCTAGAAAACAGAAGAACAGTTCAGTCTACAGGTGCATTAAGACTGGGAAAATGCCAATACCATAGTCTCAAGAAATATGTTTCAGAAGCAAGCTCCTCTTCAAATACCTCAATGCAGATACCAGAAATTCCCAGTACAAGTTTGTTAAAATTAAGTGAAAGACTAGGTAGTAAGAACAGGCCTGGAAGCCTCACCACACAGCAAAACTAGCTGAGTATCTTACAATATTTAATGTATTTTTATCCTCCTGTTAAAAGGAATCTCCCTTTAATACATGGAGAAATGCAGCCATCATAAATGCAGCGATGTCCAAGATCACACACAGGAACTAAACAAATGCTATAACCCTTTATTATCTGCCTCTGAGATGCTTCTCTCCTCTCCACTCTCTATAGGGAGCGCCTCCCAGCCATGTTTTTCAAATTCCAGTTCAGAAATGTGGAATACAGCTCAGGCAGGAACAAAACCTTCCTGTGTTATGTTGTCGAGACCCAAGGCAAAGAGTCAGTGACTTCTCGGGGTTACCTGGAAGATGAGCATGCGGCCGCCCATGCAGAAATGGCCTTCTTTAACACAATTTTACCAAAGTTTGAATCAAGCCTCCGCTACAACATCACCTGGTATGTCTCCTCCAGTCCCTGCGTGACCTGTGCTGATCGGATAACCGAGACCCTAAAGAAGAACAAGAACCTGCATCTGACAATCATGGTAGGGCGCCTCTTCATGTGGGAAGAGCCAGAAATGCAGGCTGCCCTGAAAAAAATGAAGTCAGTTGGCTGCAAGCTGAGGATTATGAAGCCTCAAGACTTTGAGTATGTCTGGCAGAACTTTGTGGAACAGGAGGAAGGAGAGGAAGCAAAGGCTTTCGTGCCATGGGAGGACATTCAAGAGAACTTCCGGTATTACGAGGAAAAGTTGGCTGAGATTTTACACTGAAGCTCATGTGAGTGAGGATTTCCACTTGGTCACGTACCTCCTTATACTGGTATTACAGACTCCTCTTTTTTTCTTCTGGTTGTTAAAGACGTAACCCAGAGCCAACTTCAGTTATTGTTACTCTCATATGTACCTGGCTGGGTTTGCCTGTACCAAAATATAGAAAATAATCCCTGGCAGTAACTTACCCATTTAAGGGTAATAACACTACAGTGGGCTCCTCCACAGCAGACACATTAAGGGATTTAGAGTTGTTTTTTCTCCTCTAAGTAAACACCCCCAGGAACCAAAAATAAAAAGGTACTGGGGTCACTAGGTGCAACAAGAATACCTCATTGCTCCCCACATGCATGGTATTTAGAACACACGCAGAAATGGTGAGAGGAATGTGCAGAAAAGGGGATTTCCCCACCCCACAAAGTCTAGCCCTCTAGAAAAAAAAACAACCAACCACTAAAGGAAATCGGTTATCATTGCAGAATTTCCCTTTTTTTTTTTGCTTTTAAGGGGTATTGAAGTCACCTATTTAAGCCATAAAACATGAAAGCATTTAAAGGTTCTAACACATCTCTCTTTTACCTTCCCCAGGACCAGTTCAGAAAAGATTATGAAGAGAGATGCAACAGACTCGGACATCTAGGACAATCCCACTTTCCAAGCTTTGGTTCCAGCAGGATGGAGTACCAAATTCTGGAAGACTAGGCCCTGATGGACTACAAATACATGTACAAAACAGATCTTTGGTGATTGGGATTTTTTTGGTTTATTTTATTCCTCCCCCTACCCTGGCCCCCACCCCAAACAACCCCACGCTGCCTCTGCCGATAGGAAAAGAAGAAGGCAACATACTGTGTGGTTAGTCTTGAACGAAACAGATTGCAGTGGACCTACAGGAAAGACTGTAGGCCTCAAGTACTGGGACTCCTTTACAAGACAATACCTTAGAACGAAGCTGGCAATTAGATAAATGCATTTAGAAAGTACATTCTTCATAAATGTTAAGAAGAGAGAGATTCAAGATGAGAAAAAAAGGTTTTCTTCCTCTGTCATCCTCAGTAATCAGAGCTGTGATTTAAATGAGGGCTAACTAGTCTATGCTGAATTATGACGGAGCCCTAAGTACTTGATTTCAAATACATCAAATACCTCCTTCCCTTGTTCAATGATGTTTGTGATAATAAAACTGGAAAAAGCAAAGTAAAATAAAATTGGAAGTCACTGCAAAAGCTCAATCACTGTTTATTCCTTCCTCTATACTTGCAAGAGGTCCTAAATTTAATCTGACAAGTGAGACATCCTGGGACAGCCACATGTGAAATATTTCCTAGGCGAAGCGCAGCATGACAAGAAGGGAGAATTACTATATGCCAAAAAAATTTCAAGAGTACATACAAGTGTGGGAGACACGAGAATATGGGCATATCACTTTCCACATAAAACCAGGCACACACCAAACAAGAGTCACAGGGACACTCACCAGCTAAGAAACTGAGTCAGACAGGGTTTGTTCTTCCAATCGGTTCATGTTGGTTTCTCCTGGACCTGCTGGAGCGAGCCCAGAGGCCATGAAGATGGTCAGAGGGCTGGAGCACCTCTCCTATAAGGACAGGCTGAGAGTTGGGGTTGTTCAGCCTGGAGAAGGCTCCAGGGAACCTTGTAACAGCCTTCCAGTACCTAAAGGGAGCTCGTAAGAAAGATGGGGACACACTTTTTACTAGGGCCTGAGCATTAAGGCAAGGGGTAACGGTTTTAAACTGAAAGAGGGTAGATTTAGGTTAGATATTAGGAAAAAATTCTTTATTGTGAGGGTGGCAAGGCACTGGAACAGGTCACCCATAGAAGCTGTGGGTGCCCCATCCCTGGAAGTGTTCAAGGCCCAGCTGGATGGGCCTTGGAGAAACACGGTCTAGTGTAAGGTCTCCCTGCCCCTGGCAGGGGGCTGGAACTAGGTATCTTTAAGGTCCCTTCTAACCCAAACCATTCTGTGATGATTCTGACATTCTCCTGCACTGTCACAAGCTGGAAGGGTGCTAGACACACACATGTAAAACTGCTCACTGCACCCACCTCTTACCTCAGTCAAATGCACTAAACTCTGGCATAAATTTTCAAGGCTGAAAAAACGTGCAGCAATGAGAACACCTTTGTGAAGCCACTGTGGGTTTCATCTCTTTGCCACTAGATTAAAAAAAAAATAATGAAAAAAATAGGTAAGTGTGAGGACTAAATCAATGAGCAGTCTTGATGTCCATTCCTGATCAGCTCAATAATCCATGTTCCTGTATGTCTTACTGAATTTATTTTTTTTCCAGTTGTGTATTTAGCTACAGTAATTATCCACCAAACCAAGTTTACAAAAGATGGTCAACAAACAGGGAAAGTAATAATATGAAGCTCTTAAAGACACAAACAGGATTTGCAGATCTGCATCAGCAAAGAAACCACACAATACAGACTAGCCCACAATGTTAAGAACAGAAAACGCTCCACCATTCAATTCATAGTGAAAACCAATTAGGAACCCTACGTTATGCTACAAATTTCTCAACTTTATGTACCATCTTTTAGGTTTATTCAGCGTATCTGGCATTCTTCTGGCTATTCAGCATGACAGAAGTCAAAAAGATCTGTTATTATGGGAGGGGGGAAAAAAACAAACATAAAGGAAATGCAGAGTACACAATTCTTTTTCAGTACCAGAACCAAACTTTCCAAAATCAAGTGTTTACCAACAATCTGATAAACTGTGTTACTGATTTGCTTCTGCTATTGGTAACATCAAACAGCAACCTACATATAACAGCTAAACTACAAATGCAGTTAAAGAAATATGAAAAATCAGCCTTAAACTCCATGCTAAGACTTTTCGCAGCACAGCAGTCATTCAAACGTGTGGATTCTCAAAAAACTGAGTTCTGCAAACCATACCAATTACACAGTATAAAATCCATCCAAAAGGTGTCTTTATGAGCGTTCCCCTTCAAAATGAAGCTTTCCCTCAAGAACACAGCCACAACACCGACATCGGTATGTTTTTCAAAAGGACTGTGCTCTGATCTGACAGCAGATTACTGAAGAGCAATTTATTTAATGTTGACAGCATAATTCTTAGTGAGTACAACCTCCTAACAGAAAATTGTATTTATGGCCAGAAGGTAGAAATTAATCTATACAGTTTTTAATCCTGTAACAATTATCCTGTGAACTGTATGCCAGATATAAACATTCCAAAACTTAAAAAAAAGTGACAGGGCTCCACAGCTCATCATTATCAACCATAACTACAAACCAACAAAAACCTAAGCAACAGACAGCTCCAATTTCACTCTGCACAGGAACTGTCAGCTCTAAGTAGAAGCTCCAGCACAGGCAGGTGCTCCGTGGAGGACCAGTGACATCTGGTGGCTTGTGGGGGTAGACTGGGAACTCCCCTAGGGTTACCACACTGCCCTCTTCACAGCCCTCCTGAACACCACCTCCCAAATTAGCTGCTCTGGAGCTTTTTTGTTGTTGTTGTTAAAAGCCACTGCCAGTGACAACGCGAGAGTGAGCTACGCTCAGACAAAGAATGTGCTCAGCATGCAGTTTCCCCCCTTATCATTTTAACACTCCTGAAGGAAAGGGAAATGGGGCTCTCTTTAAACTCTTTTGCTCACAGCGTGTAAACTGTGATCTTTATATCTGTGTCTTCAAACACTTCTCCAAGTATTGCTGAAACTTTATTCCATTCCAGGCGGTCAAGTCCACATCCAATCCTGGAAAATAAGACATCAAAACAACTGTAATGGCCTCTTTTGGAGCATGCTATGAACAACCAGCTCTTGAAGCAGCTACAATTTTATGTGGCACTAACTCAGCTCACCATAAACCAACGTAATACAGTTAAAATAAGGAAACAACCAAGCCTGTATGTTTTGCTATCATTTAAACGCACTGGGAAACGCAAATTTCATTTGCGCAATTGAACAGAAGAGTTGAATAGAAGTGGGTATTTGAACTCTTATTTCACAGCAGGGGATCATCTCTCAGTATTTACATTGCAGTAACTACTTTTCTTACCTAGGCATGGAAATGTCAGTAACTCCATTGTTCAGACAGTGAGCTTTCATGGCTTCTAAACTCTTTCGCATACTCTCATATGTTGGTTTGTGAGAAACTTTCTTCTTTGTAATCTAAGTATAAATGTAAAAGGTCAGTTGTGCCTCTGGCATGATCATTGCAAACTACATTCTTTTTTAAAAAACACATTCCAGTATGCTCTGAAACTCCACACCCAGGCTTGCCACTGCGAAGACAAGACGACTTGGGAAAAGAAGTATGTTTCACAGCTTAAAATAGTGTAATTTAGCAGGTAGTTCTGTCCATTTAAAGTTTAAACATATACACCCAAGACAGCCTGGCTTCTCCTCAACAAGCAGTATTTGAGTAATACATCTCACATCTCTTATTTACAAGAACATACCCAAAAAACCCATGGCTATCAAAACCCCCATCATCGTATCTAATATAATTTAGTTACAAGTAAGTGCCTGAGTGATGTCCCACTCTTACCAGGTAGTAAATGTATCGGTCATCTCTTCGGAGAACTGCCACCTCCCCAGTCTTCTTCTCTGAAGTGAAGAAATTAAGGTATTTTTAAAACAGCTACACTCCACTGCATAATTCCCACTGCACCCCAAGTAGCTTGGAATACCCTTACTGCTGGAAATCAAGGTTTTCCCTTCAGCTCCTGCATGTCCACCCCACGTGTATCACTCACGTTGATCCAACAGCTCTTGTACGCCTCCAAACTTTTTCTTAAAAAGAACAGCTATGCCTGCACCCATGCGACAGTCCTCGCTGATGCAATGAGCCAATGAGTCCGTCTGGGGGCATGAGAAAAGGTCCCCCTTAACACACTTGATCTGGAAAGCAACACAAACAGAAGGATAAATAAAACTAAGCTAAGAGTGCAGACTCAGATAACAGGGAATCTGACAAGCCTGTACACTAGAGTGTAAGGCATTAAGATTCAGCTCACAACTGCATGAGTTGGTATGAATTAGCAACCCAATACACAGTTAACAATCTTTCCTACAGGATCAGTTATGAGTATCACATGGCAGCTCAGCAGTTACTTTCACAAAATCAATGCTTAAAATGGAAAACTGTGTCATAGAGTACAACTGGATTAGTGCACACCTTCAGCATACTAGGAGTGTGTCAGTGCTGGATATCCCCATTTAGTTAAGCAGGTAAGCTCTGTGCTGTTGTGCAGCATTTGCATCACTGACATAAGCACAAAAGCACAAGAACTTAGCAACATCACCTACTTTCCTCCAAAAAGCTACATGGTATACAGCCAGCTGCCATGTAATTAGGCCTCTTTGCAGAGACATGCACCACAGCGGTAGCCCACATAACCCATTTTCTACGCACTCTCTCCTCCTGATCCTTGGAGAAGTGGGTGGCCATGGTAACGTGGGCTATGGTGAAGGCTCCTGCAGCTGGAAAGATGAGAGAAAAACAGAGTTATTAGGAACCCCAAACTAAGCAAGAAGCTGGTGCACCACACGGTGCACGGCTAAACCTGCTTTTTCTATGGGACAGCTGGGATGATCAAGACACCCCTTGAAAATAGCAAAGGAGGCGGCCCATATGCCTGAAGAGCATGGCGCAAACTTTCCCGCTGCAGCCCCACAGCTCCAGCCCACCAGGCGCAAGGAGGCCCCAGAGCAGAGTCACCACACAACTGGCGCCCACAGGCCCTCCATCCTTCTCCAAATCACCCCTGCCCCTTCAGGAAACCCCTCAGCCGGCCACACCCGCGGGCGCGGTGCGGAGAACGATCCGCTGGGCCTGGCCTTGCGCCACGAAGAACCTCCCCAGCGCTCCCCACATCAGCCAACCCAACGCTCCCCCTGCTCCGCCACGGCGGCCTCCTCCTCACGACAAAATGGCCGCCCTCTCTCGCCTCTCTAGGCAGGCGGGAGGAACGGCCTCTCTATGATACTTGCCCAGAACATTCCGCAGGCCAGCCCCCCGGCGCATGCGTAGAAGGCGCGCGGGCGGAGCCTGAGTTATGACGAGAAGGGGCGGGGCCATATCCGGCACACGCGCGCTGCTGGCCGCGCCGGCCCGGGGCGCAGGCGCAGTAGGCGCGGGTGGGCGGGG
>JAVJGI010000038.1:3211568-3227053 GCA_035590275.1 Ibycter americanus
GGGCAGCCCGGCCTGCTCCTCCTCCTCCTCCGCCTCCTCCTCCCCGCCTTGCCCGTGGGAGGTGGGGGGGGCCGCCCAGTGTGCGCCGAGGGCAGGCCGCTGCCCCCCTTCCTCTTGCCCGGGGGTGGCGGTGAAGCGGCTGGGCACGCTGCCCCCTCCCGCCTCCCCTCAGCGCACCTGGGCGCCAAATGTCGCCAGCCACATGCTGCTCCGCCAGGACAAACTGCCCTTTGCGGGGCTGGGGGGGCCCGCTGCTGCCTGGCCCTCCCCTCCCCGAGCTGCAGGGCATTGCCTGAGCCCCGCGCGGCGTGATCAGCCTGCCGAGAAAATCCCCAGCTTTGAGGCTGGCTTGCCACAACAAAATAAAAGCGTCCCTGGCTGAACTCCCTGACATGCATGTTTGATAAGGAGGTTGGAAACAAAATCTGGGGACCAGATGTTTTATTCTGCTCAACAGTGGGAGATAAGGCCGTGGCCTGCCTGTGCTGCTCTTTAGTTAAATCCTGTCTTTGCCTTCGTCTGCGTGGCTGTCCTCCGCTGGTGCCCTCAGAGGACAGCGATCGCACGGGTAGATAGACAGGGTCTGCCCTAGAAACTTCTGCCAATTTAGTAACGTTGCTTCAGGATGCAACACGTTTATAAATGATGCTTTTGAGCTAGCTCAAGTCGTAGCACGGTTTGTCATGCTACGTTGTTCTTAGCATAGCTTATTTGCTGAGGGAACCGTTGTCGATGTAGCTTCTATAGCTTCATATATATATGTGTGTGTGTACATATATACGCTGACAGAACTAGAACACGAAGTCATTTTCAGCGCAGGGGCCTAGTGAGGAGGAGCTGGCTGCTGAGATCAGCTATGGGAGGAGCATGCCATTGAAGCAGATCACCAATCTTTAAAATTTAACTTTGATACAGTAATGCCAGTGCTCTGTGTTTTAATGAAGGGAATGAAGTAATCCCTTGCAGCACCACGATCAAGCCAGTGTAAATTCTTCTGTTTCTAACTTTGGCTAGCCACAGCTGGTGCAGATTGTTAAGATTACAATGCTGATAATAGTTTAAGTAAACAAGACAGGGGCCTGATACGGGGGTCTGTGAAGAAGCATTCCCTAGCAGAGGTATGCCTGTGCTTGATTATTGGTTGTGGTGTTAAGGAAGCCAGAGAACTTCTGGCAGCTATGGTTTACTGGCATCCTGTGCTTGCTATTGAAATACTTCCCTGAAGAGTGAAATGTGGGAGTTGTTTTCTGAGAGGTCCCCAGGCATTTGGGGCAGAAACTAAACAGTGCAAAATTGAAATGGGAACCTTGGTAGACAGCATCATCTTTGGAAGGAATATTTATATTCTTTTATTCTGGCAGGCTGTGAAGAACTGAGCGAGCCGAGGATAGAGTTAAAAATGCAGTAAGGTGTAGTGCCTTTCAGTGCTGTGGCTGAGATTATCTTTGTGATCTCCAGGGTTAGCATCACTACATACATCCTTATTCTGAACAAAAGATCTGATAGGGACAGAGAAAGTTCTTACGTTATTACGGCTGAGTATTATGTCCCCGATAATGAACATGCTTCTGGTCTGTCATGATACATACTGGTTAATTGTGTGTTTTTGTAGGTAAGTGACATTTGGTGTTAACAAGCAAGAAAGTAACAAAAAGTAAAATCATTGTGTGTTTTCTTAGGCCAGGGTGAGGAGTAAGTTGAAAAACTGAAGTGTTGTTAGGATAAATGCAAGACACTGAAGTACAAATAATGTTTTAAAGAGCAGGAAGTGCGAGAGGTGTCATTACAGTAGTAACCACAGCAACTGTTAGTTAGTTTAACTTGTGACTAAATTTTTTGTGTGTTTCTTTGAAAACTGAAGGACTCTGGGTTTTTGTTGCTTTAGACTTCTAAGATTAAAGTTACAGGTTGCTTTTGCACTAACATAGCAGGTACTTGTTCAGTCATAGCATAAATCAAATACCTCATTAAAAGTAATAGTAAGAGTTCTTCCCTTGTTGATCAACCGAGGAGAAATGTGAGGGAGAAGGAGGTAATGGAACTGAGTACTTTATTTCAACAGTGTGTTCTTCATATGTATAGGCAAGGATCCAAGGAATGAGAAGCAGTTAAAGGGTGGAGGCAGCGAGAAGTCTGCTGGCTATTTTCAAAATATATGAAAGTAAGAGGAGAAAGAGATATGAGGAAGGGGGTGCTGGGTGGCTGGGGAAGAAGAGACAGTTTCATTTAGCCTTGTTGAATTCTTGAAATGTAGTTTGGTTTTACACCTAAAGTTTGTATTTTGTGAAGTTTTTTAGCAATAGCATCCCTCTCCTCCACCAATATGCAGTGTAGGCAACTGTCTATAGCCCAGACTATGCAGACTCAAGGGGTAAAATAGGAAGAGAGACAGGCTCACAGCTACTATTTGATTCACTGAAGATAACGACAGAATTGAGGTTGAGATACTTTTTGCTTCTCAGTCACATTAGGTGTTCTTGAAATTACAATTCTAGTTTTGTTACTCAACGTTATGAAAGAGGTATGTCCTTGATTAAACTGGCTCTTACTCTGTGACTCTGACCTCAATGTCAGCAGATGGTTTGCTTTTCAGCTACTGTAAGATAATACAAATTTCAAACCTTAGGACTATAATCACGTGCCTTTTTAACTTGCCTTGCCAGATACACAGACTGAGGTGTGCCTTTTACCGGGTTGGAACTGAAGCACTATGGAGCAGTACACAGCAAATAGTAACAGTTCCACAGAGCAAATCGTTGTGCAGGCTGGACAGATTCAGCAGCAGGTATGGAAAGTGATAACGGGTGAGCTGGCATTGCCAGTGCTGAGTTACAAATCTTTCTGTACTTCTCAGAGTTTCATGGAACCAGCAAGATGCTTCATGATACTGGCTGCATATGTGTTTACCTGACTTTTGAAACCTGATCAGTCAGTGATCTGACTTGCCTTGAAGTCAGTAAATATGGTTTTTTTAAAAAACACTTTTAATAATATTAATAAAAATGCATATATACGAGTTACCAAATTTCAGTGTAGTAGGGAGTTTGCAAACTGGTAGTGACATAAGGAAAGTAACGAATCCTTTCTGAAAATGGCGGAAACAGACTATTAATAGAAATAGTCAGTTGTCCACTAGGAACAACGTAGATTCCCCCCCCCCAAATTGAAATAGGTTTTGTTCAAGCCCATAGAGGCTTTCTCCAGCTTTCTCAGAAGAAGTATTTATTGAGATCATTTGTTTTAGAACTACAGGTACATCAAAACAAACACACAGTACAGGATTTGCAACAAAACGTGTAGCTTTGAATGAATTCATCCATTCCAGAAAGAAGTTTCTACTTCATGTTATAATGTGCAGATGCGTAGGGCTGCATTTTTTTAAGGGCTTACAGATTTTTCTGTTAAACTTTACCCATTCAGATATAGTAATGCATTTTCAGTTGAGCTGTGCTGCTGCTGAGTTTTTGTTGCATCTTATGTTTGTTCGAGTTCAAGGCAAGAGGAATTTCTTAGTTTTGTCATGCAAATGAACGAGCCACTGGATTATGTTTTCAGTGAGATATGGTTTGGTTTGCCATCAGCCTGTTTGAGTGTTTGATAGCAGGGACCAGCTTCTTCCATTGAACTGAGTTGAAGTTGACTTTTTCAGTCAGAACAAGATTGTTCTTGAGGTTTAAAAATAATATATTAAGAATTATCAAAAATACCTGCTTCTAGCAGATAACTAAAGATACATTTGGTTTTATTGACACTTTGTAGGTAAAAGGGAGGTAAAAACATACCTTAGCTGGCTTCATTTTTAGTACACGCTCTCAAAGCCTTGATGTATTTGACATGACATGTTTTTGTAAAATATTTTTTCTAACAGGCTTGTTGTAGTACAGTTTCTAGTAGAGAGATGTCCTTCATCTCCCAAATGCTAACACAGATTATTTTTGGACTCTTACTAAAGAGACTAAAGATAGAAAAGGCTTCTAGATTTAACTGCTCTTGCAACCTCTCAAGATTGTCCTTCAAGGTCAGTGGTGGGAAGACATTGACGCAGGGGTGACATAGATGAAGCTTAGACTGTAGTCATCTGTGCTGTGGTTCTGTGCAGAAAGGACTTTATAGCCTTTATTGTAACTAGTAAGTCTGACAAAAATCTGGAATCTCTTCACAGTAAGAAACCTGGGCGGTGAAAGGAAACATTAAGCAGAAAGATAGCAGTCCAAAACCACTGAAGATGAGATTTTAAATTCTACGAAATAATCTTTCATGTTCTTTGTAAGCGATTTTTGTTTGGGATGTTGCAGCCTGTCAGTATCCCATGCAGTTTTGTTGGTATTCCATTCTTAGGTTTGCTAAACGTATTCACATTCCTTACGTTCCAAGAGCAGTGTGTATGAAATTTAAATTCACCCTCTTCCAGCAAAGTGTCGTCGTCTCTTGTCAGAGCTGTGCATTTCCATGTTTCAAGCTATTCCTGTTCCTATTCCCAGCAGCAGGGTGGTGTCACTGCTGTCCAGCTGCAGACTGAGGCCCAGGTGGCATCCGCCTCAGGCCAGCAAGTCCAGACCCTCCAGGTAGTGGTGATCTCTCTAATTGTGTTTGTGAGCACTGCATGACTCTCACCATCGCCACATATCTAATGCTGTGTTTTTTCCGGGGTTTGAAATAGGAACAGGAAAATTTGTTAGCAGTAGTATCTGTGCTTTATGCTAGCGGTAGCGTTTCCAGTGAAGTGCTTGGGATTATGGCTTTTCATTGGATCTCAGCTGCATGGCAGAAACCCTGATGCATTCATGAATTCCTGCTGCTGTAATTCTGAAAGTAAATAGAGGTTGGAATGGGATTTGAAAGGGAAAAAAAACCACCAAGACAAGGAAGCAACAGTCAAGCGATATAATCCAGAGATTTCTTCTAGTTCCAAGGAGATTAGACTTCTTAAATCCTGTGAGTAGTTCTGTGTCTTCACTACATGAAAGACAGAGAGGTGGTGGATGACCCATGAGCTTGAAGAGTGAAACTTTTTCATCTGTGATTAAAAGGGGCGCTAGAGGGTGATATTGGCCTCTTATTGACATGTGAACAACAGGGAAACCCAGGAGAAGCAGGTATCCTAACAGCAAATACATCACAGACTGGAAAGAAATGCAAGGTTATTTCAACCACTGATTTGTTTCAATGTGAAGTATTTTCTGTCTTCCAAACTTAATTTCATTAGCTCACATAGGAGGCTTTTAAAGGAGTCCATAAATCCTGGATAGCTGTAGCAGTTTAGTAGTGCATTTTTCACTCAGTATTTTAGTTTTCCTTGTTTTTTAAGTCTTCAGAGGAGGAGAGTTCCAAGAGGCTGGGATGGTCTTGCCCAGATGTCAAGTTGAACACAGCATTTTTTATGTTCAGAGTTAAAATATGAAAAGCTGGCTGACTTGAATTGCTTGGGTCACTGTGGCCTCCTGGTCGTCATTATATGCACCTGCCCGCCCCCGTCTCCCCCCCCCCTTCTTTTTTTTTTTTGGCTTGCTCTAGTACATTAACAAGAATCCTGGAATGTATCATTTTTCTTTCTGCTAATTGGGTATTGTACTGCTGACTGTGCTTCTCTGTGGCTGACATGAGCATGCTTACCCCTCTCTGCCTGTTGTAATACAAACCAAGTACTACTGATTTTTGCTAGGGATTTGTATGTGACAGTTACAAGGTTGAGGAACAGCACAGTGTTGCAAGGATGTTCAGTGACCTGCAGAGTCACAATATTCTATGTAGGGCGTTGATCACTGAGGTGCAGCTGTGGTTATTTCTATGGATGTGTTAGTATATAATTTGCTAAGGTATTTGAACTATGCAAAGTGAAGGTTTTTATAGGTAGTTCAGTATGTGCTGAAAATCTATACTGATATTTAGCCTGGTATTCTACAGTTCTTGGAAGAGTCAGCATTTGCTAGTGCATAGTCTTGAAATGTAGAAGTAGAAAACCCAAGAACTTGGTGACTTTTTATCATGTTGTGTTGCTCTTGTTTCTAAACAACTCAGAGCGTGGTAAAGTGATGATGTAGTTCATCAGACTCATTTCACATTTAAGCCATGGAGGTATGGTATTTTGAAAAATATATTTTGCGGAGTTTGGGGGCTTAGCGGGTAAGAGTGTTTAAACAGAGAGGTTTCCCCCTAGTTTTTCTTTTTATTGGCCTTTTTCCTAGTGACCAGAGACATACCTGGTCCAAGAGTATAAACACTCTTACGCCAAATTTATAAGTCTGCTGTAAGCCTTGTTGGGCCAAGAAGTAGCTGCTGCTTATTTTATTTCACTCTTCCTTACTGAACTACATTTTGTGTTGTTACATTCATAACGCCACTTAACAACCATGAAAAGGTTCTCTAAGAACATCACATGCTATATAACAGGAAATGGAAATGTTGTAAGCATTTAATTGGAGAGAGTTGAAGCTACCTCAGAATCTCTTAGTCAGAATTAGCTTATTTAGAGCTTTCTGATTAGGAACCTCAGTTAAAAAATAGTAATAGTGATGTGGATAGTGAAGTTTCTTTTATTACACTTTGCTCTAGGTCTGTGCATAAAGGTAGTTATCATGTCTGGAAAATTTACCCATGCCTTTCATGCTCTATTGCAATTAGCCTTGGAAATTTTGGTTAGACTGCAATAGAAAAAGATAATTTACTAAGTCCAGTAGCTCATAATGGAAAAAGTTTTAGAAACTAAAAATATTTGATGTTGATTATGAACGCAGGTTAGTGACTTGCTCAGTTTCTCTGGTCACTGCATTAAAATAGGTAAGCATTTAGCCTCATGTGGTAGCCACTTCACTTTCTGGCTTCATGTCACCAGACTTTTTCATTGTTCTTTTTGGTTTTTTCTCCCATTTCCTAGGTGCAGGGTCAACCACTAATGGTACAAGTAAGCGGAGGTCAGCTGATCACATCAACCGGCCAGCCGATCATGGTGCAGGCTGTGCCTGGGGGTCAGGGCCAGACAATCATGCAAGTCCCGGTTTCTGGAACACAGGGATTGCAGCAGGTGAGATAACCCTAATTTTATTTAAGATAAATTGCAGAGAATGAACTGTGATGTTCTCGCCTTGTCAGATAGTGCATTTGCTTCAGCGTTCTTAAAATAAACTGGCCAGAGACGGTCATTCTCCAGCAATGGATCTGGCAGTGAGCTGCGTGTTAAGAATGCAGTGAAAATTCTTTGTATATCTGATTTTTGTATTTTATGGGATGGTGCAAACCTTTTAAATTAAGTCCATTAAAATACAGCTGGAGTTGGTTTGGGTTTTTGTGTTTATTTTTTATTTTAACTGGCCCTTGCAGTATAGTTGGTTATCTGGTGCCTACTCAACTTATGGCTCAGAAAGAGGATTTTATTTATTTAAGAAAGCTTCTTGAAAATTACTCTTGTGCTTGAGTTCATCTAATATGTGATGGCTGAAGATGAATTTAAACATGTCCATTGCACAGAAGGTAATGTTGTAGAAGGTATAGAAGAGGGATTTTATTAGAAGGAATTATTTTGAAATATTTGTCTGATTAAATTTAAACATTGAAGTGTGTTCCTCAAAAGCACAGGGAAGAACTGTAACAGTGGCGTAATGAAAGTGTTGTAGTGATTTGAGAATGGGATTTAGGAGTCAGGTTCAGCACAGTCCAGGAAGGCATATGATGTTTCAGTGTTTTGAGAGGTTTATTTAGTGTTTTTTTTAAATTTCTTTTGTTGAAAACCAGTATAATTTGTGTTAGGTTCTTGACAGTCTGGTTGTTGGAGGAAAATCCGTAACTGGATTTTTAAGCTCAAGCTTCAAACCATATTCCAGTTCCTCTTTTTTTAATCTAAGAAATGTTCTGTATTGGTGGAAAGACTTCTCTGCAAAGCTGAAGACAACTTTTATATGTCCAGGAGTACCTCTGTATGCTGGATAATTAACACTCTACAGATATCTTAAATCTTAGTCCTCTTTTTTTTATTCTTTCACCCGAGTATTACTATTTCTAGTTTGATGTGTGTAAATTATTTCTTTTGACCATTTTATTGTGTAAGCAGTGGAGAACTGCTAGGGCATAATGACACCAGCGTGTTATGTTTCCTCTATTCTGTATGGTTGTGACTGCTGTGTCACAGGGAGGAAAAAATTAAAATTCTTCATTTTAAAATGGAAAAAGAGAAGAATCAGTGCTTTCTTTTTTTCTTTGCAACAGTAAATCATCCTCAGAGATGATTTGGTAATGCTGAGGCCAAGGAGGGAGAAATAAGAGGCATAGTTAATGTTCCTTTCTGACTCTTTCTTCCACAGATTCAGTTGGTCCAGCCAGGTCAGATTCAGATTCAAGGTGGGCAGGCTGTGCAGGTACAGGGGCAGCAGGGCCAGACCCAGCAGATCATTATACAGCAGCCACAGACTGCAGTTACTGCTGGCCAGACACAGGTAACTGCACCAGCATGAAAGGGTTTTCTTGAGAGGAACAGGAAGAGAAACTTGACAAATGACTTAAGATGTGGTTAAGTAAAAAAGGGGGAGAAAAAAAAAAAAAAAAGAGGAATTATTAATATTGAGGAGAACTTGAGAATAAATTTCACATTTTTGTAGTGTTTTCATACATAACTCTGGGGCAGAATAAATAGATTGCATGTTTTTATCCATTGTGTTTCTGTATTTTCTTGGTTCATGGTTGTTTTTGTCTATCTGTTGAAATTTGAAAACGTGAAGTATTGCTAATTTCATACTTGCGCCATTTTGTGAAGTAGTCTAGTCATACCTGGGTTTTCTGCTGATTCTTTTGTTTAGGACCAACATCAAATTTCTAAGCAGAATAGTTCTTCCTTTAACATATTCGTAGTGAGACAGGAAAGCTAGAACTTGTTTCTTCCAATATTAAATACTACATTGTTAGGAAAAGTATGTTCTATGTGCTTTAGGTGTTTTATCTACAGTTCAATTGGTTTGTGCTCCATCCTATTTCTTGATGCTGGTAATAAAGCAAAAGAAATAGATGCCTGAAACACTTTAAGCACCGTGTGTTAATTCAGGAATTGTAAACTTTGAAAAATAAGCAATTTGTAAAGTTACTGTGTTCTTTTTTTGGTTTGTTTAGACCCAGCAACAAATAGCAGTTCAAGGACAACAAGTAGCACAAGCAGCTGAAGGCCAGACCATCGTCTATCAGCCAGTTAATGCTGATGGAACCATTCTCCAACAAGGTATGAGCTTTGGCGTGAAGAGTCGAAACTCCTCAATATCTCTTTGATAGGTTTCTATTGCCTTGTAATTATTGTCAAAGAAAACATTGAGTTGCAATGCTAGTACTGCTGTGAGTGCTGTGATATGAGTTGTTGGCATAGTGAATGGAAGAAGAGATGTTTATCCTATTATACAGGAATTCAGTCTGTGGTTCATGCCCCAGAAAAATAAAAAATGACTCTTTTCTTTGGCAAGGGGTATTAGAATAGAAATGCTTAAGTTTGCTTTTACGCCTGAAAGTACGTGATCTCTTATCTGACACTGGGATTACTGTGCAGATACAAATGCAAAAAGTAGAAAGTATGAGGACCAGCTGATGGAGTTAATAACTTGCAATGCTTTTCTGAATCTTTTTGTCTGTTATGGAAGGATGAATGAATAAAAAACAGAAGTGGGACTAATGGTGTTCCCTTCTTTTTGTGTGCATGTTTTTGGTTTGTTTTTGTTTGTTTTTTTGTTTTTGGTTTTTTTTGTGCATGTGTTCTTTTGTGTTTTATTTTCTTAAAGTTACAGTCCCTGTTACAGGCATGATCACCATTCCAGCAGCCAGTTTGGCTGGAGCGCAAATTGTCCAAACAGGAGCCAACACCAATACAACCAGTAGTGGCCAAGGGACTGTCACAGTGACGCTGCCAGTTGCTGGAAATGTTGTCAATTCAGGTGGAATGGTTATGGTATGTACTTAACTTTCCATTGATATTTTTAAAGATTGAGGTTTAAGATGTCTGTACACAGACTGTTCTCTGAGATTCATGTCACTTTGATATGGTCAGTCTTCTCAGTAGCTACCGTTAGTTTAAACACTGGAAGTTTTCAGTTTTAATGGCCTGTGTCCTATTGTGATCTATGTATTCTGTACTTTCTACCACAGCAGATTGAGTTCAAAAATCTAGAAACTGAAATTCAAAATAAGCTGTTAACTGATAAGCAGAGGTTTAAAAAGATTGAATTAACTGTTGCTTTTCTTGAGCATCCCTTAGTATTTGTTTCTCTGATTCATAAGAGGGCTTTTTCTGCCAATTCTGATTTCTTTGTACTGTGAGGCCTTTTAACTTGTATTTCATTGTTCATCCCCACTAGATGTCAGCAGCTCTACAAGTAATATTTGCTTAAGAAATGCTCTGAAATTATCATATAAATTAAATAAGTGATAACCAAAAAGAAAGGGAAGCAATGGGCATGTCCTATATGCTTAATTGTACAAGAAGCAGTAACATGGTCGTAGAACTGTATATTGTATTGAAATTTTACCATTATCAGAAAAAACCCAAGCACAACTGATAAGTAATTGATTTGTTCAAATTTGTTCTGCAGTTTGAGAACTTTATTACTCCTTTTAATTTAACTAGGTGCATTATCAGAACAAAAACCAAACAATTTCCATTTTAACTTTTTTTTAAATTACTTTTTGCGTTCATTTTGTGTTCTGAGCTACAAGTACTAAAAACATATTCTCTGTACAGATGGTACCTGGAGCTGGATCAGTACCAGCTATCCAGAGAATACCTTTGCCTGGAGCAGAAATGCTGGAAGAAGAGCCCCTCTATGTAAATGCCAAGCAGTATCACCGGATCCTTAAGAGGAGGCAGGCACGTGCTAAGCTTGAAGCGGAGGGGAAAATTCCCAAAGAAAGAAGGGTGAGGAAATAACTGATGTAATACTGGGTTGCTTTATGAGAAAGCCACAGAAAAACCACCTGTGCTGGAAAATGAGGACTAGAATCTTAGTGTTCTTCAGGGTTTTTTAATTTATTTTTGTTGTCGTCGTTGTTGTTGTTCATAAGCCCCATCAGAATAATTTTTTTAAGCCCCTTGGTGGCAGTCCTGCTTCTTTTGCATGCTCTTAATTGTTGAATGTCTGTGTAGCTGTGTTGCAAATGGGCATTTACTGTAAACACTTTATCTTCAGGAAAGGATGGGGACTGGGTAGGCTTTTCTAGCGGTCAGGAATTTGCCCTACTGAAAATACTGAACTAGAAATAGTAGGCTGGTCTCTCATTACTTCCTTCATATTGTTGCAGAAATATTTGCATGAATCTCGGCATCGCCATGCCATGGCCAGGAAGCGGGGAGAAGGTGGGCGTTTCTTCTCACCAAAGGAAAAAGACAGTCCTCATATGCAGGTAAGTAGAATTTTGTCTGTTCTTCGGACAACTGCCACTTTCAGTTCTTCAGAATACTCTTCAGAGGTGTCTTTGTACTGTTTTATTTGTTCTTTTTTGGGCTAGGCTGCTGACCTTTGTCCCTCTCTGCCTTTGAATTTGTTTCAGGCATTATAAAGAAAACTTCTGTCTCACTTCTTGTAGAAAGCAAGTGTCTATTTGCCTTGAGTAATTATAGTGATATTGATAGAAATGCATTCACGTTCTTTTACAAAGAATGCTTGTATTTATTTGTCCTAAGAAATACAGTCTTTGCAGCCTTTCTGATTGCATACCAGAAGTATTTTTCTAGGACGTGAATTAAAGGTAGATACACCTTATCTTACATCTGATGGAAAATTAAAAAATGTGAATATCTGATTAGCTGCATATTGATTTACATAAAAAGTGCAAGACAGGTTTTCAAAGGAAGGGACACAATAGAATAGAATTAGCAAATCCTGCTGTTGATTAGTGCTTTAAAGCAGTCCTGTGGCTTTAGCGAAAGAATATTTATTATGCTGAAGTAGAATCTTTCCCAAATAGTAGACCAGTACTTGGTCTCCCTTATTACCAGAAACAACACATTACTAGGAACTAGTAAGATCTATATATCCCATTCTATTACACTGGCCTGTAAAACCCAGGAAAAATATGACATGTTTAGATATTGAAGGAGGTGACAGGAGTATCTCCTCTTGATAGTTGTGTGTGATTCTCTCTGCTGTTATGGAAAAATGTTGAATTACAACATGGTATGTATTTTGTATCCGTAGGATCCAGCTCAGGCCAATGAAGAAGCAATGACACAGATGATCAGAGTCTCTTAACCACTGCTTGAAGAAAAAAAAAATAACTGAAAAAAAATCCCGTCCCTTCTGCAAGTCTGTCTTACCTTTCCAGTGTATCAAGTGAGTCTTTCAGTGGGACAATCGCCATATCACAGCCTACCCTTTTCTACAGAACAAGCACCACATTTTCAGTATGTGGTCAAGATTTTAACTGAAGTTGACTCAACAAATAGAGACTTAACGACTTTCTTGGTACACTCTTCTGATCCAGCACAGGGATTTCAGTCTGACTGCTCATGCCTTTTTTTTCTTCTTTTAAACACCTCTTGCATTAAGATTGGCCATGGCTGAGAGTGTGCCACTGACTCAGTGATTAGCAATAACTCTGGCAGGCTGAAGCAGGGCCAGCAAAGACGCCTTGGAGTTACGGCCCTTCTGTACAGAGACATAATCCAGTTTATAGCAACCAGCACTGACATGGCTACACGACAGTACTTTGTTTTCCCAGCAGAGACTTGTTATTTACATCCATTCCTTACACCTCTGGATTTTATTATCAACTGAACTGTTCCCTGTTGTTGCATCTGCGCTTCTGGCAGAACTGGCAGAAACTGAAGGGAGATTCTTTTAAGTTCCACCTTGTAAAATATGTAAACAGCAAGCTCTTCTCTGGGAAAAGTTCAGCCATCCAGTCACAATGATAGAAATATTTCAAGATTATTACAGGACTTGATATATTGTGTATCTGTTCCAAGAAGTAAGATGGGAGAGGGTGATGTGGGGATAAGGATTTAATTAGTAAAAGCGATCTCTGGGTGTTTTTTGGTCTGTTTATTGCCAGTGGTTGTTGCTTTGGAAGAGAAGTTGTTGCTAGTATAAAAAGGATTAAGACTTAAGTGAATCTCTTCCAAAGGATTTTTTTTCTTTTTACTCTTCCTTCTAACCTCCCAGTCCAGTGCATGGTTCCTCCAAAAGACACAAAATCTGCAATCTCATAGTGATAGCACTTGACCACCTCTGTGACAGTTTTTTGTGATGTCTGTTTCTAAATCAGTTCTACAGTTCTCTCATTCTACACAGTGAGGGATTGTTTCATGACAGCAGAAGCATAGGGCAACTCAACTCAGCTCATCCTGATGTAACTGAAGGACTGTTAAACAAATGAAGGCAGATATTGATGAACCTTTCAGGCTTTTTATAGACTATCCTCTAAATAAAAAAAAAAAAGTGGCACTTAATGAAGGAGGAGTACTTACATTTTAAAAAAAGGATTTTTTTCATGACCTATAGCTGGCTTCTGGCTGAGTATCTCAACAAAACATATCTTTATCTATAATTCCATAGCTCATTACAGAGTTTAAGCTTTATCCGTTCTTACTAATTCGAAATTTGGCGATGGAAGGTGTAGTCCATAAGCATTTTAACAGATGAAACTTGCATCTTTCCATGCCTGGTCTCCTCCCATCTTGAATGAGTTTTACAGATGCTCTGTGTATCACCTGTGTGCTGTAGTCCTCTCTCTTCCAATTTTTGTGTTCTGTAGTTAAAACATAGAACTGCATCATGGCAGTTAAGCATGAGATTGGAAATACTGCCAGGCATTGCCATTGAGGGAGGTGATTATGAACCTGAATAGGTAAAGTTGCAGAGGGTGAGGTGTCTTTGAGGAAAGCAGCCAAGGACAGGCGAGACTGGTTTAAATTCAGTGAACTCTGTTTTCAAGTGACAAAAAAAAAAGTAAATGCAACTTGAAAAATACAACCCATATTTTCTCCGCTCTATGTTTTTCCCATTTACTGAAAGCTTATGACTAAATACAAAATGGAGGACAAATTAGCAAGTTGTAGAAGACTGGGAGGATACAAAAAGACAGAGCCTTGGAAATACTATTTACTTTGCATGAAAGAAAAATACTAGACCTAAGAGTATGAGAAGATGGGAAGGAATGCAAGAGGAGGGAGCAGAAATGTGGAGAAACATTAGATTCTACATTTCCAGCAGGCAATCTTGGAGGAAGAGTATGCTTCTCCAGATATTAAGGATGACAATGTTTAGGTCAGCCACCTGCGGAGGAACATAGCCTGTTAAAGAACAGTAAAGAAATGCAGATTTGGTATTTGTAGTTAGGCAGCTGGATTTTTTAGATTTAGTTCAGTTCATTTTTCTGAATTTTAGTTCCATGGTCTTACTTTTACCACAGCTGATGTGGTGAACAAGTTGAGACAGAAACTGACAGCGATGGGAGGAGGTGGCCTAGTTATTAACATGCAAATGAGTCTTTCTTTCAGTTTTGTCTTGAATTATATTAGTAATCTAACGCTCTGCTCGCAAATCTTACATTAGGATTTTTATTCTAATGATTTAAAAGGCATTTGTTTACCTCCATTGCATTGATGGCATCTTTGGTGCCTTTGGTCGCTCCTGCCTTAAAATACTTGGCCAGTTAGAGCATGGTGCTTAACTTCTTCAGTTGGCGACTACAAAATTCTCATCTAGCATTTCTTGTGAGGTCACCCATTTCAGGAAATATGTAGCTCTCTTTTAGTGAAGGAGTAGCAAAGAATTTGCAGCATTATTGTAAATATTTTTTTAGAGCATCTGTACGTTTTGTCAGTGGAGTATTCATGTGCTGGAGGAATATTTCTGTGCTGGAGTAAGACAGCCTCTCCGTAACATTTCTGCTCTTCAACTGACAGCTAATCTCTGTCCTGGAGAATCCCCTCTTGAGAGTTGGAACTTAGGGAAGCAAGATTATTGCTCTGACGTAGTTTTTTGTTTTGTTTTTTTTTAACGAGTAATTCTTTTCTTAACTTGTAAACTTCTTCAAAGCAGCTAGAACTTTTCTCCCAATAAGCACTTCATATATAGGTTCTCTGATCTGTTGTTGTAGAATGTGTATTAAGACCTATGGATTTGTGTTACATGGGAAGTCCTATCGTTAATACTTTAGTGATGTGAAAGCCTGAGTGCTACTGTCATATTTTTCATTTGCTTTGGGTTATGTGTATCACTTCTAAAAGTAGTGTTTGCTTGGTGAGATTGGAGTTATCGGTCAACAACATGTTACCAAAAAAAGTCTGCTTTCTTTTCCTGGGTAAATTTGTTAAATTGGAGATGTTACCGAGTTCAAACTTCGCTAGTAATTAAATGAGAATTCTTTGTGGATTGGCTACACTTGAGCAAAAACTCCACTTCAGGAGCGCATGAAAGAGTGTATGAGGATAAAAGAAGCAGCTCGGGGAGAAATGTGGTCGATTGACCCGGAGAGCACTGGAGCGGTGAACCGATCAAAAACCAGTTTTATAGGAGTGTAAA
>JAVJGI010000038.1:3227089-3309844 GCA_035590275.1 Ibycter americanus
AATGGCTTTAAGGCCTTGCATGTTAAAAAGAGGGTGGGGGGGGGGAGAAAATCTTTTATTTGTGAATGGGTGTGGGAGGGTACTGAGATTAACGTTAAGGCAAAGTTTGTATATAGTTAAAAGTTTATAATTTTTTTTATATGATGCATTTTTTCAAGTGTATTTTGGTCTTTAATAGATGCAATTGTAAGTACTGTGTACACTATCCAGCTAATAAAAATTTATAAACCGAGAAGCAGCTTTGGCTCTGTTTTTCAGGCCTCCTGCTCTTCAGAGTCAAGTGGCAGCAGTGACATGGAGCAGTGAGGGCAGGCAGTGGTTGAGGCAGTGCCTGCCATGAGGCTGCCATGAGGGCAGCTCACCCTCCACCCTGAGGGATGGCTGGTTGCACCTGCTGCTCCTCAGCCCTGCCCTGCGGGGAAGGGCCCGGACATCTTGGTGCTCATCTTCCCTTCCATCCCCACCCTGCCATCTTGCTGCCTGAGGGGGCTGCACTGCACACCCTGGGGCCTGGCTGCTGTGAGGAGGGCTGGAAGCTGACTGGCTGAGGGAAGCTGGGCTGTCCCGCCGTGTGTGCTCATTGGATGGGTGTTACTTTGGGACACCTCTGATTGGCTGAAGAGGGCCTCCATCTTGCCCTGCTGCTCTTCCTCGCAGGCTGAGGTAGTGCCTCAAGATGGCGGCTGTGGGGGGGGTTGCATCTGGGCTGCCTGAGGAGGGGCTGCAGGAAGGATGGAAGAAGGACTTTCCTCTCAGCCCTGAGTCCAGGGAAGCTGCTGTGACCCCTCTTTAAGTTGGGAAATGGCCTCACTGAGCTGGGGAGGGAAGGAAGGCTGCTCCAAGCTGGCCAGCATTGCTTTTGTGTGTTCTTCAAGAGTGAGAAAAATGTGCAGCAAGTCTGGGCTGGGAGGAAAGAGGATGCACTGCAATTATTGCTTGAAAGAAAAACTTACAATTCTAATAATGAAGAGAAACATGCCGGGTAGTCGCACTGTGTCCCATCCATGCGTAGGTGGCTTCTGGATATCTGTTGGCATAATGCTCAGCATCCTTCAGTGACATTTCAGTCTGCGTGCTTGCTGCAGGATTTGTTGCATTGAATAATTAGCCCTGAAAGGCCACGCAAAAGAATCCAGTGATTATGTAGAAGCTGCTCTGGAGCACAGGGAGTGTCCTATGGATGCAGCGATGGAATCTGTACAGAGTTGTGTAAGTGTAAGAGATCACAATCCAACTTCATGTCACTCAAATGCTTTTCTTTCTAAGATATTCATTCCTTTATAATTTTGGTTACCTTCCAGGATGGTGATTCCTTCTTGTCCCCAGATTCCCAAGTATCATGTTATCTTTTTTGGCCAAATATGACTGAATGGATACCCTTAGAAAGAGCTTATTCCTTGTGTTTTGGCACAAAAGGAAGTACTCCTCTTAAGAGGATTGGGCAGGCTTTGAAAGGTTTAAGAGAGAGTCAGTTTCCATGTCTGCCTGCTAATCCCTCTCAGGCATGCTGTTTCTTCCACGTGTGCTGCTCAGGATCTCTCAGCAGTATTGTAACTTAAACATTCACTACAATAATGTAAATACTTTTATCAAGGCTGAGGTCCCCACACTGTTCAGCAACCTTTGTGTGGTATCAAGTAGTTGTATGTACAGTATTGTTGAAACAGTTCCTGTGTATGTTTACAGTTTGCAAAACTCTTTGGGTTAAAAGCAGCCATATAAAAAAGCAAAACACTATGTTCTGCCTATATTAATTTTTTTCCTGTGTTCCTGGGGTAGGCACTCCTAGAAGGGACATGCTGAACTGCACATGTGTTTGTAGCTATATGCTATGTTCTTGAAAGAACAGTAGGCACCACTGCAGTTCAGGGGGTCTGGTGCAGAAGCATCTCTCTACTAGCAGCGGTTGAAAACATATGAATCTCACTAGCTGGCAACAAACAGAACAAAAGAGGCAAGTTTTACTCGAAACACTATTGCAGTCTTTCTCCTGCAGTGGATGCCTTAATAGTGTTTTCCAAGTGAGCCAACTGCGAGTGACATCTTTACACTAGCTGTGAAACAGCTTGGAAATACTGGATGAGTTTGTATTTAGCTACACTGAGGTGGTCCCAGAGCTCCAATGGAAAATTGATGCGTACTTCTAATGCCATTTATAATGGGCCATAACCATACTGCCAATGTTAAGTGTCAAAATCAGGATAGGATGGTGTCCCCATAGGTGAGACAGAAGTTCCTCCAGCAGGCAGTTCAGAGCATCCAGTTGGGTCCTGCTGTTTCGAAATACCTTCTGAAGATGCATTTTCCCCTCTGCCGAATGTACAGGATCTGGCCTCCTAACTCAGGCTCTGTTGTGTGCTCCAAAGCCGCCACAGGCTGGCAGTCAACGTGGGTCCTGAAGAAAGCTGGCCTGGTTTTCTGTCACTGCATTGCTGGCAGCTCTGCAATCATGATGAAATGCAGATATGCTGGAAGTGTGATTCTTGGGAAATAGAGCAGAATAAATCCTTGAGGACCTCACAGCTGAAGATTCATGAATGCAGAAGAGCATGAAGGACAGTGGTCCAAGGGAGTAAGCAGGCATTGTGGGCCTGGAGGGAATGCCCTTGGGCCTCTTATAGGTTATCTGATTACAGAGCCACTCAGATACTGATTTTTACAGCTTTTTTCTTTATTCTTAATTTGAAATTCTTTTCAGTTCCCTAACAAGAACAGGAGCAGACTGATTTAAAGTAATCCTTCACTTTGGAGAGAAGTTTATCTGCTAATCTTGTGCTAGTCACAGTTGCCAGGATCTTGTCCTATATTGCTTAGTTTTCCTATGTGTTAATCAGTATTTTGCAATTGCTACGCATGGGAGAGAAGTTAGGCAGGAAGTTGAGAACAATTGAAGAAGTGTTCTACAGTGAATAGAATTAATAAAACTATGTACTACTAATGTGAAATGAATAGGGTTGGAAAGCTGAGTTTTCTCTTTCATTAGGTTCTTCATGAAACACTTTGCTAATTCTTTGTGCTTGGAGGAGTTAGATACAATTATTTGTTAAAAAAATGTTCTCGTGTTTCAGTGACTTCCAGAGGAAGAGGAAAGGTATGAATGAGTCAACTTCATTTTGTCTAGCAGGAGATGCCTTGGTCTCTGTAGTTACAGTATATCCAAAATTCAGTTGACTTTCCCATTTTGCTTTTTGTGGGTCTTTCAAGATACGGAGCAGAACAGGATGGTTTCCACAGTGGCCAATAAAACGTTGTCCTTTTCATCTCTGCCTTTTGCTCAAATGTCCCTGGCTGCTTAGGCGTATGGCAAATTTTACCCAATTTGCAAAACTGCTACTGGAAGGCACTTAGGTGGCATAGTACTATGATGACTATACAATTATGAGTATAGTTTATTATATGATTTTTCTGTTCTTATAGTGCACTTAGGGCAAGAGCGTTTTGCAGTGAACAGCAGGTAACAGATGAAGGTGCCCAGCCATTAGTTACATGGATATTCGTTTACTCCCTATTAGAGATGAAAATGGTCCTTTTAGCGATTACTGCTTTTGAACTGAGACAAAAAAGAAACAACTATTTCAGCATAGGCTGCAGAGAATATTTAGACATGGAGTGAGTTTTGACTAGACATCCTGTAGAAGGACAGAGGAGATGTCTGAAGGCACTGGAATGGAATGTATTGACTAATAGCCTCAGTCTTAGAAAATACTCCTGTCCTCTTACATTGTGTCGACTGTGCCCTGCCGATCTGATATGCCCAGTTCCTAAAATGCCACAACTTTATTTCCTGCTGCCATCAAATGAAAGATAAGCTGGGAGGACGTGTGAGACATTAGCCGGATACAGGTCTACAGCACTATTCAACAGCCAATATAGAGCTAGGTCACTAACTAGCTGTCTCTGTCAGGCTTATCTGAAGACATGGCCAGGTTTGTAATGTCCCAGATGTCCGGAGGCTGCTCCTATGTAAGTTAGACCACTCCTGAATGTGGTTCCACAGCTGAGCATAACAGAAGTAGATTGGACAGACTGCTGATGCTTTCCAAACATGCCAATCTAAACTGTGTTTTATGATAATTCTTCCTTCGTTGTAGCCAGCTCAGGTTACTAGCAAATCTCCGTCATTTGCATAGAGGACAATACCTGTAAGATGTTACAAATTTAGAAAGATTTGAGAATATTTCTTACGTCTTTTATTTTAAATCAGGCAGTTACATTTTTACATTTTGTGACAGAGGACTGATGCCACCCATAGAGATAAACTGTCCCTAGAAACACCCTCAAATTCATCATATGATAGTAGATCATCTTTAGCTTTGTAGGCAGACAGAAGTATGTACTAGTAAGTGTCTCTATTAAGTTAGTTATTTAACTTCTATTATTTTAGGATCTCAGGCCCCCAGAACTTTCACTGTATATGCCATTCCACCCAGATGAGGAATTTATGCATACAAATAGATGCTTTCAAAGAGTCACACAGGCTAAATAAGGTGTTGCATTTGTATATTGAAACTTATGTTAACCGTTTGTCTTTCCTGTTGTGTATCATTTCAGACCTTAATGGTACGGTCTCCACACCAATGCCTTTGACATCTCAAAAATTACCCAAAGCACAAAGGTGTCAGTCATTAATTCTTTCCAGACTTGGTCAATGCAGTAATGATAAGGAAAAAAAAAAAAAAGAAGAGAAAAAAAAAAATGAAAAAAATGAAAAAAAGGAAATAACAGTATGCAAGAACAGAAATGGGAAGTTGGGACAGGAAGTGAATAATGCAGTCATGCAAGCCTGCTTGGGAAGACAGAAATTGATTTCTTTAGCTATTATTGTGGGGGTTTTCTAGCTTTGTTTTTAAAGAATTTGCAATAGAGGGACAAAACAATCTCAGATATATTGGCAAAAAGCCTGCTATTATGTAGTCATATCAGACCAGACAACAGAATTTCCTTCTTCTCTCCTGTCTGTCTCTATTCCCCACACTTCAGAATTGTAAAAGCACTCACAAGCAGAGTGAAGTTTATATGGTTGATGGGTGTATTCTCTGCCTTTTCACATTCCTTTCCTCCCATGCCACCCAGCACCTAGGTTGGAGTTTTCTTGCAATCTTAATACCAAAAAATTAAAACAATTTTTATATCATATTAGGCATCCTTGGGCTCTAACTCACGGAATTAAGACAAAAATCTCAGTCAGATGAACTCTGGGATTTATCCATAACCATAATGGATGTTTGTGCATATCACCATGATAACAGGATTCAGTTGTTTGATCAAAATGTGTGTAATTTCAAATAAAGTCATGTTAGATTTGTACTGTGTTGTGTGGCATTAAGAAACAACAAGCACCAAAGGCAAGGAAATACAGAGTTGGGGTTTTTTTGTATAAATAACTTTGCGTGTAAATTCTATACCCATGTGTTCAAGCTGAAGATGGTTTATACTATAAGGCAGACAAATATTTTTCAACAAGACCCTTGCTTGCTAAAACATGTCAAGTGCATTACTTGTCTCTCTGAAGTCCATGAAGCAACTCATATGTTTAAAGCAGATTCTTTACCACTTTGCTGATTTGGATCTTATCGGAGTGGGCAATAATTAACATTTTATATATGAGTATTTAAGCGAGCTGTTGAAGAAAGTTAAAAGGAAGCATCGTGTTTCCATATCTCACAGCCCTTTGTTGACTGGCACTGTATCAGTTGCTACCAGAGAGAGCTAGTTTCCTGCATTTGGGTTTATAGTTGCCTGTCGTTTAAAAATAGAGCAATTTGGAAAAAGCAAATGTACTATAGCTTTCTACTAGATTTGCTTACCAATAGCTAAATTGTGCTGCTTTACTATTAGAAAAGTGCAGTTATTTTTTCAGGGAAGGTTTGTGCATCTATGCGCCTCATCCTTTCAGCTGCTTCCTGCCTCACACCCCCTATGCATCCAACTTTAGTAATTGGTTACAAACGGATTGTTTTTAAGTGCAGTTCAGCAAACTTCTATGAATAAACCCAAGGCTTTGTGCTGCTTTTTTTAGGTGGACCTGGTTTTTTCAGTTCCAGAATGTGGAGTTGTGGCTCTGAAGATAACAGTAGCATATTCCACAGGCCCTGGGGAAACTGAATTGCCTGGTGGTTCTTGAACGTGGAAGAAAACTTTTGGTGAAGGCTGTATGTTGACATATATAACATCTTCAGGCTTTGGCTGAGGTTGGTGCCTTATGACAGCATATATTGTAGCATCATTCAGTTCCCCTTCTGGCATTCTGCTTGCTTTGTTTCTTCTGTTGCTCTGAGGAACAATGAAGAATGAGAAGTTAAAAAGAAATTCAGCATTTTTGCTTCTGAATATTAGTCTTAGTCCATTTACAACCACAAATATTTGCTCCTTGTATCATAAAACTGGGGAAGAGGGGAGGGGATGTATGGGAAAAGGGAATGTGTGCTCAGAGAATTTCAGAAAACTTCTCTTGCTCAAAAGTCTACTTCCTAGGATTTAAGGGACTGGGTAGAAAGGTGCAGCAACTGTTACCACACTAAATATTTAGAGCAATTGCAACTACCAAAGTTTTCCTTTGATCAGGAGCTTTGGTGATGTTACTGAAGATTCAAGGCCAGTTAATTATCAATATTATATATTTGTTATTATATTTATTTTTGAGTACTATAAACAAAAATAGGAGAAGGCCTATGACTTACTGAAATAAACAAGTTAGGTTGTGTCTGCTTTGCAACAAGATGTCAGACAATCAACAAATACAGACAACTAGCTTTGGTCTGCTGTCTTGAGTGGATGGTACTGTGTGCTTTATAATCCCCATAAGAGGTGAACACAGAGTGAGTGTCTCTGCATGACAGAGATCAAACAAAGCAGCAGGAATGTTGGATTTCTGATGATGTCTTACCTGCAGTGCTGCTTGTCTGAAAGAAGGATGTCTGCCGAAGTCCATCCCTTTTCCTGCTGTGGACAGAATCTCCTTTGAGTAAAACTACACCTTTACCTTTTCATTTTAAAGAGAACTACCCCCACTATCCCATCCCTGCGATTTAACTTACATCTTGCATTTCACTCTCAGCTCAGTTTCATTGCCTCCCTGGACGATGATTACTATGAACAGACCTTCCTTCGATTCAGTGTGGTGGGACAACAAGCTGTAGGGGCAGGAAAACTAGACAGGAGGATTAGGGAGCTTTACCTGCACTTTTCCTTCTGATGTAAGTGGTGACGAGGAGTATAACAGTAGCAATCAGAGCAGTTGTAGGCAGGAAGGAACTCAGCACTATGAGACCATAGAGAGTTCTGCAGGGAAAAGCATGATATCTCCATTACTATTTACAGCACCAGAGGTGGCTAGGTTAATTTGGGAGGGGATTTTATGTGTTTGAAAATGGATTATGGTTCCAGGATAAAAATTTAGCATGCACATATTACCCCTGCTGTCTCTAAACAAGCGTGGTTCCATGAGGTCAGTACTGATCTACAGCCACAGAGGATCCATCCCAGCTGTATTTTCTTTGGCGCTTGGCAAGCCTGGGGAATACTCAGGAGCCTGAATTCTCTTCCTGCAGTCATTTGCAGTGCTACCAGAGTTCAAAGGCATCCCTCATCAGGATGCAGTAGCCCTTCTCATGATCTGTCTTTGATCAGGATCATTAATAGGGTCACCTTTGATCAGGCCTGGTAATAATTCTCATCTGACATGCTATGTTGTTTAGCTGGGATTGGTCTTAGGCTGGTCTGCTTGTACAGACAGGCAGAGTCATTGCAGCATTGCATGGCCCATATAGTTGTCCCTTTTTTAACCAGGTAGAAAGTCAAGAACATAGTCAAACTGAGCATCTTCAGTAGAAGCCTCACTTAGTGCTCCTGAAACTAATAGGAAACTTCTGCAGGTCCCCCTTTCATGAGACGTGAGGAGGTTGGACCAAACCCTGTAGGGGAGAAGGGCAAGCCTCTTTGTGTGTGTTTGTGTGTGTTTGTGTGTGCGTGCACATGCTTCAGTTGTCACACCACACCTCAAATCCTGCAGTGCATCCAGAATGCTATGCTTAGAGTCTGGGAAGCTTTGGGTTTTACCTCTGATCCTTATTGCTGTCATCTGTGGGGTTGGCAACATCCCCCTTCTCAGTGGGAAACGAAATGTTGTGTAAATCTGCATCCTGTTTCCAGTTTTCCCCTTCAAAAAAAACCAAGAGCAGGTGATTTTCCCACATCAATCCATCCCTAGTGACTTCTTCTCATGCTGAAAAATCCTGATTTGCCAGTTTGTAGAATGGTCCAGAGTTACCGCTTACTTGTTAGCTATGAAATTGTGAAGATGCACAAGAAAATTAATCCTGTGCTGTTTACAAGTAAAAGTAGGTTAGATAATGCAGCTGAATCACAGGAATAGGATCAACCAGTTCCTCGGGTAAGAGCTGGGAGGTTTTTTGGGGTTGTTGGATAGTATCTGTTATCAGTGTATCTAAATGAAAACATCAAGTGTAGGCCCAGGCAAAGAGCTCTAGTAAGTAGCTAGTAGGGCAAGAACAGACATACTGTGATTCCAGTTTTGTTCCCTTTGGATTGTGGTCCTCTGGTGCTTTTTTCATTCTTGCAAACTATTTGGTACTTGATTGCATGATGCCTTGGAAAACCTACTTACTCAATGATTATATCATGTGCAGAGGGACAAATGAGATTTGGTTTCTGCTTTCCTTACAAGTTTGGGTCCCGTAACAGATCAAAGGGAAAGAACAGCTCCTGCAGGAGACAAGTTTTGTAGAAGGTATAGGTCAGCCATGAAAATTCATACCATTTTAGAGAATGATATGAAAACTGTATTGCTTATTTGGGCACTTGAATGCTGTTAGAAAGGAAGCATCTTAGAAGAAAGATGTCATGTACTTCCCATAAACATTTTTCAGTCATGTCAGACAAATTAAAGAATAGCTTCCACTGTCTTCTGGTCTTCTGCCTCCTGTGCTGGTTAAAAGCAGAAAAGGAAGTAAAGTGTTAAAGCAAATACAGAAGTTTGCTAATGAGCAGTGGCAAAAAGAGGAACTCAGGTAGAAATTCAGGCAAAGATTCAGATTGCTTGAAGTCTGTTTCATCTGCTGATGTAAATGTAAAATTTTGTTAGTCAATGAAACCAAGCCAGACTTCCCCCACCAATTGGCTGCAATTTATTTATGCCATTATTGTGTATCAAAAATCTGTTTAATAAAAAGAAATTCAGGAATTATCTGTGTCTCAGAAAATTTCCAGGCTCAGAAGAGAGCTCTTTAACATTGACCTGTAATCTTTCTTGTCAAGTGGTAAGAAATTGCTGACTTTTAGAAGATCATTAATTCTTTGATTAACTCACCCAAAACTTCCAGCATGATCCTATTCAGTAGTTTGTTTCTCCCCTGGAAATGGCTCTCAAGATTATATTCTCCTGAGTCATTAAGTTGGAGCTTTTTCAGCCACACACTAATCATTTTCCAGGAGAAGTCATTCATCATTTCAGTCCTTCCTACTTTAATGATACTTTGATCAGAGTTACCTCTGATAATAGGTTGACATCTAATTCAGGACACCATTTTGCACCAAATAAAATGTTGAAGTTTCCTGATGTTGGCTATCACAGAATAGGAGCAATGGAGGGACAGGTTGTTCCCTTTTTTGCAAATAACCTTACAAACTCTGAAGAAAATAAAGTGGTGACTCATTAGAGGGAGAAGACAGGAAAAATCAGCCCCCGTGGTGGGGTATATCTCACCCAACAAAGGAGCAAAGCTAGCATCAGCACAAAGAGAACTTGCAGAACATAAGGAAATCAGCAGCCCCAGTCTGAGGAGAATGGTCACTAGAGATGAAGTTGGGGTGCCAAATGGGAAATTTGGATTCCTGCTGCCCTTCCTGAACGTGGGATGTATCAGGTTCCAGGGCTGTTATTGCTGTCAAATTCCCCAGGTGCTGGGACATGAAGCTGCCTCAGCATATTTCTTTTGCCTCATACATATGTTCAAGTTTAAGATGGTGTTGCTCCGTTTCATTGGTCTTCTACATTAATTATCAAAGCTGTTCTGCGTGAAAGATTTCTGTGACTGTAAAACACTTTTAACAGAATGGAAAATTTTGTGCAAAAGCAAGTATTGTTTTTTGGGTTTCATCAACTTACTTCAAATATTTCTGTCCCAAACCCATTTGTTTTTTATTAATACAGTCATACAAAATTGTTTTCAATGTTTTTTATGGTAATCCATACAATATTATTTTCTTTTTTTTCCCTTTGAAACTGTTTTATTTCATATGGCAAAATTAACTTCCTGGCCACTTCTAGCTTTAGATATATATTGTGGCTCTATGTTGAACTATATAACAAGAGTTTTACCCTGTCTTACCTTGGGATCTCTATGTCTAGATACACCATCTTTTGCTGTGAAACAAAAATGGAAATGACACATCATTCCTGATTTATTTTGGCTGTCTCCGAGCTGGTGCGCTGTTGATCTCTTAGCTCACCCTCAAATGAAACCACCATCTGTACCCTTTGAAGCAGAATATTCTTCAGATCACCCCACACCCCACACTGATATGTGCCAGAGTTCTCCCTTCGAAGTGCTGTCATGATCACAGAAAACCCACCACGTCCAAAGTCTATCAGGTCAACTGAGCGATGCAGTGCATGATTAAGGTTAATCCTTTCTTTTAAAGGGGAACTCAAGGCTAAGACTGGACAAGACTTTTCTGACAGCTCCTTGCACCAAAATGTCTTCTCACATAAATTCTTGTGCATGTCATATGAGCAGTTAGCTCTGGAGGAGTCTTCCGCTGTATGCAGGAACACTTGCATGTCCTCTTGTGCCATGCATTATTCTTCCAAAGAAAGAAGAAAATGATGCTACAACTAGTCACAGCTTAATATGCCAGTTTTTCTTACGTTATACCACTGGGACTCTCACGCTGGGACTCTGAGAAGAGTAATTTAACCCTGCAGGTTTGCCTAAATAAACATCTATGCTTAGCCTTTGTGCCACTACTTTTTTTTCATTTTTATTCCTGTTGTTCTTCTCTGTGGACTCAGTATTTATTTGCAGTAAGAGGGCAAACAGTAGCTAGCCTGTCTTATGACAATGCCTGATCCATGATGTATCAGGAAAAGAGCAAGAAACAAGATTTTCTTCTCCATATGCTAGGTGAGTTCGACTGAGAACTTCACAATAGCAGGAGAGAAAGGTCTCACTCGGAAGGGCAATGATTGCCAAATGTCCCACCATGAAGTTCAGTTTTTGGACAAAATACAGAACTACTATAAACCAAAATGAGAACCCAACAGCTGGTATAAATAAAATAAGGAAATTTCAGGCTGAACATTTCCTCCCCTCATTGACCTCAGGGAATCTCATTCTGTGCCAGGCTCTAGATGGCTGAAATAAAAAGTGCTCAAGCAAGTTAATGTGCAATGCATGCAACAGCGCAGGGCGCACCCTTTTCCTAGGAGAAATGAAGAGTCTAAGCCTTACCTGGAAGTGCCAGCAAGAGCAGCAGGGCTGGAAGACTCCCCATCCTGAAGTTGAAAGTTTTTTAGGGCCTAGAGGAAAAACAAATGTATCCCAGAGCTTCTTTATCACTGAGAAATTCTCTGTTGCAGAGGAAGCTAACTTGCTCTGTCACTTGCAGTTGTCTGCCAGTTTGGAATTGCTGAGAATATCTTTTAACCACAATGTTAATGTTAATTCATGGGTGGGAAGACTGCATAATGTTTACTGTCTACTTTTTTGTTTTAAATATATTGTTGTCTAGATAGCCATATTTAGCAATCAGATTGTGTGGCTGGAAAAGAAATAGGTATTTTTGGTCTCTAGTGCTACCTTGATGTATTACAGAGCAGCTTTCAGTTGGATGTATTCATCCTTACTGCTGCTTTGCGCTTACATGCAAGTTTTATATCTCTGGTTCCCTAAGCTCTTGTGTAGTGGTGGAGAACCGTCACTGTACCATCACAGAGGCAGTGGATGGCCCTTCCTGAGGTCTCTCAGCAGGCTGCAACTGGAACTAGGACCCAGATCTCTGGGTTAGAGCTGTGATTCCCTTGTTTTATAGCACATCTAGCTGGGCACCACAGTACGGTCCAGGAATACTGAAGCTAGGTTTGTGTTGATACAGCTGCAGTGGTGTGCGACTGCGTATGGGCTGATTTACCCTCTGGAAAGAGAGAAAATGAGTTTAGATAGAGCACAACCATGGCTAGCCTGATCTGATTTTGGGATGTGAGCTGCTGTTTCTGCATGATACTAAGTGGAGCTGGCTGGACGTGCCAACCTGCGCAGCTGGGTCAGAGCATTTCTGTACATTATAAACATACCAGCATGTTCCAGGCATCACCTATTCCTTGGGTGATGTGATCTGTGGTACTGCAGCTCTTTATCATGAATCCACACTAAGTCAGATAATCAGTTCAATTTTATTTAGCTTTGCAGGCAGTTCTGGGAAAAGAAGTGTGAATGCCCTTGGGTTTGGGGTATTCCTGGGAGAGCTAAATGCAGCTTTACTTTGGGGAGTGCTGAGCAATGATCACATGTTGGTAACATCCCCTGGAGAGAGTGGAAAAAATACAGGGAGAAATACAGAGAAAACAGTTCATTCTTTTTTGCAAAGTCATTTGAGAAATGAGGAAGCAGGCTTAC
Source organism: Ibycter americanus (assembly GCA_035590275.1). Classification (NCBI taxonomy): domain Eukaryota; kingdom Metazoa; phylum Chordata; class Aves; order Falconiformes; family Falconidae; genus Ibycter; species Ibycter americanus. Next base: position 3,239,725 of record JAVJGI010000038.1, read on the forward strand.
AGCTGCATGTAGGCTTCACATCCCTTTCTGTTATGTTCTGCAGTTCCTTATGCCTTTCCACAGTTACTGTTCACCAAAGATCCACACTGTCCAAGGCAGTTTTTAGGAGCTAATCTTCATTACATTGGAAAGACAGAATCTCTCACCTGGCACTGCTCTGAGATGACATGAAGTTGATGTGTCTCAGTTCCGAGCCTGGTGGAATGATACTGGGGATGAGTATCTGGAATAACTCTGCCTGGTGATGTGATGCAGCTACTGGCAGTGACCAGAGGTGATAGCAGAGCATTGCATTGCCAAAAACATGTCAGAAACTTCAGACTTTTGAGAGCAGAATCTCAGTTAAGAAGCTGATTTCTAGACAAATAATAATATTAGCTTTCAATACAAACCATCTAGTTCTGGTTTCATGCTTTTGGGGGAAGCATTTGAGTGTTTTGTAGAGATGTGTAGGACACCTTGGAGAAAGCTATTAGTTCTTTAACACTGATCTTCAATGAGTCAGAAGTTTCTTGGAGATTTGAGACAGAACTGTGTCCTTCTTTTTTTACGTTATGCGGATGTGTTTGTGAGTTGCTCAACACATTGTTGTTGAAATGTGTTACCTGAACTTCTATTTATGTCCACTATTTTATTGGTAGGTCTTTTTATAACAAGGCATTTGCCAGTAGCTGTATAGAGCAGCAAAGTTTTTTCTGGCCTAGCAATGAGCTAGGGGGAAACTGAACAGAGCTCTCTCACAGTTACCATGTCTGGGGAAGCATCTCTGCACATAGATAAGTTTGTGCTGGATCTCTTGACAGAAAGACTTCGTATTCCTCCTTTCCCTCTGGCCATCAATCCCATCCTCTTCCATTAGGTTCAGGTGTTACTGGCAGCATCTTTTCAGTTCAGTTGTTTTGGAAGAAGTTGGTCAGTGCCAATGAGAAGAAGTGGTAGATGGTAACATTCCTTCTCTGGAGTGATAGGTTAATCAATACCTATGTTTAATAGGTGATCCTTTTCTTATGGCAGCTGGCAAAGCTTTGCCCACAAACGCTTGATGTTCATTTCTCTGTGGATTCCCTTTGGTTTGGCTCTAAGCAGTGCTCTCCCACGAGGGGCTGATTCCATCATGTGCAAGGTGACCAGTGAAAGGGAGGACCTGCTGCTCATTCAAGCGTGGGTTCTTCTGCTCAGTTTCTCTGTTCTTCCTACTGTTGCCAACGATAAAGATCAGCACAGCCACCATAAACTTAGTAACCAGGAATCCAACAATGATATAGAGGACAGTGAAATCAGCTTCAGGAGGGATGCTGTGGGGAACCATAAATATAACAATGAGGGGGATTGTTCGACCCTTAATAAAACTCTTGCAGCACACAGTGTTGAAGATGGTAACATCTGCAACAGGCAGTCCCTGCCTGTGCACAACAGAGCCTGGGAGGTTAGAACAACTATAATAAGTTATCTCACATACAGATAAATTATGACCTCCAGGAGTTGTTTTGCTTGGCACTGAAGCCCTGCATTTTCTGGATTAGGAGAAAGCTGCTGTTTAGAAACCACACAGCAGCTCTAGGAATTGTCATAGATGAGGAGGAGGTAGAGAATATGCCTGTGGTGGTATTCCTCTCCGCTTCTAATGGGCTTGCTGATGCTAATCTGCCTTTGTCCTAGGAAGACTAAAGATCACAGTATGAGGAGTTTTATGGCTTACTTGGAGATGCTCTGCACAGCATGAGGCTCCTCTGGCATTTGGGTCTCCTCCAGGACAGCTGTTGATAGAAACAGAACAGTTTAGTCTGCAGATGTTTCTGGGTGATATTCATTGGTGTCACCAACACCAGTGCCCCAGCTAGGCATAGATAACCAAGGTGAGACTGAGCACTGGATTTTATGCTAGAAGATTAATCCGGGTAGCAATACGGGGATGACATGTGTTAGATGTCCTGTAACAGTGAGGTCATGTTGCTGTAAATCAGAAACTAAAAAGAGGCAATGAAACCCTCTACCTCCTTAGAGTAAGATGAAAGTTGTTGTTTACTAAAGTGAGACCTTGGCATCTGCAGACGCATGTGAAATTTAAGTAGGAACTCAGAAACTCATGAAAACACACAGCCCCAGGACGTACCTGTCAGCACTTTAACTTGGACCTTCCTTAAGCTGTTTGTTTCCCCCAGGTAGTCAGTTTTGCACTGGTACAACCCAGCATCCTGCTTCCTGAGTCGCTTCATGGTCACAGTCAGGACCCCTTCACGGACATTGTCACTGATGGAGGTGTTGCCATTCCTGTTCTTTAGGAATGGCAGCCAGAAGCGTCGGGCACTCACCACATGTTGACACTCGGTCTCATCGATCATCTTGCACCAGCTCTTTTCTCTCCACCGTTGCTGCCAGGGGTTATAGGTGCAGTTAACAGAAATGGTGCCCCCCTCCATTCCATACACCACAGTGATGTTCTCTACAGCACAGGATGCTAGAATAGGAGGAGAAAGCAGTGAGCCAAGTCTCTTTCATATCTATCCCTTACCACTAGGTTTATGCTAAATGTCACTTTCATCTTTTGCAACTCTAGTGATGGCTGCTGTCAACTGTAGGGCTGTCACCTGCCCACTTCCCCCATGAAAGACACAGTGTGCTCAGATTCAGAGTCTTGGTTCAGACTTTCTTGAAATACATCTGTAGTGATCCCTCTGACTGGTGTGTTATTTGGCTTTTACCAGGTAGCTATTCTTGTGGGGGGTGACTGAGGAAAGGAAGAGGTATCAGCTTCATTAATATTTGGAGATTTTCGGAAGCTCAGGAAATTTTGGTCCTTGCCTTCCCGTCTGGCCCTGTGGTGGCTGCTCTGGACTGCAGTCTGGAAATCAACCACATCACACTTTCTGTAATCATTGGGCTCCTGCCCAGTAAGGGGAAGCAGTTTGTCAGCGTGATTAGGGGATTAAATAGAAACTTGCATTTTCCTCTGGCCCTGAGGGGCATGAAGTTGGGCATTCAGGTAGATTGAGTTGGCGTCAGGCAAGCTGTCTTGATTTTTAAAAGCTCTTTTTACAAGGCAGCTCATAAAAACATAGCTTGACCCAATAATGACAAATTGTTGCTGTGTAACTCTCCTTAGGCTAGTCTTGCTGTAACATCCCTTGCTTTGCAACATCCAACCTGCTGACGTGCATACAGCTGCAGCAAGGCAGCTTGCCTCAGGTTTTGGCCTGGAGTTCAACACTTCCACATATGTTCATAGATGCAGATTTGGCTTTGGAATACCCTCTGCTGTGGAAAAGATCATTTGCAGTAAATGCCCATGAACTTTATCCCCATTTTAAGGATCTTTACACAGCCAGAAAGAAGCAACACAGCCCTGGAAAATGCTAGAATCACAGTGACATCTACAAACCAGTGTCCAGATAGCTGTTTAGGAGGTTATTTCTTAATCCCATGCCTGATTTCAAATTCCAGGGTTTTAGCAATTTTTTTTACCCTATCTTTTAATAGCCTACTAATTTTAGTCATGTTGACAACTGGTCTTTGGCTGCTTGGCCTTTTTCTTGCCTTAGTTCCTTATTTCTAATTTCCATTCCTCTGTATGTTAGGCAAATGCAGAGGGGACAGTGAGCTATTAATACTTCCAGAGAGAAGTGCAGTGTGGTATTTGTGGAAATCTCTATTTCTAGTGAAAAAAATCTGAGGCTGGTGCCTTCAGTGACACCATAAGTAATTACAAAACAGAAATAAATTAAAAATTAGGCTGTTGTGAGGACTTTGTGCTGGCTGAGCCTCTTAATAACACTTTTAAAAACAATTTCTACCATTCTAAGTGAATTGTAAACTAAAAAATCTGAAGATCTTTCAGCCCTTGACTAGAAGAAGGCATAAAAATGGATCTGTGCTCTCCAAGTACCCACCACCTACATGTCCTTATCCTGACATGTTGCTCCACTCAGTTGTTCCAGTCAAAGCTTACCTCACTGAATGTCCAATCCAGTCCTGCCTGTGCAATCCCTCTGAACATTTTAACTCCCTCTCCTATTTCTCTTGTGGACCCCTCCTTGCCTCCTGTTCTGCGTGTTGAGTTCCTGGAACAGGACCAGGGTCTTGGTTTTCAGTTTTATTTTAAATAGAAACAGCATTGCAAAAAATCTCTTGATCAGAATCAGGGAATTTAAAGATTTGCTGATGCCCTTGTGGAAAACATTGTGTCATTATCTTTTCAACTAATTCTGCTGACAGATCATACTATTTGTGTTCCTCCTCCCTTGTTATGTGCTACTGAAAAAAGTATAGCAGACTTTTTTCCAGACTCATTCAGATTTTTGAGACAGATTTCTATGCTCCCAAAGTCTGAATCTGTTGCCTTTCTGTGCACTGCTGCAAGTATCTGGGATCTTCAAAGTGTGCCTGGAGAGAGAAGGCTGCCAGCTGGCAGTACCAGCTGGGTCCTGTGCCTTGTTTCTCATTTTAGATGAACTTTACTTTCCAAGCTGAAAATAGTTAAGTGCCCAAGATTTCAGGGGTGTTCCCTTCACTGAGTTCAATTTTTCTCCTCTTGAACCCTAGCTGCTGTGATTTACATTCAAAGACCTACAAATGCAGACAAATAGGATTTTGAAATTTCACATTTCACTCTGAAAAGGCACACAAGACTTCTGTCAGCAGTATTTCCTGAGCACTTGGATCACCACTGGCCCTTTGTTTAATTAAGGGGAAAAGAGCGAACTCTGAGGAAGGAGTCTGACATCCCTGCAATATAATTTGGGAGGAAGAGTAGCGTGCCAAACAGACTGCAGTGCTCCAGGTTCCTTCTGCTTGCACTGCATGGACTTTGCAGTGTACAGATAGGCAGTAAGACTATCCATATTAAGTGTTTGTATTATATTGGTCTTCCAAAGGATGGCATGCTACATCAAAGATACCTTTACATCCAGAAAAAGCTACTGGGTTTCAAGTCCCGTGCAGTCTTTTCCTGTGGCATTGGCACTATTCTCCTAACAGGTGCAGGTAGAGAGCAAGCTTTGCACCAATCCTTTACCCTAGCGGTTAACTGAAACCCAAGGCCAGGTACGCTTTCTTACCTGACAAGAAGACCATGAAGATGAGATGCATGAGCTTCTCCATGTCAGTTGAGCAGAGAAGGGGACAAGAGAGGAGTCTGGAGAAAAGTGAAAAGAGCTCTTGCCCAAGAGCAGCTTGCTTTCCCCCCCTCCTTGCTCTGCCGGAAGGAATGAGCACAGGAACTTGGCATCTTTTTCATCCTGCATATTGAGCAATTCACCAGGGACAGGCATTTCTCTCGTGGGCTGAAAATTCAGGCATCAGCATTGCCCACTCACAGCAACAATTTAGTCTAGACAGCCTGAAAGAGAGCATCATGTGATGGCCTGAAACCATGGTACTGGAGTCCCTCTCAGCTCAGCTATGGTGCCTGTCCACCAGAGCAGGCTTTACATGCAAGCTTTGCATGGGGTGAATTTTTGGAAAGCCAAAAGGGAAAGGGCAGCATCACGAGGGTGAAAGGAGGGCAAGGACATAATCTTGTGGGCTATTTTCAGGAGAAAGAAGATTTAGAAGAGCCTGCGCATGAAGCGTTCGTGTCTGTGAAATCAGGAAGACAAGAACACTGTGTTGGCTGAAGCTGTAAGGTGCTTTAAATGAGAAAAAAAAGACATCTTTATTTGGTGTCTAGCGGAAAGGACATAAAATCAAGGGATGGGGGCATTGATTCAGGGCTGATCAGTGCCATACTGATGCAGTAGTTCATCATCAGTTCAACAGTAGTTTAGGACTGCAGCATTAGCAAACTGGTAGGCTGTGGATGGGTTGCTGTTTTTTCTTTTTTTAATTTATTTACCTGGAGTCTTCCGTGCAAGTACGAATAGATAGACCCTGGCTTCTTAACTTGTGTGCTTATCTGCTTCTTAACAGGAAGACAAACCTGCAGGTCTATCCATTCATAAATGTGCCTTCTTTTTCTTTCCTGTAATTAGTGTTTAAGAAATGGTACCTTACAGTATCCAAAAATTCTCTGTGAGGCTTACTGATTGCAGGTTTTCTTCATTCTTGCTCCAGTGAGCACAAATTTGGATTCTCTTTGATCAGAAGCAACTGTCTCCCTGAAAATGTCTCTCTTCCACTCAATTGTGTTCTACTATTACTCTTCCACTGTTTGACCCAGTGTTACTGGCTGAATGAATAGTAAATAGTTAGGGGAATCTTGGGCTGAATGAACCATTTTCGTTTTCTTTCTGTCATTTCAAGCGAAACATGTCAACTCTGAAAATTTCAAAGAACACATCAGCCTCCCTGCTGCAGCCATATGAAGAGAAGCCTATTAGATGTGACTGGCTTGCGAATAAGGAGTGGTTCAGGCCCTTTTAATTTGCCACCTGTTTGCAGAGCTTGGCACAGCTAAATAAAGTGCCAGGGTTTCTGGTCTTTTGGAGAAACTGAGCTGAGCACCAGCAAAATCATTTCATATTGGTGACCCACATGACTGCTAAATAAAGGTGGCAAGCATGTCATCTGGAGTATTTCCAACAGAGAGATGGAAGTAATGGTATCACTTTCCAAGGCTCTGGTGAGCTCTCCCATGAAACTGCACATGCATTTCTGGTCTATGCCTTCAGAAGAAGCCACAAAAGCTGGCATTCTATGATGAAGGGTGTAGAGCACAAGTCTTATGAGGTGCAGCTGAGGGAACTGGGGTTGTTTATCTTGGAGAAAAGGAGGCTCAGGGGAGACCTTATCACTCTCTGTAGCTCCCTGAAAGGAGGTTGTAGCGAGGTGGGGGTCAGTCTCTTCTCCCAAGTAACAAGCAAAAGGGTGAGAGGAAATGGCCTCAAGTTGTGCCAGGGGAGGTTTAGATTGGATATTAGGAAAAATTTCTTCACTGAAAGGGTTGTCAGCCATTGGAACAGGCTGCTCAGGGAAGTGGTGGAGTCACCATCCCTGGGGGTATTTGAAAGACATGTAGATGTGGCACTTGGGGGACATGGTTAGTGGTAGTCTTGGCAGTGCTGGGTTAACAGTTGGACTTGACGATCTTAAAGGTCTTTTCCAACCTAAACTATTCTATGATTCTATGTTGTAGCCAAAAAAAAAAAAAGTGCTGGAAGTAGGCATGCTGGTTTGTATTGGTCTCCCAAAGAACTTACAAAGAACTAGCTGCACTGGTGAATAGGCTGGGAAGAGCTATTAAAAGTACAACACAGTGCTGCAAAAGAACAGAGCTACATCTGAGACTGTCTGGATAGTGGCTCCTGCAGAGATGCAAAGATGCCTCATAACAATGAAGGTGACCAAGTGCATTGGAAAAACATGTTTGATAGTTTATGGTGTGATTATTCAGGATAGCAGGGTTTGATGAGGTCCCAGCCAGTCTAGTGTTTCTGGGGCAGCTCTTGGAAATTGCCCACCTGCATCAGAGCTGCACTGGAGATCTATAAATATATTGCATGTCTGACTTACTTGGACATTTATATCTGTAAATAATCCACACTTAATTACAAATAGTGTCCCTTCTGTTATATCATCTGATGCTGAGACCAGCTCTCTAACCTCATACTTCTTCCTCTGTTATCTGTGTCATACTCCCTGCAGCTTCTTCACACAGCCTACCAGTTTCTTGCTCTGTGCCACTGTCTGTACAGACCTTCCTCATGTCTGTCTCAGGGCTCATCCTTGCAGTTAGCACAGCAAGGCAAATATTGTCCGAAAATGTCCTGGTGCCCTGTCCACTCCTTTTGTACCCTTCTTTCCTTTCTCCAGAAATACCCATTTTTTGTTCTTCCTACTTGTCTTGATTCCACGCTGCCTTGGTTTAAGCCGCTAGTTTGTGTGTTCTTGGGGAACAGAGGGAGTAAGACAACAGGTCAGCCAGAAGTTGTTGAACAAAGTAAGGGCCTTTGATTTGGAGGTCGTGAAAGAATGGGGCAGTCTGCACAAGCTACACATGGGAAGCCATGCCTATAACTTCAGATTTCAGCTGCTGCTTCATTCTGATTTTTAATGTACAGACCTCAAAGACTGCATAAATATGCTGAAGCTGTGGATGACCCTGAGAGCAAATTCAGCCCTCAAGCTTGGAAATAATTGAGTTGTCTAGAGGGTACAGTGTTGGAGACTTACTAGCGTAATCCACAGCAGCTGCACTGAATGCATCCCACAACCCTCTGCACTCCGTAAAAGGATGCACTCAGTAGTGTCATCACCTTCATTCCCTCTTACCCCCAAACGCCAGCATGCATGCTCTGTTTCTTGATCTAAAGCTAAACATTTAGCTTTAGTTTGAAAGCCTCTTACCATCTTACTTCTTGCCTAAGCAGTCTGATAAATTTAGGTTATAAGGGAATTTGCTTTAAGTCTCAAAATGTGTACAGATTACTTATATGCACCGTTATTGTTTTGTAGCTGCAAGACTTCTGGTGCTCAGATTCATCCAGCGCAATCTCAGTCTGCAAAGTTTGCAATGCAGCGTATCATCATGTTGCAATAGACCCTAAAGCTATTTGCCTTCACGTAGGTGCTTAGGAGTGGAATAGAGTTTCTACCAGTGAACATAGTTGAAATACCAAACCCATCCGTGTTCAGACAAATACTGCTCTTTTCCAAATGGTCAGTCCTCCACACCTGCCTCTCCAAAAGAGTCTTCATTTTAATGGAATTGAAGAAAGCAAATGTGCAAGGGATCCTGAGAATTACTCAACACCTCTGTCTGACCCGAGAGAATCCGCACACTTGTGGCAAAATTCCCTACTGGCTTCTAATAGGAGGGAGGTCTTAAAATGCATAGGCAACATAGACACAGCAGCAAAAACTTAGATCTTTCCCCAGTATCCATCCACACACCTTCTATTCCCTATTCCCACTTTGTTTTCCAGTTCTTTTCTCCCATTTCTGGATTGTTTTGGGATTCTGTGCTTCATCCTTTGGTAACGTTCATTGGTAACTACTTGAGGGCAATGGTAGCATATTCCACATTTTCATCTTTGGGTTTCCTGTGAGCCTGACTTGGTTCAACATTACAGTAGAGAGGATCCGCATGGTTGAGTCGGGATTTAAAGTTCATAGCAACATATTTTAGGTCTTTGCTGTCATCCTTGGGACTTTCCATTCTTTCCGCGCTGTCAAGCTATGACAAGAAAGGGAAAACACTTGTTAGCATGATTCAGTGCCAGGCCACAGCTGTTACCGAAAAAACAAGACTTTCCCAGGAGGAAAGGAGAAGCCATGTAAAACCTTACCTTCGGTCATGACAGAGGTGAAAGAACAGAAAACTTTTCTTCATCACCTCTCCTTGATACAGATTGCAACCTCATCATCTAACCTTGGTTCCTAGTCTTTGAGTAATTTCTAAGAGATTACCCCAATTCGTTCCACTGCGGTTTTTTCCTACTGGAGTTTCCTTACATTAATTACCCTCCTCTCTCTCCAGCTAGGAACATTCTTCTCTCTGGTGACATTAAATACCATTTCCCCTCTTGCTCACAACCAAAAATGAGCACCAAGGTCCTCATCAGATGGATCAGTCAGCTCCTCACACACTATTGGTAATAGATTCGGTACCGTATGGGAAATCGAACATTTTCCTTACCTGTGCTGTGTCCTCTTGTTTGTCATAGGTGTCCTCTGCTTGTCTGTTACCTTTGGAATGAGCCAAAATTAGAGGTTTTAGAAGTAGAGAAGTCCATGAGATGCCTGGGCATTGCCTGTGCTTCAGGAGTTTTGGAGAAGGTTGTGGTATTGCCCAGTGCTAGAAGCATTGTGTGTGCCAGTGGGACCTATCTACTCTGAATCTGGTGAACACATTGCTCTTATTTTACTTCTCTAACATGTTAGCAGGTGTCCTGTGCAGAGTCTGGAGGAACATGGGTTTGACTTATTGTGAGAGATTACAGCAAGGAGCCTGCCTTGAGGCTTCCCAGGCTGCACCTGCCTTGTCTTCTCCAGGGCACTGTAAGTTGGGAATGAGCTCACCAGCAGTGGAAAAGTGATGGCCAGAGAAGGCCCTATTTAGTACAGACTGGAACATGAAGCATCACCAGTCTCCACATACCTCTTTGTTTCAGCCGCTTGCGCCGCCTGATGCACAGTATTATCAAGCTGATGACTGCCAGGATGAGCAGGGTGCTCAGGATCCCAGAGAGTACAATGAAGGTGTTTACATTTGCACTGAAGCCAGGAGAGCAAAGGAGTTACAAGTGTTATATGGTAGCACTGCATGATGTTGGCACAGCCCGTGACCAAACAATGACCAAAAAAAGGGACAGGAATAGCTTTTATGCACTTGGAAGGAGGGTCTGATTCTCCTGCAGCAATGCTATCTTGATTTTTCTACCTGGCTGTGCTTTCTGAGCTTTTCCTAAATCACTCTTCAGGCTTTAAAAACAAGCCACTGTTCAAAGTTCAGAGCACAATTCCAGGCTCTCTGGGGCAGGTACTGCCTTTTCCTCCTGTGTTTTGCTGCACCTAGCACACTGGAGCTGATGTATGATTGCACTCTTAGGTGCTGCTGTAGTGCTGATGACAGCAGATGTCCAAAGGGGAAGAAAATCCTTTACATTTAACAGCGTGGTAAATAGAAAGATAAAATAGCAGCCAAGGACTATTTCATTGTTAGATATTCATGGACAGGAGTGAGCAAAGTTGAGACAGAAAGGCTTAGGGGCAGTATCTGGGGGTTTCTATTACTGCAAAGAGCGCAGCCCGAAGAGATAAGGATAAAAAAGTAGGTAGGCATCTACATTCCAGAAAGCTGCAGTTTGATTTTACCAGTCTGCTTCTTCCTTTGTAATTACACTCTGGGCAGGAGCTGGAAGAGGAAAGGCCATCTTTGGTAAGGACACCTGTCATATCTAATTCCTCTGTAAGCAGGAGTCTTCAGAATGCCCAGCCAGGGAGACAGGTGCTTTGTGGATGAGACATTAATAACTCTTGTCTGTGTTCAAGATCAGAGACTTTCCTTAGGGCTTACCTCGGTGCTGGGGTGTTGCCAGAAGGGGTTGTTTCACTTGTGCCTGCAGTACCTGACAAAGTTGTTTCAGCCAATACTGCAATCACAAACATTAAGACAAGAATAATCACTACTGGGCTACTTCGCATTTACCAGCGAAACTTCCCTACCATTGCTACTATGGATATAAATCCACACCCACTGTGACACCCGGCACAGACAAGCTGCCCAGGCTGTAACCTGTGTCATCAAGACTTGCTGGCAGCAGGCAAAGCAATGTAAGGATCAAAATGTGGGAGGGAGGGGCAAAGAGCTCAGCAGGACCCCCTCTCTGTGTGTGCCTGTCCCAAAGCCTGGCAGAAGGAAGTGCTGTAAGTGCAAACAGATATGCTGTACGGCAAAGATCTTCAGGTAGCAATGAAATACTTAATGACTCTGTGTTTAAGCAGACCGAAGTTTGCAAGAACTAAGCATACGGCATTGCCTGTGAAAGACTTGGCTGTAAAAATTGCTTCCAGGACTGTTTCTGTACCCAGAGGAGGTTATGCGTGCAGAAGCCTGCTCGCTTAGAGACTGCATTCAGTCCCATGTGTTAGGAGTTCCTCCTAGAGAATTATGCCATCCCCTGTCATCTTCTGGAATGCCATATCCATTCAGTGCTGCTCTGCCACATCCCTGAAAGACAAGCTACAGCATGGTGTTGGTCTGCCACAATCAGGTGCCTAAATGTTATCACATATTGTTAAAACACTATGCTGAAATAAAACCTGGAAGTCACAAATCTTTAAAATATGGGTATAAAGGTTGTCCCCTTGGCAACCAAATGTGAAGGTCTTAATAGTCTTTGAAAGCCAAGGGATGAGTTGCTATAAAGGGGCAGAACTTGTATTATGAGAATTAGTGACAGAAACACCACCACAAAAATGACTGAAGCTGCTCTCAGGTAAAAGAGAAGCCACACAGCGCACGCACGTGGTTCAGTTCTGATCCCTGCTGCTATTCCATAGCATGATTAGTGTGAGAAGGTACAACGATGTAGGGTTTGGGCAGGCAAACACAGATGTAACGTGGGAGGTGGTGTAAGCTGGACAGTGCAGAGACTAGAGGGAGAGAGTAGGAAAGTCAGCCTGGAACCTACAACAAACCATGTTTTTTTACAGGTCAGTACTCACCCTCAGAAATACTGAGCGTAACCTCTGCCATTCGGAAAAGACCGTTGGGTTCATAAAGAGCACACCAGTACATGCCGGAGTCCTGTGCCTGCAGCTTCTCCATGGTGATGGTGACAATCCCCTGCTGGATGTCATCCTGGATCGTGACTCTGCCTTTCTGGAGTGATCTGCGGTACCCTGTGGGCTTATTGTTCTTGTTCACCAGTACGGTACATGCTGTCCTCACTCCCTCTTTGCACCAGGCTTTGCTCACAGCCCCATAGTCTGGGGCACTGTACAGGCACTGGACAGAGATATTGCCTGACTCTTTGGCTGTGTATTGTTGAGTCCCTGGAAAACATCCAGCGTATTTGGTGAGATCTCAACACAGGCACAATGGCACCCTTCCCCCATCACTGGAATACTTGCTGTGGGCTGAATGCTCCCTGGATGTCCTTCTACCTCCAGACATGAGGAGCAGAAGGGGGCTAGACCCAGATGGTGAGTCACAAAAATGGGTAGATCCTGTCGCCTTCCTTTGGTTCCCCCAGGGACCGCATGTTCACAGGCGTTCAACCCGTAAGGTCTGGGAGGCAAGGACAGGGGAGGGCTGGCAGCTGCGGTGTCAGAGCAAAAGCAATGCCTGGCAATGGGGAGGTCAGCAGCAGCACCCAGCATGGGCGAGCCAGACACTGAGCTGGGGAAGCTGCTCCTGGAGCCACTGGATCAGCCCTGTGGGAAGCAGTTGTGAAGAGTGACCCCATTTGTGGGAGCTCACGGGAACCTCCCCTGAGTCTCTGCTGTGAGCAGAGCATGCAGGGCCAGGCCTGAGCTTTGGCTCCACAGACCTCTTGGGCAGCCACCAGTGTGTCCACCAGACAGACAGACAGGGAGAGATGGGTATCAGCTGTGCAGTGGCAGCACAGGCCTCCTCCATGGTGTGGCACAGGATGGGAGGAAAAACAAGCAGGGAAGGTGGGGCTGAAATCTGCCAAAATCCACACTTGGCTGCCAGTAGGTACTCACTCTTGGACACAAAGAGCATGACCTCCATTATCCAGGTGAGATGCGTGCCTCTGGCAAGCGCACACCAGTACACGCCAGTGTCCTGGACCTGCAGCTTCTGCATGGTGATGGTGACAGCCCTTTTCTGGGTGTCATCCTGGATCAACGTTCTGTCTTCCAGAGCTCTGCTGTTATGCTCTGTTGAATCTGTCCTCACCAGGTCTTTACAGCCAGTCTGACCTTCTTTACGACACCAGACTTTTGTCTCCATGCCGTACCCAAAGGTTCTGTACGAGCACTGCAGAGAGAGACTGTCCAATTCCCACCTGTGCAACTCTGCAAAACAGTAAATGTGGTCACTGACCCACAAGCAGTGGGCACACGGGCATCCATGTCCTGGCCTGAGCTGGCACCTGGGACAAACTATGCCCTGGGACAACTCCCTCACAGATGGCCCACCAGTCAGGGCTGGGGTGAGGTTAGGGCAGGACAAGAGAGAGCCGAGATCCTGCAGGGGCAGCCAGGTCTGTGGGGCTCCTGCACACTGTGCCTGCATCAGTGTGGAAGGCAGCAAGCGAAGCTGAGAAGGGTGGGAGACTGTGGGGGTTGAAGGAAGCTGCTCAGCTGTGTGGGAGAGGGGGGACAGAGCGAGGGAAGGAATGATGTTGCTTTCTGACAATACATGGGTTTGTGTGGGGAAAAAGGTACTCACCCTTGAAAACACTCAGTGAGATCGTCTTTAGTGGAAGATAATTGTAACTGCGGGAACGATAAGCACAGGAGTATATGCCTGAGTCCTCTGCCTGGAGGTTAGTCATGGTGATGGACACAGTCTTACGCGTGGGGTTGTCCTCTATTGTAACCTTCCCCTTCGTGACCTGCTTTTGGTATGGGTAGTTTGTCTCCACTAAGGGCTCACATACGTCATCTCTCACACGGCACCAGGCTTTCACCTGGTAGATAGTCCCTGCTGTGTAAGGACACTGGATATACAGAATACTTCCCTCCCATCGTCTCTCCTCAGAATCAGGTGTTTGGGCTTGGAGACCTGTAAATATCAGATGTGGTGAGGGAGAGGGGAGCTGATGCCGGCCTGCCCACAGTGTCCCAATGGAGACGGGGGAAACTCTGCCTCTGACCGTCCCCCATGGGCACTTGTGGCTGGAAGAACTATGAAAACCAAGAACCATTCTCCCTGCTAAATTCTCCTGCTTGAAAATGGGAAGGTTGATTTCTGGTGCACAGTGTTGAGATTTGAGCTAGGACTGCAACTATGATTTAAAATCCAGTATCTTTGCTTTAAATCTCACAAACATGCAGGTACTAGAGGTGTTGGACCCTCAAGCCTAAATGGAGCCGTGCGTGGTGCAGTGTTTAGAGCTGTCCCAGCAACCCAGCCCCATTGTTACTGCTCCTCACTGCACGCAAGATGGAGACCAACCCCTCCCCACACAGTGCCCCTCAGGCTGGGTGGCCATCTGTACCGGATGGTGGGATGGGGCAGAGGGCAGGACCCAGAGCAGTGTGTGTGCTGGGGATGAAATTCTCGACCCATGGCTGGGCCTGAACTTGCCCTCAGCAGCCTGCAGCTCCTCCATGACATATCCTTGGAGGATGCCCAGCGACTCATGGGTGTGAGGCTGTGCTAAGTGCAGAGCTGCCTTGATTCCCCAACCTACCACATGCTGGAAGCTTTGTGCTTTCTGCTGGGATGGCAGGGGAGGCAGGCAGGTGCCCTCAGACAACTCTGTCCTGACCCAGGACTGCAATCAGAGGAGCCGAGTGGCACCAGGCAGCATGATGGGAAATGCTGACTGGGGGAGGCACTGTCGCTGCTTTAGAGGCTGCAGCTCTGTGCTCCCAGGGTGGTTTGTCCTGGGAGCCTGGAGGAGCCAGATGTATGGTAGTGGGAATTCAGGCTGCCCCTTCCCACCCCTGCAGCAAGTTTCCCAGCTCAGAGTCCTGCTGGTGTTGGATTCCCCCCTGCTGTGGAGCTCTCCAGGCAGCGGGAGGTGGGGAAGGGTGTCCCACTCCCCCTGGGTGCGTGGGAAGCCTGAGGCATGCTCAGCCTTTCTCTTACCTGGGAAGCAGAGCAGCAGCAGCAGGAGGACTCTCAGCTCCATGGTTGTCCTCAAGCCCAGGGAATGGGCATTGCTGGAGGCTGCTCTATGTGTCCTGTTCAAAAGCATCTTCCTTGTGTGCTGTTCTGCATCACAGTGACACTGCCGGAGGAACTGCCTAATGTCTTGCCTCAACAGGAAATTCTTCACTACATTTTGTTACAAGACTGATATTAAGATAATTTCAGAGTGCATTTGGGGAAGTGGCTGAGAGCAGAGCTTGGCCCATCCTGATGGCAAAGGCCCTTTGCTGCTCTCGCCTGGCCATGTTATGCTCTGCCCTCAGATGGGTGGCAGTGGGGCACTCGTTTGGCTGTCCTAAGCCGTGGGAGATGGAACAGGTCATTTGCCCTGGCCTAGCCCTTCTCTTTGGGCTCCTAAGGTGTCCTCTGCCCCCAGCCCTTGCTGAAAAGTCACCTCAAAGCCAGTGTGGCAATAAGCCCAGGGCTGTGTCTGCATGGACCCTCCCACAGGCTGTGCCATTTGGGATCCCTGATCTCCATCACCCCAGCCAGTCCCCTTGTGCCCTGTGCTCTGCTGTGCACAGAGCCCTCAGGGTGCCTGCCCCCAGAGTGCCCAGCTGGAGAAACAAAACCAGAACCATCTGGCTTTTGCACATTACACAGTAATGTCTCCACAGGCATGACTGAAGTGATTTTAAGTACAGGGGAAACAATGCAATTATTGAAATAATCCATTCAAAGCAGCTCCTGACATGACTGACTCTTGGCTCACTGTGAAAATGGACAGCTGAACACAGCTTCCTGGCTCTGCAGGTCCTTTTGGTTCCCCCATATGATTCAGGAATGGGAAATGGTAGGGTGAGGGAACTAGGAGTCAGGAGCAGCCTAGTAGGTAAAAGGAACTGCGGAGTATAGAAAGCAGAGAACAGGTGGAGCAGGTGAGGCAGCAAGCCTGGGAAGTTAATTGTTCTGCAAGGAAAATGAGGAGGAAGGAGTTTTTCCAATTAAAAAAAAAAAAGAAATCCAGTCACTTATGAAAACAGCCAGCTTAATTTCCTTTATTCGAAAGAAGCGAGAGTCATGATAAAGAGCACACCAGTGCTCCCCAGTGTCTTGTACTGTGAGCTTCTCCATGGTGATGCTGAGAACACCACTCTGGGTGCCTTCATTTTTGGTGTATCTTCCTTTCTGAGTGTTATAGTCTCATACTGACTGCTCATCTTTTCTGTACTGACCAAGACAGCACACTCTTTTCCAACTGTCTTTTTGCATCAGGCTTTCCACACAGCCTTGTAATCTTGCATGCTGTATGGGCACTCAGCAGAGACCTCATCTCCCTAGCTACATATACTTGGGTTGCTGGAAAAGGTCACAGTGGTTAGTACGGTCCAGACAAAATGTCCAATTACATCCATTTCCCACCATTAGAATAAGCACAATATTGTAGTCCAATTCACAGGCATTTTAGCTACAAGAAGGTCGAATTGAACTGGGATATTAAATAAAATAATATCCAAAATAATCTGTGCTAAAGCAAGTTTAGAATAATATAATCATATCCCCAAAGCAAAGCTTATTGTAGCAGAAACATCAGGAAACTTTGCTCTGAATTCATCAGCTGAGTTGGAGATCAGAGAAAAACAGCCAAGACAGAGAAAGATCTGAGGCACCTTATGTACAAGAAATTACTAAACCAGCTTTTTGTCTAGAAAGGAAATGACAGCGTTGATATTAAAAACGTCTATAAAAGCAGGAATAGCAGGGAGAGAGAGAACGGGAGCAACAATTCACTTTCTACTATAAGAAGGAAGTCACTAGTTAGGAGAAAAGGAAATTCTCCATGCATGCATCGAGTGTGGAGTTCACTGCCACAGGATGTTCAAATACCAAAAGTTTTTATGTGTCAGCAGAATGAGTAGATGCATTGAAGAGAAAAAAGAGTTTAGCCATTGCTATTATAACAAAAATACATTCTCCAGAAATTGACTGGAGGCTGGGAGAGTATTCTGGAGAGCTGTTTCTATGTGCTTCTCTTGTTTTTATACTCCTTCCTAATTATGTCCTTCAGCCAGTGTTGGAGACCTTTGGTCTATCCTACTATGACTGTTCCCCAGTAACCTGAGAACAAAACACTGAAAAGATAAACAGAGAAAGGGAGGCAGAAATCCACAAAATACCTAACATGTTCGTTAGAAAGAAATACTCACTTTTGGAAACAGACAGCTTAATCTCAATTATTTGGGAAAAAATGAGAACATATACAGTGTGCACACCAGTACACTCCTAAGTCTTCAGCTTGCAGCTTCTGCGTTGTGACAGTAATTGTTCCCTTCTGGATGTCATCACGTGTAGTGCTTCTCTCAGAATGAACCTTGTTTTGATATGCTGATAGGTGGTAATCGGTGCTGACCAAGATATCACATTTATCTTTATATTTCCTTCAGCACCAGGCTTTCCTTGTAGCATTGTAGTTCTGGATATCATAGGGACATAAAACAGAGGGACTTTTCAGCTCCATAGCAGAGTGGTATTAGACCACTGCAGGACATAAGAACAGCAGTATAAATCCCAGCTAAGAGCTACAATGACACATCTTACATGAATGACATATCCACTATGGGATAAAGTCTTCACAGGTGAAATCCAGACCCTGGCTTCAGCTGGGACGTCGGTCCTGTGTACCTCACACACCGTCTGCTCTCTCTGCTTCTTGCATAGCAACTTATTTTCCCACAATGTCTCAAATTCTGGCACAAAGAAGCTGCTGCATTTAGGTGTAGTAGCAATTTTAAGATGCAAGCACTCCATCTCTCCTTTCCTGTTACCACCATCACATCAGAGCTGGGAGAAACTCATCAGTGTTCACAGCTGAGCAGCCTCAGCCCATTATCAAATGAGTTAGTATAAAACCTCTGGTAGAGGTAGTTACTCTATTTTTCAGACTTCATAGAAGAATCTAGCAAGGTAGGAGTTGCTGAGTAAATTCTTAGGCTGCCTTATCTCAGGTTGTGGTTTGAGGGACAGTAAGCCTCTTGCAAAAATATAGAAAAGAACATAAAATTGAGGTAAGCCTTAAAATAACTTGCCCTTTTTTCACAGCAATGGAGAAAAAGGAGACTAGTGTAACAAATTTTAGTAGCGTTTTGTTTGAATTTTTGGTCTCAGGAGTGTGTGAGAGGGAAGGAATGTTGTATCTTAGCATCCCTCAGCATTGCTAACAGGAAAATAGGGGCTTTTCCTTATTCCAAATTCATTTTTTACTGTATTGTAAAGGATAACACAAACTTACTTTAAATAAAAAAATCTGATCTTTCACAGAAAGCAAATATATTTTTGGGTTAAAAATCACAAATTTGCACTAAAATATAGTTTTCTTCAACCAAAGGTTGCTGACCATCTGTGAAGATCTGGTGTAGAAACTGTTCTTTATGTTGTAGTGTTGAGGGACTCATTGGTTTTAGTCTGACCTGCTTGAGCATAAGTCAGAAACAGTCCTTTAAAAAATGAAGAAATTGTGGTGTGAGCCTTGGTGCCAGCTCCACTGTAGTCCTGCACAAGTCCTTGTGATGGCTAGGGGGTTCAGTGTGAATATTCAGGAGAAAGGGAGGGATCAGGAAGGAAACTGTGGTCATCAAAAGATCAGGAGATTCTCCAGCTTTGGTTACAGCTTAGTACTGTGCTCAGGGACAGATCTTTTCATAGCTATTCAAGCTTTGTGTCTAGAGATACAGTGAGCACAAATATATATGGAATTATATTCCCTCTATGGAACAGTTAACAGGCCTGAGCTGGCTCTGCAGAGGCTTCAAAAGACTGAGGATATAAAAGGTTTTGTAAGGAAACAGAAGACTATGTCAGTCATGTGTGATAGTAAATCTGTGCTAGTCATTCCTGGGGGCTGCTGAAATGGTATTATGCTACTGTCATTTGGATGATCCCAGTTCCAAAATTATTAGCAACTCTTTTATGTACATTTGCTTCCTTGCTGCCTCCGAAAGACTGTCCTTTTCCTTGACAGAGGCTTTCAGAGGAATCCTTCCCTTCAGAGTTGCTTTTCGCGCTGTGTCAAAGGTTCAGTGCTCTGTGCACTTAGTCTGGTGTGCCTCAGCACCTGGGATTCTGCATCTTAATAATCAACTCCTAAGAGGAATTTAACAGCCATGAAACAAATGCTTTAAGACCTTCCTATCTTGATTCACACAGATTTAGCCTGTCCTTAAGTAGCTGTGATTTCTATTAAATATTGCACATGCAGAGAAGGAATTGCTGCCAGGACAGTTGTCCCTCAAGCCTGTGACCACATGGTCTTTTCAGAGAGTGGTGGAGCTGGACCAGGCAGTGCCAAGGGATGTGTTGTTTGCATGACACACACCTATTTTTGAAGAGGAAACTGTGTCCAGAATGACCTGGCTTATGGACCTGGAGAAGCCAGAATCTGCAGGTAATAGGAACTGGAGCTGGCCCATCTCCTTTTGAGGCAGTGCAGTGATTTTCTCCATCTGAAAAGAAACTTGCTTTGGTGCTAGAAACTTTCAGAAGATTCTTTTCCTACTGCTGAATATCATGCATTGTACAGGACCTTAGACAAATGCAAGAGAAACACTGTACTTGAGCTCCCTTTGCCTCCTGTACCACCTCACCCCTCCTCTTACCTGAAAAACAGAAGAGCAGAAACAGGAAGGATCTATGCTCCATGTCTGTGTTGGAGCCAAGAGAAAGGGCAACACTGAAGGCAGACCAGGGGATTCGTAGATGTGTTCTCCCTGTACCCTCCTATCCCACACTGGTACTGCTGGAGGAAGTGGCTGAGCTTAGTGGCTTACCATTTAGCTTGGCACAGAAATCCTTCGCTGCTGTTTTACAATTAAATTCACGCTTAAATAATTGAATTGTCTCTATCAATAGAGCTTGGCCAGGTCAGAAGACACAGATGCATTATGCAGAATTCAAGGATAAGTTTTCTTTTCCCCATTGCATCAACAGCAGCTTCTTGCTACATCTTCATCTTGCTACACTTTCAGTGTTGTCCCTGAAAGAGCCTTTGACACTGGCACTAGCACCATCATTAAAATCAGCCAGCCCTTAGTCTCAGAGAAATGAGGAAATGTTTCAGGTTTTGGAGGTACACAAACTTCTGTGTGACTGATTCTGAACCCAGGTGCTTCGCAGGCCTGGGCTCAACCACAGTGGAGGGGAGGGGAAAAGAAAGACATGGGGTGGTGCAATGCCACATCCCTAGATTTGTGCACTCGCTGAGCAGAGCTAACAGAGGGAATGGGGAATGGCTTCTGTAGCTTTTCTCCTCCTTTCCCTTGGCCTCTGAGGAACTTTGCCTGCTGCAAATCAGGATAAAGCCAGTTCTCCTCAAGGTGAGCAAAGCCACCTATGGAAATCTGCAATTCAATTATCAAGCTACAATGTGTGCATCATAGCCACAACCAAAGTTTCCCTTTAGTGATGCTGTCACAGCACTGAGGTGGACTCACTCATGGATCTTCCACACCTGGCTCTACTGCAAATAGCTGCTTGGGAAGCATAAGCAGTGGCAGGTCTTATTTGCCTTCGCTCTGTGCTTTCTTGGCCTTACTTTCATTCCAGCTGTTGCAAGGATACTGGAGAAGGCCTGTCCTTCCACTCTGTTCCCCAGACACCTTGTGCTTGCCAGACTGAGAAACATGCCTCTAGTCAGTGGGGCTTGGCAGATTCCCTTCTGCCTCGCCTTGAAATCCCTGTGCCCTTCTCTGCCCTTCAAGACAGTGACAGTAAAGAAGTATAATGGCAGTAAATTCCTCTGCCTCCTCATTGCCAGCAGATGTGCTCGCAGTGGTCTCCCCTGGGCCAGTACCTACCTGCCTCGCTCCATCAGAGCAGTGCAGAAAGACTGTACTGACACCCTGGCTGCAAATAATTTCCAATTATATGAATAAGGAGCTTATTAACAATACATTCTGGCTAATCATTTTGTGCTAGATATCTTCGCATTGTCTCGTCCCCAAATCCCTCTCTCATCAGGCACTTGATGCTCAGTAACAAGAAGGGGGAATGCACTCGTTCTCTTATGAACAAATCCCAAGAGTCTGCAATTAGTTCAGTTTCTGCAACTGGTTGCCTACAAACCGAACCACGAACTGTGCTGTGTTGCAATGCCTTATCCTTTTCCACAGCATCTGTGTTTGCCATGTCTATTGGAGGTCCTGTCTTTGAGGAGAGAAGCTCTTTGGGGCTGGACGGGTCATGAAGAGATGTCTGTCCAGAACCTAGCATATTGGTCACTAAGGAGCAGCAAGGAAGTAATGAAGCTGGTCTTTTTGCTGCATCTCTGACAGAGGATCAATATGGCTTTTAATTATAGTATCACAGAAAATAAGATGAATGTTATCTCAGGAGGTCACTTAATCTAGCCCAGTGACACACAGTAGGATCAGCTTTTGCAATGTAATTTCTAAAGATCCCTGTTTAACTAGTTTAAGTTGCAGCACTCTCCTGGTAACCCGTTCCGGTGCTGCACCATCCTTATTTGAAAGCTGCTTCTAACATCTGACTCTCCCTGGTATTTAAACACCTCGCTCCCTTTTGTACCCACTGTGAATTCAGAGAACAGATTATTCCCTTTCTCTTGCTTTGTATGCAACGCTGCCTGCCATGCCTCCCCTCAGTCTTTCCACCCCAGACTAATCACCCCCATGTCTTTTAATTTTCCCTCCTAGATTGTGTTTCTGACAGCTTGGATCACTTTACCCCCCCGCCTCTTCTCTGAACTCTCTCATCAATCCACCACTTTTCTGTCTCTCTACTTGGAGTTCCCAAAGCCCCCTGAAGTTTCTTATGAGCTTTTCATCCAACTGAGGATGAAACCATACACTTCTCTGTTGCCTGCCATAGAAATTCTTGCTTCCCATTCATTTACTCTCATTGCCGAGGAACCTGCAGAAACCTCTTTGCATTAGGCACTTCTTAAAATGTCAGTGGCCTTACAGAGACTTCCCTGCTTTAGGTTTACCTGCTTGGCCCTTGCTGAGCTGT
Source organism: Ibycter americanus (assembly GCA_035590275.1). Taxonomy (NCBI): domain Eukaryota; kingdom Metazoa; phylum Chordata; class Aves; order Falconiformes; family Falconidae; genus Ibycter; species Ibycter americanus. Next base: position 3,261,917 of record JAVJGI010000038.1, read on the forward strand.
ACGGGAGGACCTGGCAGTGGGGTCCCCGTGGCAGCAGCGTTGGGGGCTGCTGCTCCATGCGGCTGCAGAGCGTGGGGTGCGAAGGGAAGGGCTGGTTGTGGGGTGCGAGGCCGCTAGAGGGCGGAGGAAGATCAGGAATGGGGGGCCGGGGTCTGCCGGAGGAGGCTTCGCAGGCAGCCGGGGGCTCCGGCAGCCAAGTCCCATCTCTGCTTGCAAGCTGCCGGTGAGCTGCCTGGAGCTCAGCACCAAGGTGAAAGGCTGGCCTTCGCAGTGCTTTCGCGATATTCCCCATGTTTTGCATGAAAAATAAATGCTCTGCTCAGCTAGCGGGCTGCACAGTGACCAAAGCCCAGGGCGTCACACCGCTGGCTGCAGGCAGGTGCCCAGGCATAGCAATTTGTCTGTCTCCCCTGGCTCTGGGAGGCAGGTGCCCATGTGAGCCTTGCCTTGTGCATGCTGCAAAGTTTTTAGAGAAGCTGTATATCCTTGCCTCACCCTGCAGTGTGCCTTAAGAGAGGTCTCGAACAGACAGCCAAAGCCATTTCTCAAAACCATAAGCAGGCTGCAGCCTTAAGACCTTATCTGTCAGATGATGGAGCCTGCCGGGCCCTTCCAGGGGATATTGCCACCAGTTGCTGCTTCAGCATAGCCACACAAACCAGTCCTTCACCCTCATGGGCCTGATGCTCTGCAGGGATGCAAGGCAGTGGGGAATTGATGCTAAATAATCCTGATGAAGGGGGGATGTTGGGATAAGGGAGAAGGTGGGGGCTTCTCTTAGAATAAGGTGGTAGACGATGGCTCAGGGAAACAGTAGCTTCCGTGAGAGCGGAAGCATGGTGGGGAGGGAGGCAGGCAGAGCCGGGGCCAGGGGCACTAACCATGTGCGTGCAGGAGCTGCCGGGCACACAGGACAGGCACTCGGTAAGCAAGACATGGGCCATGGGCTCGGCTCGGCTCTAAAGGAGAAGAGGCCCCACAGCAGCAGCTTAGCGAGAGGCCTGGTGTTTGGTCTGTTCCACATCAATGGGGCGTCCAGCTGTGGCTGAGGATGAAAGCAAGTGAGAGAGAGAGAGGATTAAAGGCTCCCAGGGTCTCCTCTAACCCGCCTAAGACTCGCCAAGAGGGCAGTGTGCGCCTTCAGGAAGGCTTCTTCATATGGAAAATATTATGTGTGAGAGAGAAAGAGAAGGGGGAAGGGAAAAGGGAGACTTCTGTCCAGAGAGTGCTGGGGGAAGACTGATCACAAAAAGCATTTTGGAGGCTCAGACCAAGCCCAGGGAGAAAGTGCTGAGCTCTGCCATACCCAAGAGCATGGTGGGGTGCAGGTGTGATGAGTTTGGGAGGCCTGCAGACAGGGGAGGGAGCGTGAGGTCTAAATGTGCTAAGAGCACATAGCAGCAGAAAAGTAAAGGGCTGAAAGAAGAGGGAAAGCAGAGAAGGGGAACGAGGAAGCTGGCAAAAGGGAGGAGAAAGGAGAGAAATGGAGGGGGAAGTGGTGAAAGGCAGAATGAGGGACATGGAGGAGAGCGAGAGGTGGTGAAAGGCTGGCTGTCTGCTCCATTGTGTTATTAACCAGGTCGCCAGGTGGAAGCACCCTGCATGCAGCCCTCCTGGCCCGTTTCCTACCCCCACCAAACTTTTCCCAGGAATGCTTGTGATGGGGAACAAATTGCTAACAGAAGTGAGACATTTTGCACTGAATGCAAGCAAGTTTCCAGTGAAAGGTTTCCTGTCAGCGGGTTGGGACTGGAGGGTGTGGAGCCCTTCTGCCTGCTCTGGCAGAATAATCCTGTGAGTTAACACGAAGCGTTGGTTATAGTGCAGGATAAAGGACCCGAGGCTGGGCTCTCCTGCCTGCTGTTTTGGCTGCCACCGTTTGGCTGCTTTCATTCACCGTTATTTTCTGCTTCACCCGTGTGTGGCATTCTTGGTCTCATTAGCCCTTCCTCTGCTCCCCTGGCCACCCCCCACTGGTGAGATCTCCCGAGTATTCACAGGCTTCCACTCTACTTTCCTCCTTGATTTATACTGTTGAACTGAATGACCTTCTTTGACCTCATTTTCATGACAGTGTGAGCACACACATGGGCACTCAGCGAATGGCAAAGATAGTCCCTCCCTTGCAGTCCTGCTCTCTGAGCTGCAAGGATGCTAACTCTCCTGTTCACATGTGGGGTAGGTTTGGTGTGTGCTCACCTGCTGTAGATGGGCAACCCATCACCTGGATTTGCAGCACTTCTTTGCACACTAGGGCCCAGAGATGTGGAAGGTGCTGGCTGAAAAATGCTCATCTGTGTATCCTTGCACATATGGACAGTGTTTAGCTGAGCTGGCATGCATGCACAAGCAGTATGCAGGAAAATACTCCCATGCATTTCAATCTATGTGTAGATGTGCAGAACACTTCCCTTCTCCATCACCTATGCTTCAGGAGAGCCCACAGGCATATGAAGTCTGTCCCTGTGAGAAATGCATGCCAATACTTTCCCTCCTTTCTATCTAGGTTACTGTGTTCTCGGTCATCGCTGCAGTAGCTGAAAACTTGCTAGATGGGCCAGATGGCCCAAAACAGAGCTGGGAGGTAGGCATTGACTCACCTGGACCTTGCAAGGTGAGGGAATCTCTATTACCACAAATATCCTGGTACCCTGTGACTCCTGATGGAGTAAATGGATTTTAAGAGGAGACAAAGAGATCACTTCTCCCTCCTCCCTAGAAAACACACAGCTGAGTCTCTGCCTCTAGTTGTGAGGAATTTCAGACAAAAGTCTGAGTTCTTAAGTATAAGAGGAGCAGCCAACTCAAAGGTGCTGCTGGGGTTTGGAGCATCAAGTCAGCTATGATGTTGTTTGCCATACTCCAGCTGCATCCCACCACCCAGACTCCACTCTGACATCCCAAAGCTGAGTGTCTTCCACACTCTAAATAGCTGGCAAAGCGGCTTTGCCCCCTTCCCTAGCCCAGTGGTACATAAATGCCTTTGTCCCCTAGTCTGGAAATTTGCCTTCCTGTCCCTCCCTTCCCTGCCTTCTTGGGAAGTCAGTGTGGATATGGTGCTGCCGGCTTGCCTGTCTGAGCTGCTTAGTTAAGAATAATAAACAAACTCCTAAATGGAAGGATATTCTTTAAACCTGCCTTGTGCTGCCTGCCAGGGAATGCAGGCAGCAAAGCCCACCTCCTGTCCCCCTCCAGCCCTAGCTCCAGGCTCTCCTGAAACCTGATCTCCTTTGCTGTGGAGCTGCACCATGGCCTCTGTGTGCACCTTCCCCCCTGACCCTGTCTGGATTCTCCTGTCCTTTTCCTGACACACACCCAACCAGCATGCTTCTCTGACACACACATACCACAGAGGGGCACACAGTGATGCTGCCACATCTGGACTTGTGAAAGCAGAGGCAGAGGTGTGCTATACCCACCTCACAGATGGGCATGCAGTGAATTTACACACATGTCCATGCCCACCCCTTCAGACAGGTATAGACAAATGTGCTGTGAAAAGTGATGTAAACACCCACTGTGCCAAGAACCAGAGACTGCTCACCCCTTTGGGAAACCCACCTAGGCAGTGTATGCGGACTGGAGGTAAAAAATGCTCAAAGAAGTTCACAGAGACATGGAAGTAGTGCCCACACAGCTCCAGACATGAAAAGCAGTGTGGCACCAGATCTGTAAAGAAGTGGCAACCTCATATCACAGCGTGACAGCAGAGCACACCCAATAGCAGGCTTGCTAATAAACCCAGCCAGCGTGTCTCCCAATTTCTCTTGCACTCATCTCCTTTTGTAGAGGTGTCCATCCGTCTCTCGCTATTTTTCTCACTTCTCTCTCATATATGTGCACCCTCCCTTCACACTCACACATTCCAGCTTTTCTGTGTATACCTGCTTGTCCATTTTCCCGTTCCCTGGAGGCTGACCTCTCCTACAAGGATATGCTACCCACACCACCCTTACTCTTGCTTGAAATGCAGACTTCCCTGTACACATCTATTTTGGTTTCATACACTCTCAGTTCTTTGCAGTTTTCTCTTTCCCTGTCTCTCCATGTTGCTCATGCACCTTTTATTTAGGCACACAGGCACCTTCTCCTGCTTGTTCCCCTCCTTCCAGCTCCCACAGTTTTCTAGCTTTCCTTCTCTGTGGCCCGTTTTCCTCATGCCAGCAGCATTCACAGCTAGCAGGAAGGCGATGTCAGTTAGAGGCTAAGCAGTCCCTGGGACCCTCCAGCCCTGCCACACTTTTCAACCCACTTCTCATTTTTCTTCTTCTCTTTTTGTAATTTATTGTTTTCGGCTCTCCTCCTCCTCAGTGCCTGCTAAAGGGAACTCATCTCCTTGCCTCTTCTTTTCTCTGTTTTCATCTTAAGAGAAAGGGAAAAACCCATTTTGCTCTTTCCCCAGCTCCAATTCCCCTTCCACCCCCTCACCCTCCCACCTCCCTTCCCAGCCCTGAAACCTTTTCCTGATAGTGTTGCTGTAACTGTTCAATTAAACGAGCAATTACAAAATCAATCAAACCGAAACGTGTGCTGTGCGCTGAGGGGGGACCAACTGCAGAGTGGGGACGTCGCCTGAGCCTGTCCCAGCCTGAAGGCAGCTCAGCTCGCAGCTCAGCTGAAATCATCATTTGATGGAGAGACATTGCTCTGAGGACAGGTACTCTGCTTCTGTAGGGTCACACTCTGCTGTGTAAAGCTAGCATCACCAGCTGCACAACACTTGCAAATTTCCCCTGTTCGAGAAATGGCAAAGCTGTTAGTATTAACCATGGCCTTTGTTTTGAATTGCCCAGTAAGAAGGTGCCGGTTGGCATAGGTCATTGGGGATGTTCAGATGCGGGTGGTTTCTGCAGCAACAGCAAAGAAGGGAAGTGATGAGGTGAAAATGCTAAACCCAAGCATGGGTCTTGTGTAATTTCATGGGGTTACACCTGCTGACTTCTCCCCTTTTGTGTGTAGCTACAGCCTTAATACATGTTGAGGTAGTGTGCACCATGGCTCTTTGCCACACTCTACTGTTTTCTCCCCAGGTGATGCTTGCACTGTCTTACTCCCCACTATCCATGTCTCCTCAGAGCTACATCCATGATTTTCACTGCAGGAATTCCCTTTCGACACCTACAGCCCTCTTGGTGCTGTCATAAGCATGCAGCTAGACTGTCCCTGACACAAAGGCACAAATCCTTCCCAACTAATCACAAACAAGAAAAGATGAGCTGGAAAACAGGTTGGATTAAGAGGAAGACATGCAAAGCAGATGAGCTTTGGTTTGTACACAGGCAGAATCGTGGCAGCTTTCCACTGGCATGAGGAAGCCAGCTTTAGCATACGATATTTCCCAGGAAGACCCAGATCCTGCTCTTGTTTGCACCAGGGAACCTTCAACACCATCCCATCTCTTGAAACACTGAGGCAAACTGGGAGAATTTGGGTCCAGAGAGCTTAACAGAAAGGCTAGGGAAGGCTTTCTTGTCGTCTGATGAGCAACTTGATGAAAGAAACACCTTCTAAAGAGCCCTTTGCCCTAGTATAATCCGTTTGGGCTGTCAGGAGCACACCAGGGTTCTGGTCCTGCTCTTCAAGGAAGACTTTCCTCCAGATTTAAGGGAAGCAGGATAGGAGCTATTTAATAAGGAGCTCTTATCCCAGACTTGACCCTGATTTTTGCACAATCAGTAAAGCAGCATCCCAAAGGCTTATCGTTCCTTTAAGATCAGAAATCTGGCGAGTTTCCTAGGGCAGGAGTCCAGTTTGGCTTTAATTTTTAGTGAGTAATACTTAAAGCCTGGTCACCCTGCAGGTCCTATGGAAACACAGGACTGTGTTGACATACCTTCTAATGCAGCAGGAGGTATGCAAATCAGTTTGCAAGGATGCTTTAATGGGGTCCCCCCATCCCGTTTTTTGTTTGTTTGGTCACACCCTGATTTACTAGAGTTTGTTTATATATATTAAAATACTGAAGATTAGCACCAATACACAACTGCTGCTTTACCCCTGTTCCAAAATTCCCTGTGTCTGACGGTGATGTTCAGTGCTGTTGCAAAGCTCATCTATTTTCTCACCCACCTGGAAATGACTGGATGAAGAGGGCTGGAAAGGGAAGAAATTTGGCAGGGGGAGTAGAGGGAGATAGGTTGATTTTTATGCCACTCATCTTGCTGGTGCCATGTTATCTTGGACTGTTCTGATAACGTTTTGGATGTATTTATTTGGTATGCCAAGGATGCCTGGAGCCTATGGCCCTGGTGTTTGTATAAATCTAAATAAATGTATGTTTCGAAGCACTTTATGGCATCAGCCCAGCAGCATGGCCCTCATGCCGGCAGTGCAATGCTATCTGTCTGTAAGTGCTATTCTGTTAGGGCTATTTTGATCTCCTCCTGTGGCTTGGGGAACTCCCTGAGGTAGTGTCCTTTGGCTCTCGGTCCTAGAAAGATTTTAGCTTGTGACTTTTGAGGACAAGAGAGTCTGGTAGTCCTCCCTGTCAGCCTTTGGTTAGAAGGACCAGTGGCAGAGACCAAAAGAGATTCCCATTTTTCTTGGTGGGTTTGGGACCCAAGCATCTGGGAGAGGACTCATTTATGGGAAAGATCTAAAATGCCAAAGAGGGACAGGGAAGGACATTATCTTGCAACTTTTCTGTCCAAAAGCTACAAATCTCTCACCCATGGCTGTGCCTGTCCCTTGGCTCTCCATGCAATCACGTGTGTGAAACAGCTTGGCCTGTGCCCCCGCCAGACATACGGCAGGACCATTAGTCAAGCCACATCTGGGAAGGAGCAGGTTACAATTTGCTGATTAGGAGGGAGGAAACCCCAACTGGCTCCTTGGATGACAAGCCCCCCAGCAGCAAATAAAGGCTACAAAGAGGCTGCTGGTGCAAGAGCCCTCTCAGCTGCTCCAATTTGTTGTAGTGTTTGCTGGGGCTTGATGGAGGTGGATGAACAGACTGAACACATTCTCACTTGGTTTCTATCAGGTGGAGAAACTGTTGTCTTGGAGGAACTGACTCCTGATTTACGCAGGGCTCACTCCTGACTTGCAGTATGATGAATAATAGGGAAATTTGGCGCCTAGTCCCTGCTTAGGGGAATGCATCGCATGCTCTAAGAGATAAACACACAGCTCGTGTACAGATCCCAGTCGGACCTTTCTGCAGCCTCCAGGCTCCCACTGGCTTTGCTAACACACTTTGGGGCCTGATCCTGTTGAGGTAGTCCTGGGCGAGGGAAGTGCCGCTGTAATCTTGACAGATTGGATCTTCTTTGGTGCAACACCACGTGCTCGTGGTACTGCACAATGCCAAGCGGGTGGCACTATGTAAAAGCCTTTGGTCGTGCCCAGCTGTCTGCCATCTATATTTGGTAAAAAAATGATTTGGAATTGTTTGTTTGTGGCTCCTTGGAAACCCCCCCTTAAGAAATGGCTTCTTTTGTTTGGTTACTTGGGAAAAATATTTTCCCCTCCTTCTTTCACTATTTTGAAACATTAAAAAAAGCAAAGCTTTAAACAGCCCAGGAATATCCAGGACGGACTGTCAACAGCAGCCTCTGTATCTTTCCTCATGGCTCAGTGCTTGCCTTGGTCTTCGTCTCTTCCAGACACTCTGCTCCACCTTCTTGTAAATTCTGACAATGAAAACACTATTTAAATGTCCTCGAAGTTTCTCTTTCCATTGAAAAAGGGGATTTATTCTCTCTTTTTTTTTTAATCAGAATTAATGTGATTCTAATGTGTTCCTTTTGATCTTCAGGGGATTTTTTACACTGATGATCCCTAATTTTGAAATGATTTTTTTTTTTGTTTTAATTGTTTTAAAAAGCTTTAGTGAAGGGGGGAAAAAAAATCCATCCTACTTCTTTGGCACATCTTTAACCTTTAAGTACCTCTGGAAAAAAATGTTTAAAATATATTATACATTTTTAAACAGGGTGCTTTTGACAGGTCAGTTTCAAACCTCTCTCTCTTTTCTTGCGCTGTGTTGGAATAAGACAATTTTGCAGCTTGGATTTTTTTGACAGTTAAATTGCAATGTAGGCAGAGGGTGGAATAGGGATCCTGTCTCTTTAACTCTCTAACTAGACAAAGACTTTTCCCCTTTGAGAGCTGAGCCCGGGATCAGAACTGTCAGATGATCTCGTAGCACTTGGGAGAGTTTGCAAAGTCATAATTATATCTTTTAACCTGTCTTGCTCTTTGCAAAAGAAAGGTCCTATTATATTGAAATGAGATTATTAGCCATCAAATACTTTCTTTCTTGGGATTCTTCTTCTTTAAAAAAAATTCAAATACCTTAACTACTTTGCAATTGAATTTTTATAAGATTTACTTTTCACTAAATAAATGTTCTGTAGCAGCTATTTTTTAAAGTATTTTTAAAAGGGTGTTTTCAATATGCAGATGCAAAAAAATCAGACTAAATGTCTGAAATGTCACCTGTATAATTAAAGGAAGGTAAAGTTTCAGAGCTCAGTTCAGTTTTTTTCCCAGGCTTAGCTGGTGAGCTTCACTATTCAAAAACCCTGCTTCTTTTCCTGATTTCGTTGCCAAAAATATTTTTTTTCCTGAAACCCAATCATTTTCAACCTTCCATTTTATCTTTTTTTTTCTTCCCTGTGTCTTTTCTTCTTCCCCAAACATGAAAAAAATGAAAATGAAACCCCAAATAACTGGAGAGAGTAGTTGTGTTTTTTTAAAACCCACACAATTAAAACCACTGCACTGCAGTGTCAATATGTGCTTTAGTAAAAGGTGACAAATGCATTAAATCAATCAGGGTAAATCAAAAAGCTAAGTAAAATATAATACCAAATTCAAGTAAGAGCCTTTTTAAACTAGCTCATCTGAGTACCAGTTGGCAGAATAGTTACACCTAGGCCTAGTCTGAAACTTGAGATTAGTTCCAGGTTGCACAAACAATAACTATTTAACACGTGTTTAAATATCTAGCTGAATAAGGATTGAAATGAATATAAAATAGTTGAAATCCATAAATAATCTGGGCCTGATCCAAAGACCTCTGAAGTCAATGGAGGATCCTTCCACCTGCTACAATAGCTTTGGCTCAAGCACCTCTTTGTTGGAAGTGATTGGTCACTTTAATCGAATGATTAAAGTGCTGTCATTTATAGCTCTATAATTCAGATTGTGTCAGCCTTTCCATTATAAACTCTCTTTCTTTTCAAGGGTGGGTTATGTCTTGGCCATAAAAATTCATTCTGAGATTAAATTCAGCATGTTCTGATCTAACAAAGGAATCATTCCTTCTGCAGACAAAACTCCCCATTAAATTCACAGGATGCCAGGAGGTCACAACTGGTTTACTTTTTTTTTTTTTTAAGGGATTAGATACATTTAAATTTTTAAAAATGCCCTGTCGCGTACACTGGGCCCAGTCATGCAGGACTTTCAATCATGCAGTCACTTTACCAGTGTGAGTAGTTTAAGATAATGGAGACTATTGCCATAAGTAAAGTTACTAATGTGTGTATTTGCTAATACCACAGTCTGGTACATGTTTGGTGCACACCTTCAGGAATGTCCTCAGTTGCGTGCTGCCGTAATGCACCTATATTTTTCTGTTGACTGTATACGTCTTTTTTTAATTCCAAAGGCTAAGAATAAAGGCCATTATTTAATACACATTTCCTTAACCTTCTCAAAAAGATGTCTCAGTTATAATGGAAACCAGGAGACTTAACAGATCAAAAGAACCTCCCTGATGTTAAATAAGGCCCCGATTCTGAATAAGACCCACCTGGGGAAACTGTATTCATGAAGAACCTCAGGACAGAAAAGTTAGGAAATTCATTGAGCTGCACTTTATATATACCTAAGCACCTGCTGAATGTTAAGCACATGTGTTTTATACCTCTAGAACTCCCCCACGCTCCTGTTGCTTTGATACTGAAACACGTGCCTGTCTTACCTGGTTTTAATGCTCACAACTCTGTTACAAACTAAAGATTTCTTCCCATGCCCGATTTATAGGACAGACCCAGTGCCTTCAAGGAAACTACCTGACACTGTATCATCAGGTGTTCTCTGTCTGGCCAGCTTTCAGTTCCTATTTTCATGCCAAAGCTGCAACACCAGCTACCTCTGAGTTCAAGGTAGGAGCAAATGTCTGGGTTTACTTCTGCATTTGCGCCCTTATATTTCTCTTCCAACTGGATGAATCCAGAGGAAAGAGTGGCAGATATTCATATAGTACCTCAATAAGCTACCTTTAATTGTCCATGTGTGCTAGAGAGCCAGGCAGATAAAACTAGAGAGCCAATTCAACCTGTGTAAATTGGCAGTGTCCCGTTGACTCACTGGAGCAGCTCCAGTTTACACCACTGAGGATCTGACTTGGAATTTCAAGGCTTTTCAGTCACCATCATAAATATCTCTTCTTTTTCTTGGCAATGAAATAATCTACAGAGTAGTTCCAAAAAATTAAAAGAAGTTGTTGGCAGATGTGTCTATTAGTTTGAGCTGGAGATTTTTGGCTTTTTTGAGATTTGAGCTCAGACGGGGTAGCATGGAGGCTTCTTAATGTCCACAGTAGCTTTACCTTTGGCTGTGCAGTCAGCTGAGCTGTCCCTGGAGGAAGGTACTTTGTTTCTCTGGGTTGATTGTAGAGAGGCATAGAAGAGGTTTAAATGAGAGACCCTGGAAATATATAATAAGAGGAATTGAAAAGCTACCCCTTGTCTCGCTGACAAGCGACCCCGGTGAGTCCATACAAAGTCCACTGAAGTCAGTACCTTTCTTCCAGCTTTTGACAGAGATGGTATGTGGCTTATGGAATGTAAGCAGTAGATGATGTCTCACTTTGTGTATTTGAAACATGGAAAACAGCGCCTTTCTCAACTGCGGATTCCTATGGAAAACGTTCTCAGCCTTCTGGGAGTAAAATTCCTCTGCAGGGCAGGAGGTGTTACGCCTTTGGAAGCCCTGCAAAGTCGGGCCTGTCATTGCAATGGAAGGAGATTGGGGTTGGCGCCTCTGTGGGTGTGAGTGTAAACATCCATCTGGGTGTGCCAACTAGAACGTGCCCTGGCTTTGTTACTGCTGAGGCCCAGCTCCACTTAAACTTTCTCCTGAGTGATTATCAGTGTGCTTGCAGTTCCGAGGGATGTGGAAATTGGCTTGTTTACTCTAATTTGGCAACAGCGAGCCCTCAGCCCTTTGAGGCACTGGAGTACTTCCTTGAAGGCAAGAGTTACTGTTCAGCAACTTTGCAGAGCAGATCTGAGAAGAAACTGAGCCCATATTTTGGACATAAAAATGAGGTCTCAATTGGTATAGCTCACCGCAGCTATACCCCATGCATTTCTTCCTGCTGATCCTCCCATCGCTATCACCGGCCTGTGCTCAAACTCACCAAAGCCAGCACAAATCAAGGTGAAAGGTTATAAAAATTCCCGATCGGAGCTTAAATTGCCTAGATTTTTTAATTTGGTCCTGGGACTCGTTCAGGAAAAACGTCAAAGCCTTCTGCTCCGTTATTTGTACTGAGCTAAAAATAACTTTGAGGGCCCCACCTTAACTGAACACACTCCTTTGAAAACAGAGCAGTATACAAATTCCCATGTTCTGGTTCTCTTCGATTTCTGGCAGCCAGAAACCAAAGCCATCAGAAGGTAGAAAACTATCACTCCTTGTGGTGTCACCCTTCCTGATAGAAATCAATGGGGCTATTGGAACATAGCAAGCAGCAGCTCCAACATGTGGAGGAAGGACTTGCTTTATTTCCAGCTGGACATCACCAAGCCTTCAGTCAGAGCGATCAATGCAGGATCTAACACTGTTGATGTCTTAACACCAGTGTAAACAAAAAGCACTCTGCAGTAGGGGAGCTACCCTCTGTATTGTCTTTTTCTTCTAATCATAGTGCAAAATCTGAACTAGGGGTCTGGGCCGCACCTTGAGAGCTCATCTGCCTGCTCTCCAAGCAGTCTTCACAGGGGTTGTCTGCTCAAGCCAGTCATGGGTCAGTGTTCCCTGTTGAATATACATTATGCAAGGGGATAATGCTCTTGCCCTCCATGTCTTTTGTCTGTAGGCCGATACATCTTTGGGAATCTTAGTACGTTACGGTCCTGAAAATGTATTTGCAACCTGTTCTCCTCGTCAGGTCTCTGTGTTGATCTGGAGGAGTTTGTTGGTGGGCTGTCCAGGTACCCAACCAAATATACACGTGCACCTATAAACGACTTGTCCTTGGTTCCTGCCATGGTGATGAAATGGCAATTGCTAGCAACAGAGACCAGCGCAGACACAGTTTCTGTTGGTGAGGCCTTTTCAGTCAATACTAACTTCCCAAGCTTTGCTAAGCGGAGCATTTCTCCTAAAGCAGCTCTGCTTCTCCTTTGCGGCAAGATGGTCCTATCACCCTCAGATACTCAGTGCTTTACAGGTTGGATCAATGGGCAATTGTTCCAGAAACACACTGAACTTCCTCAGTCTGGGTCTTTCTTTTTCCTATCTACACCCCCCCACCCCCACCCTCCCTTTTTTTAAGCCTTTAACAAAAAACCCAGAGATTTGAGCAAAAATAGAATAAGAAAACAAATTCTATCAGAATTTTTGTCAAGGGCAGGGAAATAATTTCCCAGCCTGCTCTACTCCTCCTTCACTGCCCCAGAAAGGTTTTACAAGCTGAAGCAATCAGCCCCTCAGGAGGTACAGGAGAGGAGAAGGGAGACCACGAAACCAGGACCATGTTTTCCATCTGGTGCAAAATAGCAGTGTTTCAGCTGGTGGAAGTTGAGTGTTTTCTTCCAGCCATGGCTTGGGCCAGCTGACCCCAGTCTGTGGCAAATGTCTTAGGTCAATGTCAGGGAGCTGACACCTGGCTCCTCTTTATGGTGACCATTCCTGGGGACTGAAAACATCTTGATTCCATATTTTGATTTTACAGGCCCTGCACAATAATCACCTCTTAATTCACCCTCCCACCCTCCCTTCTCTCTTCTCCCTCTGCTGAGGAACAGCAGACGGGAGATTTCATGTGCCATAAATATTTAGATTGTGCCTGTGTGTTTATAACACTTGCCGAGAGTGTAACTGGAGCAGCTCACACTCAGCTGCAACACCTGATGCTAAGGAAAGTTTTCCATCACCTCATACGGACCAAACAGCCGTGTGCCGCAAGCTGACCACGCACCAGGGACCAGTAGCAGTGTTGTCCCTGCCCCTTTCTCCCCCTGCCACAGTGGTGAATAATAACAACAATAACAATACGGACGTGCTTTCCTGTCCCTTAGGAGCTGCTGCTCTACAGGAAAAAAGCTGTGGCTGGGACTGAATGGAAATTTTTTGTAGTATTACCATGGGTATATGGCATAAGGGAAGTATGTCCCCTATGTGACCCATAGGTTCTTGGCCACATGTGCTGGGAGATCCATAGTGCTTGTATGTGTCTCAGCCTGTCCAACATAGCCTGAGTGTCTTAATTGCATGGTATGGTTGCCTTTAAGAAGGTGGAATATCTAATGCAGGAGCTTTTCCAGAATAAGTTAGACCTCAGGAAGGACAGGAAAGCTAATCTTTACTTTGGGAAGATAGGAACAGTCCAGCTGAGGTTCTAGGCCCCTTTCCATAGCTGCCTGGATCAGGCCAAGCTCTGCTGTGCTGGTCACCCTGGTTGTATGTGGAATGGGTAGACAGGCAAACCAGGCTCTCCAGCTCTTCCTTGCTGGAGGAGCAAGTCTGCGTGGGCACATGGCTGTGTCTCCTCAGCCTTGCTGGCTAACATACAGCGGTCAGCCCTGTACTTTCCAGACCATCAGGTCTCTTAAGTGTTATGGAATTTTTTGTGCTTTAATAAATGTGGTTTTACTAATGTTTCTTTAGGGGAAAATATTTTTCTTTTGTTTCTCGGTGTAGCCTCTTTAGGACTTTCTGTGGAAGTGAAGCCAATAGTACTAGCTTTGGCTCTTCCCCCCCCCCCCCCCCCCTCCCCGTCTTGTGCTTTTTTCCTCTCTTTTTTTTGGAGAGGAAATAAATCTCTGGTTTTAGTCCCTTCCCTTGCTCCTATTCCACTTACCTGCTGGGGTGTCTGTTCTGTGGCTTTAGAAACAGGAGTAATGACTCACAAACTTAGGAAGGGTTTTCCTCCCTGGGCAGGCGATTTGCTACTTGTCTACTACAGACATTGTTCAGACCTTTTTCCTGGAGTCTTTAATACTTGTGGTCAAAGGTAAGACATTACAAGAGATGGATTGTAAGTGATGTCCAGTTTGGTAATTGTTGGGTTCTTTAAAGATTGGTCTTTCCTAACAACGGCAAATTTTGAATTTGATGCAGTGAGGACTGGAAAAAAGAGAGGGAGAGAAAACCCTTCCTCATCTTGTTTTAGAATCCATGGATGGAGAGGAAACATAAACTCAATTTTATGTGGATTATAAGGCACCTATAAAGAGAGTCATATGAACTGAGACACTTGGCTCTGTTACCCTAATGATACCTATGGAACAATATGTGAAACCTATTACACTATTCTGGATATATGTGTGTATATATATTTATATATATGTACAGAGAATGAGAGAGAGAGAGAGACGAAATATGGGGCCTTTATTTTTATTGGCTTCTGCAAAGAATAAATTACACAGCAAGGGCAAGGTTAAATTATTGTAAATGTCTGTATGAAAGGCATCACTTAATTATTAACAGTCCACTACAAATAAAAGGTACATATGCTAAAATGGCCTGACCTGCTGGATTGTGGGGTTTTGTTTAAAATTGTTGGTGAGGCCCACAGCTGACTTGTTCTCTGTCAGACAGGCTGGAAAAAAAGGCAGGGTAAGATTTCATTGCAGAGTGGCTTATATCCCTCTTTACCAGATGTCAAGTGAATGCCTAGAAAATGGGTAAGGGGAAGGTGGGGGCTTTCTGAAAGCAGGGACAAACCTCTGTGAGGAATAGAGGACATGTAAAACCACCTGGATGGATGGGGAGAGGGAAACTCCAAGTGACTGGTGTAACTCACTGTGAAGTGTGTCTTACAGTCTCTCTCTCTCTCTCATGACTTACACACAAAGGATAAGTCCACAAAAGGATATGAGATCCTAGTTAGGAAAAGGTTGGAACCTCTTTAAACAGCCGGTTAGCCTCCATGTCCTGTGGACCTGCTATGCATGTTGCCAGGACCAGGAGCTGCCCAAGGTGAGCAATGAACCCAGGTGCTCCATGTTTCTATTTGTGGAAAGAGAAGATGAGATACTGGCCCAAACTGTTTCAACTCTTGGTTTTATTGCTGGAGGCTCATAAGCTGGCCACCAGTGATGGATGTTGCTTTAGTTAAGGTAACCTAACAAGAAAGCTGAGGCTGATGCTGCCATGTCACTGCCACTTGCTATAGCTAGCCCAAACATCATGCCTCTGGAGGAAGGATATTTGGCTCACTGGCCCCAGCTCCCCAACTCTGGCAATTGCTGTGTTAATAGGAGTAGGAAGGTGAAACTTTCAGGACCTTTGTATAATATCCATATGCCTTAAACAATCCTTGGATACATATGGTACTGTTTTACTCTTGGTTTTTATTTCAACAATATCTCTGTGAACAAGTAGCACCGTAGGGCAGAGCCATCTTCTCTGAGAGACCTTCCCTCCCATCCACGGCCAAGACTGACTCCTGTCCAAGAGATTCTTGTCAAAGGCAGCTTGAATGTATGAACAGGGCATCTTCCTATTTGCATTCACTTAAATTTGCAGAGCTTTTCAGTCCTGTCCCCTGGAGGCCTTTGGGTTGCACCTGAGGAGTCTGCAAAAGGTAACTCAAAGAGAAAACCATCCCAGGATGGAATTTCCAGAGGGAAACTTGGAGGCTTCAACAAGTTTGGGAGGGAGGGCAAAAAAAAATAAGACTGAAACTCCACCAGTCTATATGAATGAAAGAACTCAGTGGAAAGCTCTCCCTTTCACTCCCTTACAAAATTAAAACTGCTCTTGGCAAGGCAGGAGACGTCTCTGCAATTTTACATTCAGCTGCAAGGCCAGACGGAATCCCTTGGAGCGGCTAGGCTAACCTCCTGCATAGGGCTGGCCAGGGAATTCCACCCACTGCTCCTGCTCACTCCAGGCAGTCCCTGGTGGGGCTAGAGTGTTGTCTCTTCGAGAGAGACATCCAGTCTTGCTTTAAGGATCCCAAACAATCTGAGAATTTGTAGCCTCTCCCCCCACCTTGGTAAGCTCTTCCAAAAGCTAGATGTGCCAACAACACCATTTGCTCATATGGAAAAACAGGATGACTAAGAAAATAGTGTGAGCTTGATCCTGATGGATTTTAATGCAGTTTGGCACCTGAGGAGAAGGGACACAGAGGAGAAGCTCAAGTCATCAGTATCCCATCTGTAAGTGTGCTGCAAAGCATCCCTACCCTTGTCTTTGGCACTTAGATTTAGTAAAGCCACATGATGTTATTGTACCGTGCTTTTACAGTGGCCTTTTAATCTTCTGCCTTCTGTGTCAGTGAGGCATGTCTGCAAAATGTCTATCTCTTCTTCCATATTACTAAAATTCCCATCAGTGGCTGCATCTCTGCTTCCTGCTTTCTCTTTATCCACCTGACTTTGGCTGCTCTCTGCAGGAACATGCATGAAGGCTGCTCAGCATGTGCTGGAATGGCCTTGCTCTTGTTCCAGGGCTCAGGTTTGTGTAGGTGTTGAAGAAATTGCTGCAGAAAAAATGGATTTTGGTGCATTTTCTTATCACATCAGACTTCTCTTCTGCTTGAAGGTCTGAAAATGTGAGCCTTGAGTAGCTGGGGAAATTTCAAGTCTAGGTGGAGACTAGTTAGATGGAATTAATGACAGATAAATTCTCTGTTCTACACAATATCATTTGGTCCTATCTCTGTATTTTACCCTTGTGAGAGTCTGATATTTTCCCCATCAAGCCCTTGATGACAGTGGGAGCAAGAAAATACTTAACCCACTGCTTCTTTTTGTTTTGGTCACATATAAAAGAAGAGCAGAGTGCTTTCACTCTACTTGCAGGCAGGAACAGAATTCCTCACTGAGAAAACCTGACTCCACAGGAGGTATGTCTTAGAACAAGGGGAAAAGCGTGTCGTGACCGTGCAAGCCAACAGTAGCACAGCCTGCTACAGACCCCATGGGCTGCTGAGAATCTCTATCATTCACATCTTATGAACTGGTTTGGCGCATCTCCAAAGGACATTGGCAGCTGTTCAAGGCCTTGCAAGGTGCTGAACATGCTGAAGTTCCTATTGTCTCCAACATGCGCATGTGTGTGTGGATGGATTACCTGAGCTTGCCTGTGTGAGTGGGTCTGGGATTTGGCTGGGCCAGTAGGTCTCAATGTTTAGGTAGAACTACAGGTGAAGGTTTTGCAAGGTGGCTTTTCACCTTGCGTGTGAGTTGCAGCTGTATCTCCAAATGCAATCGCTTCTTGCCGTTGGTTACGATTGCCACTTGTAGCTGCAGTGTTGGATGGTTGCAGGTAAGGCCAAGGCACAAGTGTCAGGACTGTTGATTAGATCAATATATACAAGGACAAGGATGGAGCTGTGTCGTTGAAAGCCCCTTGTGTGAAGAGGTATAACAGACAGTGAATGGGAAGTGGTGATGTTTGCTGCTTGGGGCTGTAGCTGCAAGGGGTAAATGGCTATTGATTTGATGCTGTCACAGGGTGTGTGATTTTTTGGGGGGCGGTGGGGGGGTGTGAATAGGTGGGAAGGGCTGATTGCTGATCAGGAACGGAAGAACTGAGGGAGCTCAGGGCAAGCAGCCACCATGAGCTGGGGGCAGGATGTGAAGGAGTCCTGGGAGAGGAGGATCTTTTCCCAGGGGTAAGAGTGGGGCAGGAAGAGGAACATAGGGTGCAAGAGAGAGCTAGTTCACGAGTGTGCTCTTAGCACGTGTATTCACGCACGCCGTTCTCTCAATTGGTCCTGAAAGGAGCTGTGACTGTGGATAAAATGTCATGGTAGCAGCCAGTGGCTATAAAATCCGGGGTCTACACGAAAGGGAAAAAGTGACAAGGGGAAAAGCAAGGTCGGCCCCACCTTGCAGGGTCTGCTCTGGAATGTGTTTGCACTCCAGGGTGTGCAGTGCCTGAGAGTGTGTTAGCAGCAGTGTTGAGTTAGTAATATGAACCCTATACAAATACCTCCGGGGCAGACAGGTCCATTTCAGGCTGTGTTTATTTAATAAAGAGCCAGTGAAGTAACTGCAATTTCATTGTCAATTTACTAATGCGTTACAGTTATGTTTCTTAACCTCATTGTTTGGGCTCAGGAGCTTGCAGTGCCTGGCCAAAACTTTCCTTTTTTCTCCCCCTTATTCCTCCCCTCAAGTGTAAAACACGTTTTATTATGACTAGAATGTCTTCTATTTATCAAAAACGGGGATTAAAACCCTCAGCTCCCCCCTTCCACGCACATATCCAACTTGGCAACAGGTCAGTTTATTAACCTCCTAAAAGCCTCACTTACTCACTTGCCTTTTTTCTGTTCTTTCTTGTTTTTTTAAGAGAAGCAAAAACACACACGTTTGTGCACACACTGACACATATTAACACATGCAGACACACACACACAAATTTTAAAAGTTCATCTGGGAAGAATACAATGGAAACTCTGGCTGGAAAGAGATTGAGCTGTGCGTCTTTGTGGTCTGGGAAGTCTGACTACGGCCTCCTACTCTTTTGGATGGAAATGGGTTTGAAACACGCTTGCACGTTCTCAGTAAAATAAAAAAAAAAAACAACCACCACCCCTCTGCAATGCTGACTTGAAAAGAGAAATGAGCTTTTGGATGAAGATGGAGAGAGGTTGTCGGAGTAGCTGCTGAGGAGTTGTTTTGGACTTGAATCTCCGCAGGTCCTTCCTGCATTGGGGAGATGGGTTGGAGAGCAGAGGGGTTGCTTTCAGCTGAGGTTTGGTAGATCCCCTGGTCCCACAAAGGTTTATTTTCCCAGAGAGTCCCTGCAGGAGAGGACTATCCACCTCTCAAAACTGTGAGAAGAGCCTTGGGTCCATCAAGTCTGACTTCAGGAAAAAGAAACTAACCCCATTTTGTTTTCTTTCTGTAACAACCCCTGTTGCAGCTGGTTTCACAGCCAGGCTGCCTATAGGAAGGGAGGTTTTCAGTGGGTGCAAATCGGTGTGGCCCCATTGTGGGCTCTATTACACAATCTGATGATGATGATCTGGCTAGATAACCACCCTTTTGCATGCAGGCAGGAGATTTTTATTTCAATCTGTTGCTTGTCCCCAAAATATTTGGGTACGCTGGAAGAAAACAGAGGGTCGGACCCTGTGTAAGTGGTTGGAGAACTGCAATGAACTGCAAAGAGCTCCCTTGATTCCCCCCCTTTCCTCTCTGGGAATTCCTGAGGGACATGTGCACCTTTGGCTGGGTCTTCAGCGTCAGTCAACATGTCCCGGCCCTAGTCTAGGATTTGTTCATCTCTCCAACACTCCTGGGCAGTTCTGGCTTCTCAGCAGGCTCTCACCCTGTAGATGCAGGCTGATATCGATATAGCAAGGTTGGGAGAGAGTAGAGGTGGGATGTGGGAGCAGGGGTGGGAATCTTGGCTCTGGACAGGGCACAGGGACCTTCTAGAGTTCCCACCCTGGCAATGTCTTTGCTCTGCAATACTAAAAGCTTCCCTACCCTACCATTGCCAGGGACTGGGTTGTTTTGGGGAACAGCTATATCTGTGGGTACATCTGGTTTCTGTATGTGTGTGTCTACGTATCTGCCAATAAGACGGGTGATGTTCCATAGGCAAAGCTTAGCCTGTCATCTGTCTGATTATTTGTCTAAGAGCAGCAACTCAAATTTGGGGTTTTCACATTCTGCCCAGAATACTCTAGATTTTGCTCAGTTAAACAAAATGCTCCTGACGCTGCATTTCAGATGGTGCATCTGCACGTTAACTTTTCAGCTGCTGGTTTTAACAGGAGGTTGGTCTCTCCTGCACGCAAGCCAACATTTTAGCATGGGGCTTTCCCCACATCTCCCTTCGAACATATCCAAAGGCCAAATACACTGCAGGCAGCTGTAGCACCCTGCCCTGCCCTAACCTCTGCCATGACCTAGAAGAACTGCACTGTCTGCTCTGTGAAAGGATTTGATTCAGCCCTTCATGCCAGATCAGCAGTCAGGCCGCTCCACAACACAAGCTACCGGTCGTGACAAATTACATGGGTTGGCTTCAGAAGGGAGCTGAGAACTGACCCTGCTCGCCTCACCCCAAGGCTTTGAAGCAGCACTTGAACCACACCTCTGGCTGGAGGGAGGCTCTTTGTCTGCTGAGCCGGCCACATGCCTCCAGCAGAACGCAGCAAATTTGGAGCGGAGAGATTGCTGGGCTTGTTCCGTAATTAGAAAGAAGATTTCTGCTAATCTCCCTCTAAATGAGGGTCTAATTCCTAGAGCAGAAACTTGTCAGCTGCTTGTTAACAGCCTCTCGGACCCACACTCACGTGGCCTTCATTATTTTTAGGAGCGTTTTCAGTTGTGCCTTTCTGGTTTGCAACAGAAGCGTAAACTTTGCTTAAATGTAGGCTCGTGTCTGTTCGCGCTGGCCGTGTTAATAATATGCTGCTTAAATCAGATGGTTCGAGAAAGAAATACAGCAGCAGTGGTAGTGGGGGACATTTAATATTGAATTTGCTTTTTTCTTTTAAATGTGGAAACTTTTAGACACAATCCCAGCCCTGTGTTTAAGTCATTAAAACATCTTTAAGCATTTTCTGGTTTTAGTTTTCTTAGCAGCAGTCCTTTTCCTGGAATGTATTTTATTTTTCTTTTAAGTTGATGAAAAAAAAAAAAAACGCCCCTTGCATTTCCAGGCGATTTTTTAAGGGGAGTGAGGAGAGGGAGGGCTAGGGGAGGTGGAGGAGGTTGTGAGATGAGGAAAGTGAGAGAACAGGGCCCTTTCTGTGTTTTATTTCTAATCCACAGGAATCCATTTTAGCCTTTTATGGCTGTTGCACTTGCTGACAGGATTTACATTCTCCGTATGTTATCTGAAACATCACAATCTGTGGCTGTGGGATTGTTTCATGCCTGGGTTAAAAACACGCCAGTGCTTCTGGGAGGCTACAGGGAGGTAGACAGGGAGCGAAGTAAGAGCAGGGAGGAGAAGAGAAAGCTTTTTAAAAAAGGAGAAAAAAAAAAAGGAGGAAAGAAAGAGCTAAGCGCTTTGCAGGAGCTGCTGTTGGCAGAGTTCACGCCCCAGACAAACTGATGTTTAAGTGAACCAGGGAGGGTATTACAATCTGTTTGATTCCAGCAGTGTTGGAGCACAGTTCTGGTCTAGAAATGCAGCTATGAGAAAAAAACCACCCTCTTCTGACTCTCTGCTGGGTGTCTTTTGAGCCACATCATTTGCTTGTCCTGATGCACAGGGAAGGCTTTGCACCCATCACAGCTCGGTGTGAGTGACCTGGTGCCCAAAGGCTCCATACAGGTACCTCTGTTGGGAGGGAGAGGCTCTGCCTTGTGCCGTACCGGTAACAGCAGCGCTTTGATGCTGTGGTGATGCATGGATGGATGGATGACTGGATACAGAGATTTTCTTCTGGCCTATGTATTGAGAGCGCCTTGAAAAAATCTTGATTTTTAAGATCCTCTTTGGAAGAGACCAAAGACGCTGCCATTAAAATTCTGACTCTTTCAGGTGTTTGTCAAGAAAAGAGTAAACAGTGAGAATACAATAGTGGTTTTCCAACAGCTACAAACATTGTTGTGCCAATCTGGGGTATCTGTCAAAGAACTCTGCTTTTTCAGAGAGTGCCGAGCCTCTGTCATCTCAAAAATGCATCCCTCAATCTGTCTTAGACTGGATACCCAAAAAATCACTTCTCTCTTTTTAGTGTCTTGACTGTTCTCCTCTGGCTGTGCCGGTCCTGCAGTTCACTCTGCTATTCCCCGCTAAGTTAGTAGATGTGTCTCTGAATACACAAGAAGGTGCCATTCTACATAGTTGGTTTTCTGATCATGACCAAACTCTAAGCTTTTAAGGTAGGGACTTCAGTTTTTTAATAACTCATGGGAGAACCCAGAGAAAATGTAAGTTTTATGGAGTCTAGAGAATATTTTTAAAGGATTTAGATGTCTGGAAAAAGTGTCTTAGGAGGTTTAACTGCTTTTCAGTGGAAAAAAAATATTAACAAATATTCTTATTTCTTTGTTAGTCCCTTCCGGAGCAGAACAGCAGCCACGTGTTCTGTGAAAGTCTGCGATGTGGAGGCTGTGGGCCAAATCCCAAATCAGTGCAAGGCAGCACAATCCCACATAGGGTGGGCTGAAGCTTGTTCCCATGTGTTTTATAGGGTGAAAGCACCGTAATCCCTAGAGCTTTGAGAGATTATTATTTTTGGGGTGGCATAAAACTCCCTGGACTGTAAAAAGCTCCGTGTTTGAGAATCAGCAACATTATCTCAGATCCTAATCTAAACAAAGGGGGATTTAGGCTTGCTAGTCTCTTGCATGTACCCTCCTCCGTGCTCCTTGCCATTTTATCCATTTAGTTGGGATGAAGTCCTGCTCTCCGGGAGGCACTGGAGGTGAATCATAGCTGGGCATCAGCTGGGGCTTTCTGCCAAAGTGGGAGATGATTTCAGGTTGGTCTGTGGTATCCGAGCTCTGAAAAGGCAGATATTTGTGGTGCAGGTAATTGTGCAGCACGCTCCACGCACGTTGCTGCACACGTTTGGTGCATGCTTCATCCAAGAAGCAGCAAGTACCTGTTTGCACATGTCTGCAGGGCCACGTGCTCTTTCTGCCCCACACGGGGAGCGTGCTCAGGCCACAGCAGATGTGCTAGGCAGTGCTTGGCTCATGCTTGCGTGCGGGTGTGTGTGTTGCCAGTATCCCTTCCTGATCACAAGTTTGATCTGGATCTTGGCTCCTACCTCCCAAATAGCCAGCACCACCTGCCCTTGCAAATCCTGTCCTCCCCAGGCAGCCAGCGTGGAGGGGTTAGCGGCGTGGTTACTGCATCCCTCAGCAAAGCCCCTGTCTCACAGCCCATCATGCCCCACCATAAATCAGGCGGCAGGCAGTGCGACCCACCGCACCCTCCGCACACACCGCAGGCCATGGCAGAGCCTCTGCCCCCCATTGCCCTCCGGTTTCCCCTTCGCCAGAGGGAGTCAGGTTACTCTCCCCATCCCTGTGAGTGAAAGAACCCACCTGTGTCTGCGGGGCCTGTTTTGGATTCCTGGGAAACTTTAACCTCTATTAATACCACTAAATTATTTCTTCATATGGCAAAGTACTTATGTAAACCGATCTCCTCCTGCCTTCCCCTCCTGACTTGGAGGAGGCAGGCACTCTCGCTCAGATGGATCTACCTGCTCTCAGGGGGCTTTCAAACCCTCCACATTCCTCTGCGGCACTGCTTTTTGTTGCAGAAGGACGTGCGTGTGCTGGAAGCAAGCACGTGATGAGAAAAGGGGGAGAGAAAGAAGAAGGAAGGGAGGAGTGAGATCACAAAAATAATTGGCTTGGAGGCCTCTGGAGCAGCAGCAGGTTGTGGCGTACATTTGTCTGTCTCTCCGTCAAGTTTTACTGAGCTGATGTCTGACTCAGACCTCCCCAGAGCTGGAGTAAATTAGGAGTAGGCTCACTGGGGTCAAGTGGGCTTAGTTGTCATTTACACCGACACCTCTTTTTATATCGCACCAGCTTCCAACTTTGCCAGACTGGTGTGAAGGGACCTTCATGTAAATGAGAACCAGGCCCATGAGGTTATATTTACCCGTGGCAGCACCAGGTATTCCTGGCCACAAGCATTCAAAAATTGTGAAATCGTATCCTGAAATTCCTTAGATTTGATCATTTTTCTTTAATTCATTTTTGGGGTCTTACGGCTTCTGCCCTCGGCTGCAAAGGCTACAAATGTGCTTTTTAAATACGAACAAACGAGTGAAAGATAAAATGTGTCATAAAATCACGGGACTCCAGCAGATGGGGCTCAAAGAAAAGAATGCCAAAACAGCTGCAAACTGACAGTGCTGCTCGGTGTCATTCAGGGCAGAATCAAACCTTTCCCATGTGTCACTGGGCAATTTTGCCTTCCTCCTGGCTTGTCACCTGGACGGTAGTTCATTGTTTTCAGGCTTGTATAGCTAAGTCAAAGCTCTCAGAGCTTTGCTAAAGCAAGCAGTCCTCAGACCTAGAAATGGGTCCCAGCTCCAGCTACTAGGCATCAAAAGTTGGCTCTTTTGAAAATCTGGTGGAAAGCCCACGGTCACAATCTCGTACACTTGCAAAAGACATTGGCTTTTCAAAACCAGCAGCAGAACAAGCTGGAAAAAGAGTGAAAAGTTCTGCAATATTTTACCCCTGTGCTCCCCCAACAGATGTTTTGTTTGGGTTGTTTTTGGTTTTGGGGGGTTTTTTTGCAGGCAGAGCTGAGATTTGAAATTCCACCCAAGTTTGGAAAGTCAAAATCCATTTACCATTTCTGCAATCACCCTTTCTGCATAGCGAAGGAAAGGGGACTTTGAAGACTTTTTACTTTACATTAGCACCAGGTTAGAAATCAGCGTTTGGTCAGTTCATACAGTTCATCTGAGAAGAGGTAAACCTCTGCACCCCCATAATTCAGCTGCGTAGGATTTTCTGTTCATAATCACTGAATTAACCTCCTGTAAGGCAACTAACACAGTATGTATTAAAGCAATGTTAGAAAATGAGGCTTCTCTCTTAGCCTCCACAATGTGTGGTAGCATGCAGTAAAGCATAATTAGTGCAAAAATATGGGATTTTAGGTAGGAAAGTCAGCTGTGTTGCCTGGATTTGACCTGCTGTTTGGCACCATCCAGAAAAGAGGGTTTATTGCCAGTGTTCACAGGCTTTAGAACTATGGGGTAAATCTGATCTCTACACCGTATTTTAGTAATGCAAAAAGCTGGGTGGATGCTCTTGGTTTAGTTTTTATAAACCCCATTTCAACTGAATGAAAAAAGGCAACTTAAACCAGAACCACTCTGTCTTTTGCATTTTTTTTCCAAATCTAACTGAATTATTTTTTGTTCTCCTACCAACAACTCTTTGGTCAGTGGAAAGATGATGAAAGTGGTTCATGCATTGTCCATTTATCAAGCTCTAACCAGTGTACCTCGTCCTCCACTGGCTCGCTAATCTGACCCAGAAAACTATGGGCAGTAAATTCTTGAGAGTGGGCTGGACAGAAGTGAGGAACCACCATCATTGCGTGTGGGAAACAAAGACCAATATGTCTGTCCAAGAGTGGCCAAGTCATCATAAGTTTGATACAAACTCAGATCAAAAGTGGTGGAATTTGAAAGCCTCTGACCTCAGCACAGGCAAAATGCTGGTCTTTTGGGGCATTGGCTTTATAGAACACCACTTCTTACTTGCCTGCCTTGTCTGTTTTTGCTGGTGGGTGTTTCTGGGTTGGTGCTCTCCTCTTTCTCTCAAGTACCAAGCACAGTGGGTACCAGATTTCAACTGAAGCTGTGAGATGACGCCATGGAAACAGGATGGATCTGAGTGTCCGTGCTGTCCCTCCAGCCCAGAAGCTGTTCCAGTCTCTGCCTGTGACTGCTCCAGGTGAGGGATGATTATGCACTGGAACCAGCTACCCCAGGAACTAGTGATTCACATTGACTCTTGGCATCTTTGGATTGAGACTGCCTTTCTGGAAGGGGTACTTTAGTCAATGCAGGGTATTGGGTTAAGTCTGGACAAATCGAGACACAGAAATTACTGAGTAAAATGTCCTGGCCTGTCTTCTACAGGAGGTCATCTAGATGATCTGTTTGTCCCTTCTGGCCTTTAAATCTACTAATCTATTTTCCCTTCCAGGAAATATAACTATATTCTGAGAACAACAGCCCCTTAGGAAAAAAAAAAAAAGAAAAAAGAAAAAAGAAAGAAAGCGTGCCTTTGAAAACAACAGCAAAGAAAAAAACCCTTCAACTATAAAATAAACTAAGGTACAAGGTGCAATTAACAATGCACAAACAGCAAAGCCTGGAATGTAAATTGTATTTAAATAGGGCTGTGAAGAATGTTTCAGTCCCCTAAATGGCTTCTCTCTCCTGCTGCCTTGAACCTCCAATCAAGCCCTGCCTGGGAGTAATTTGGTGCTGGAAATTGTTGCCACACGAACAGCTGAAGGCTGGCAGGGTCACCGGCCCCCCATGTCACACCCTGTCATTTTAGATTAAGATATGCAAAGGCGACATGACTGCGAACTTTCCCTTTGCTGCTGTGGCTGTGTCCATCCCCTTGGCTGTAATGAGAGGAAGGCGTAATTGGAGTCAACTGCTTGATTATGATAATTGCTACTGTCTGGGGGAAGAAACAGTTGAGTCCTAGAGCTTGATCCATGCTGCACCTTTTGGGTGATTGCTGTCCGTTTGCCAGCAGATGGGCCTGGCAGAAAGCATCCTTTTTGGCCCCACTTTGGCCTCTTGACCTCTGCTTGACCACTTGTTGACTCCACAATTTCAGGCAGGGTCACAGGGTTTTCTAGTTGTTCTCTGCTTCCCACCAGAGGATTGGTCCTGAAGGATTTATCCCCTAAGAGGGAAAAGGCCTTTTTAAAATTTATCCCCGGCTCTTCACAGCAACACAAGTGGGAGATGAGGTGCCATACATTTCCCACTGGGATATTTATCGCTTTCATTGTATGTCTCAGCAACAATCTGTGGGAAATACCTCCAGGAAGCTTGGCTGGTCAATCTGTCATACCCTGCCTATTTTCATTTGCTGAGAGAGCAAAGATGGTCCTGGAGGTCAAGGCACTGGGATGGGAACAAGGAGACAGGCGCTCAGATTTCAGAGCTTCCAGCAAACCTTTATGCAGTCTCATCCAAGTTACTTCATCCATCTCTTTGCGTTGGTATCCCTTTGAGAAACAGAGATGGCCTGTTCTCTGCATTAGTTTGTTTATTAATGCTTTTAAACGGTCTCAGGATCCTGAGATATCAAAGGGAGGATCTCGCATTTAGGGTGTGAACCTGAGGGAAATGCTATTATACTCCCAAATCCACCACAGGCTTGGGCAAGTCTCTTAGGCTGGGAGCCTTGGAGCAATTTGCAGTTTCAGTGAGAGTTAAACTCTTAAATATCCCTGGGAAGCTTGGCTATAAGCTCCATGTGCAGCAATTTCCCCTCTGTACAAGGGAGCTGGTAACCCTGCCCAGGAGTGGTGTGAGCACAGAGGCGTGTAAAGGCCCTGGAATGGAGATCATATATATAATTGAGGTGGCAAGAGGCATATTGTTAATTAATGGTTATTATTTATTAATATCAGCCTTAAGTGCAAAGCTCAACTCTGGCTGTGAAGCAGTAAGCACAGCCAGAGCAACAACAGTAAATAACCAACAAAGTAATTGGATAATTGTTTCCTTGGTATCTTAAAAGTTTAATAAGATTGGGTTTTTAAATGTTCGCGTTCCAAAGTATGGAGGGGAAGGCCCTGTTTGTATAAAGGGAGAGATTTAAAAATGATGAAGAATGGAAGAGGCCAGAGCTGCAGGTAATGCTGTGGGTTTTCAGTTCTCCTTCTAAGCATGGAGTGATGCCCTGTTAACAGTCAGCTGTGAGGGGCCGGAGCTTTAGGAGCCGGAGCTCACATGATCCCGTGCTGGCAGTATAAAGGGAAGCCTGTTGCAGCTTTTCTTCTTTCTGAGGGATGGCGGGCAGAGGGAGGCGTGGACAGTTGGCTGTCTCTCATTCTAGCAAGTTTAGAACATGAGCTTTTTTTGATGAATATGAATTTTTCTTTTTTATTAATGAGGCATCTCTCTAGAGTCCCCCGTGGGCTCTGTGTTAGCAAGCAGTTCTTTTGGAGTGTATCAGGCTGTTTATTCTGAGTGTGGTGCACAGCCCATGTATTTTAGGGTCAAGCATAGGAGGATCCTTCTGCAGTTTGATAAAAGGGGAGGAAGTTTAATCTGCTTTCCAGGGTAGATTAAGGATCTCTGTAGACTGTAGCTGCACAACAGCGTTAGCCTGAGAGAGCAGAGATCTCTGAGCAAAGGTGTAACTGTTACAATAAAGCAGCTACCTGGAGTTCTTTAACAAAACAGTGTATTAAAATGTCATTAAGCAATCAAGTGCTCTGAATAACCTTGTGACTATGCAAGGCAGCCAGCTTTTCTTAGGCTGTGGGTTGAGAAGAGACTAATGCAACCACCTGACCTCCCATACATCTAAGACCAGAGACTGAAATGCAAATGGTTCTCCCACCAGACCTTACTGTGGGGCTGAGTTGGAGTGTGGCCCCAGAAATATGCCCACCTGAAGATCTGGGACCTGTAGCTTAGCATACCTTTCTGCATAGCAATTATTTCCACATTAAAAAAAAATAAGCGGCTTTGCAAGCAGGTGTGTTAACTTAAACCTGCAGGAGAAGAGCATTTGCTGTGAACTCCAGCTAATCTTCTCTGTGTAGGTAGTGGAGGCAGTAACTCTTTCTGGCCTGAATGAACACTGGCGATTGCTTCTCGTGTGTCTGAAGACTTGTGCACAGCCTTGGAAATTTCTTGCCAGGTCTAACATACAAGATCAAAGTCAAGTCAGGCTTGAGTTAGAGCTAGCACTCTTTCCCCCAGAAAAGATTCAGGTGTTTTTACTCATTCACTACTATGGCCTTTTTTTGGCATTGCTTTGAAAGATGTGAATGGTCAGTTCAAATCTGGGCTCCGTCTGTCCATGGTGTAATCTGCAGTAGTGGCCAGCCCCAGCTGCTTCAGAGGAGGGTGCTCACGCACTTGTAGCACTTAGTACAATGATTCAGGACCCTGTGACTGAGGTCTGCGACACTATTGATTCTATTAATTTATGGGATAACCAGTCCTTTGGGAGAGTTTTTTCCTAATCTCCATTAGTTAGAGACTGCTTTATCCTTTGCAGCAAGGAATTTTGCATCCCTTTCCTCTGTAAGCTTTCTTTTTTAAAACTTTATCCCTATGATTCTGGGTATAATTTATTTCAATTTCCGTGGGTTTTTTCCTTTATGTTTTTTCCAACTCCACTGAACCTTGACCTCAGGAGTATCTTGGGGAATAAGCAGAATAAGGTCTGCAGGTGAACTCAGCTTCTATATATAGAAGTATAGATATAGTATAGAACTTTTTGACAGCTTTGTTTTACTTCACCAAAAATTGCCAAAATACACTCAGAGCCTGTTCTCTCACTACATTTTCATTTTAAATAGGAAACGCCAAAGGCAGCTGACAAAACCCTCTTCTGATATACTTCCAATTTTATTTTACCAAATTCTGAGTTATCATTTGCTGCCAGCAATTCCACCTCTTTTATCCAGGAGCTGGTGACACTGCTGCTGTTGCTTTGATGGAGTTGCAGGTGTGGGGTTAGGAGCAGGACATGGAAATGAAGGCTCCAGGGCTGAGTGTCCTGCCAGATCACAGGCTGAGGTTGCAAAACCTCAGCTGTATTTCACAGGGAGCTGCTGAGAAGTTCCTCTCTGGAAGCTGGTTTGTCACACCAGCAGCTTTTGCAGAGCTTGCTAGAGGTTCGTGAGCACCAGGGTGTCAGACAGATAAGCCCTTTTGTAGGAAAAACGCAATAACACATGGCCAAGCTGCTCTTGCTCAGCTGGTCAAAGTATGGGGACCACCAGCACCCTCTGAGCTGAAGACTGACCTCTGGGACCCCTTGCGTGTGCCGGGACTGCCATGTCCCTAGTGCTGTACATCATGCGAATAAAGCCATGACCTCAAGTGAGAGGCAGGTCAAAATGCTGGGCACTCAGGAGTGTGGTGGCCATAGTGGGGTGGATGCAGAAATCAGTCATTTCTTATGGCCGTTACAGGGAATGGAAGTGTGAAAAATGTAAAATGCAAATGTAAAACATTTGCTTTTCTTGAACTTTCTCTACAAGTGTTAAAGCAAAACTTGGGCTTGGGGATGTTACTTTTCTTCCTGCTTTGATCACAAGTCAAATGTACAGAAAAATTTTCACAGACCTTTAGCACTCAGAAAACACTGCCTCACTTCTCTGGAGATGCTGAAGGAGTAAGAGAAAGCCCCTGCCTTGCTGGCCACCCCCTTCCCTAGCCCAGCTCAGCTCCAGGGCTGAGTCTCACAGGGGAAGAGAAGCATCATCTTGTTTAGCAGCTGCAGTGGGCTGATTTGGGAAACATGGTCTGGCAGATTCTGCCCTCACCTGCAGGGTGGTTTTGAGGCAGATGAGCTTCCAGCACCTGTTTCCCTTCGAAGGTGAAGGTAGCAGCCTCCTCTGTAAAAGGCTTGGAACTCTGTGAATGCAAAATGCTGCCTAAGAGCAGGTTATTGCTGCTGCCCTGGGGCAAACAGGGAGCCAGGCTCTGTATCACAGTCCCCTTTATTTCTCTGCACCTACTGCAGCGTCTAATGGGTTGAGGGGGATGTGGTGATCTCCATTAATTAAAATCCTAGCTCAGGAGGAGATTTAAGCTTGCTGTTATATTAGTATTTAGTGGTTAGGTGCTGGAAGTGCCAGCGTGGTGCTGGCAGAGGTTTCGGGCTGTGGTTACCTTGTGGCTGGGAGAGCCAGGGCGGTGGTGGCACAGGACGGCTGGGCACTGGCACAGCCTGCCTGGAGAGGTGCTGCTTTAATGCAGGCAGGTGCTAAGCCGAGGTGCTTTAAAGAAGCTTTGCCTAAATCCTAGTCAGAGGTGGACACCTAACTTCCCCAGCTGGATTTGATGTGCTCAAGGAAGCCTCTTGCTTGAGCTGCAGTGCTTGCTGCTTTGCGATGTTTATCCAGAGCTGTTTCCTGCATCTGGATCGGGAAGGGAGGCATAGTCACTGAATGGGGAAACACGGGTGGAGCCCAGCTTGCCCGAGGCCCTGACCAGGCTTAATCTGCATCCCACCATGCCGTCCTGCAAATCTTGCC
This sequence comes from Ibycter americanus, assembly GCA_035590275.1. Classification (NCBI taxonomy): domain Eukaryota; kingdom Metazoa; phylum Chordata; class Aves; order Falconiformes; family Falconidae; genus Ibycter; species Ibycter americanus. Next base: position 3,292,778 of record JAVJGI010000038.1, read on the forward strand.
TCAGCTCCCAAAGCCCAAGGCAGGAGCAGCACCACCTCCATCTCCCGCTGGCATCCCTGGCCTCCATGCGTGCCTGGCGTGAGGGGAGAGGCACTGTGCTGAGATGGCAAAGGTCAGATGTCTTCTGAGCATCAGATTAAAAAAGATGGGGGGGGGGGGGGGGGAATGCATTTTTTTTAAAAAGACCCCCCCCCCCCCCCCCCCCCCCCCCCCCGGCATGTTGTTTAAAAAGAGCAAAAAAGAAACAGTAAACGCATCAAATAATAATAAAAACCCACCCTTTTCTTTGAGCCTGAATGTATGCTGGTGCAGTGCTTAGGGGATTAATCTCTTAAAAAATAAGTGCCATGTGAGTAGACAGGCAGTGATTAAGGTTTTAACTGATCAGTCTGCGTCTGACAGTGAACCAGCTATTATCTTAACGGAATCAAACGAACATTCAGAGCCTCCGCTCAGCCCCAAACATGAAAGGAGATGTCATCTGCTGGCAGTTGGCAAGCCGCAGGGGAAGGGAGAGAGAGAGAGAGAAAGAAGGAGGGAAGGAAAGCAAAACAAGGGTGAGAAAAAGGGGGAAAGGGAGGCACAGCCAGAGAAAGGAGGGGAGGGGAAAGAGGGAGGAGGAGTGAGAAAGGATGGAGGTGTAAATAAAAGGAAGCAACAGAGAGAAAAGGATAAAAGGGAGAGCAGCAGAGGCTTGGAAAAGTGCAGAAGTCTGCTCTGCTCTTATATTTCTTTCCTTCCTACTTTCCTGAATGGTTTGGAAACTGTTCTCTGAGCAAGCTGGTCCTTTGGCAGCCCTCTCCCACCCTTGCCCTGCCTTTTCCCACACTGGCTGTCATGCTTGCCGCCAAGGTCTCCTCTAAACCAGGGAGGTCTAGCACTCTTGAACCTGAGGTCAAAAACAAGAGGGAGGAAAAGAATGGCCTTCAGGCCAGAGGAAGAAACCAGGGCAACCAAGCTCTTAACGTGATAAAAGGGCTTTATCTCAAAGCACTTAAACAAAACACACAAGTCTGAGAGAAGAGGCTCTGTCAAGTATCGACCAGGGCCATAGGGGAGACTGCAAATCCCTGCAGGATAGAGGGGCTCTTTCTTTACACTGTGCAAACCCTGGAGCTGGGGCGGGTGCAGGTGATGGGTGCCGGGGAAGGGAGGGCAGGAGGGATTTACCTTGGCTGGAGGCTGGCAGACAGTGTAGAGATGACAGTAATTCATGGAAGCTGCTTAATCACAGATCAGAGGGGAGCAGCCTGAAAGTGAATGGCTTTTAAAGAAAAGATCAAGGGCACAGGGAGCAGGAAGTGGGTCTGGAGAAGGGCAGGAGGGAAGAGGAGACAAGGAGACATCCAGTAGCAGGTGGACACAGTCCCATTCCCTTCTTCTGGGAGTTTAGTGTAAATCAGTGTCACCCCTGTGCAGTCAGGGGACTGATGCAGTTTACAGGAGCAGCCCTCGGCAAAATCAGGAGCCAGGCCAGCCTCAGGGGCAGAACGTTTTCCCCTGGGATGTGTTGGGAGACTTAAATGGAGCAGCTGCAGTTTCCAGTGCAGGGGAATGCGGGTTGGAGGAGGGAGAGGCTGCCTGGCAAAGAAGCAGGAGCTGCCTGGTCGTGTTTGCATGGTCAGTTCACATCAAGGGGACAGCAGGATTTATGGTCTCAAGGGCAAAGAAGTATCTTGGGCTCGAGGACAGGAGATCCAAAACAACGGGAGCTTGTTAGCCTGGGGGCTGCAGTTGGTGGAGTGGGACACACGGCTGGGAGATGACTGAGACTGAACAGTCGAGGGTGTAAACTAAGGAGTTAGAGAGGAGACCAGAGGAGTCCTGGAGCTTGCTGGGCCTCTTGTAAAAGATTACAGGCAGGATTATGCCACAGAGAGGGAAGGACTGGTCTTTGAGTTGTTTCCTAATGCGTGGGAAGGGAAGGGAAGTTAATACATGCTGGAGAAAGGCAAACACCTTGCAGCAGAGCTGAAGGTCCCAGTCCCACAGAGCTGTCAGTGCCTGCCATCCCTTGGACTTGCAGCCTGAAAGGCCCAAAAATGCACTTTGCAGCAGCTGGCCTCTGGCACAGATCCACCTTTACTGGCAGCCAAATGCCGCTGACATAAAGGGTTAAAGGCTTGGAGGCAGTGCCCTACCTTGCCAGGAGACCCCACCACCCCTAGGATGTCCAAGCTGCAAATCCCACCTGCTGATCCACTGGAGGGGCTGAGACACCTTAACTCCTTGTGGTACCCTGCTCCAAAAAGACAGGCTGTTTCCTAGGGCTGATTTTCTCCTTCATCCCTAAGGGATTCAGCCCCATCCCTCCCCATTTCTCACTGAAAGACATGTGATGCTTTGTGTCAGAAATCCCCTCTTTTGGGAGACATGTCCTGCTCTGGCCTGGGGTGCTGCTCTCCACCTAGCTGCCAGGCTCCCCACCTGGTTCTGTGGGCTTTGGCATGGAGCATGTCCTCAACCCCATCAGTGGAGCCCACCACACTTGCTGGGGCCCCATATGGTTCCCTGTGCAGACAGGTGACCTCAAGTGTCCTTTGCCATAGGTCCCCCTTGTCCCATGCCTGCACTGTCTGGAGGCCAACGAGGACCTGCCATGGCTTGGTGAATCGCAGCACACTGTGAACCATGAGGAGCTGCCTGACTATGAATTTCCCTTGGTGCAGACACCGCTGCCAGGCTGTTATTCCTCTGTGCTCTCCCTCCTGACTCCATCTGTCTGCATGGTGCTACCGCTCCATGCCAAGAGGGCTACAGGACCGCCAGGGTCACGACTGCCCCATTACAGGGTGAGATTTATCATTGGCAGGTGTGCTGCGGGATGGTATATTATCCAGGATTATGAACTGTAACAGGATAATCTCTCTAATGTAATTCAAGCTCTCGACATGGCTTATGGCTCCTTAATGTACCTCAGACTGAAGAATTACAAGAACATTTTCCCCCCTCCCTACCTTGTCAGCTCCTAAATGATTTAGGCAATCGCCTGAAGCCAGATCTCGGCCTCCAGTCATAACTCAGAGCAGTTCAGTAAATATGATGGGGAAGGAGTTTTCCTGGCTTTGCTCTTTCTTCCTTCCACTGTGCTCAGCCCTCATTTAGCCAGGGAATGAGTGGGGAGAGCTGGGGCATGCAGCGCTACCCTCACCTCCCCATTGTCCTGTGGGCTTCCTCTGCTCCCTGTCCTTAGCTTTCAGGATGAATTGCTGACATACAAACCCTTGAGAGCAGAGCTCAGAGCACCCTGGGAGATACAAGACGTTCAGTAGATGCTCTCATGGGAGGATTGTGCATTGGGTAACCCTGGGGTTGTCCCCATTAGAGCGTCACCTCTCCCCAGTACACCAGCAGCCACACCAGCAGCGCAGTGTCCACAGCAGGAAAGCAGGGCCTGTGAGAGATTTTCCCCATGAGCAAGGAAAGTCTCCTTGCCTGGGCCTGGGACACGGCACTAAGTCACCTTTAGCAGCAAAGGGTACCTTCCCAAGGTCTCTGCAACATCCCTGAGAGATGAGACCCTCCTCTGCGCAGACTGGCAGGATAAGATCTCTGCTATCACCAGCAAGACAGATCTCCAGCCACCTGAAGGAGGGTTTTTTTCTTTTTTTTTCCCCTCTCGGGAAGCTTCTCCAAGACAGAGCCTCATAAATCTCACCTCCCAAACCCCTCAGGCGGCCTGTTGTCTACATCCTCTCCATCTTCTTTTCTTTTCCCCACTGCAATACACTGGGAGGCAGACGTGTAATGCCAAGAGCCCAAGGTGGGAGGCAGGAGACCCCAGCCTTTCTGTCCCTGCCATGCCATGTCCCTGCTGTGACCTTGGTGGCATCTAGCTGTGCCTCTCCCTCCCTTGTGTTGTGGGGTCTCATGGTGGAGACAGTGTGGCTTAGAGGGGCTGTTCTGGATCTTCCTGGGGCTACTGTAATATAAGTGATTAATAGCAACCAGCCCCTCTCAAGCACTGGGCACCAGTGCAGCTGCCCACTGGATTCCCTTTTGGGTAACACAGCAATTAGTGGTTTGGTATAAAATCACCCAGTGGAAGCAGTTGTTTGTATGAATGGATGTCCAGGCTTGCTCCATGCCCTCCTGCTAAGCCAAGAGGAAGCTTTCACATCTTTTATATAATTGGCTTTTAATTCGACCTCTCTGTTCATTGCTTTGACTTAATGGTGGGGCTTGTGGTGCTGATTTAAGTGGAGTCGGGTTCATTCCTATGGGTGAGTTTCAAGGTGTAAAGCATGGAAAAAATGAGCAATTAAGATGGCATCGAGACAGGCCCCTCCATCTCAGCAATCTTCTGGGCTGAGGCTGCACCAAGGAGGTGGGGAGCAGCAGTACAGTCCAGAGCCTTCTGAGACCAGTCAGGAGCCCTTTTCTGAAGCCCCTGTCCTCTGGTCACCTCTCCTCTTGCTCCTGGGGGCTCTGCCAGCATCCCACTAGCAGCAGTCCCACTGTACCTCCTCCTGCAGCTGCCTTGGTGACCCCGATGACAAATTAAACTTTGTAAATGGGGCAGAGGGGGAGAAAGCAAAAGAGGAGAAAAAAGCAGAGATTAAGAACAGGAACTGCAGGGATACAGCTTCCACCCGGCAACTGACTTAAAATAAACATCAGATATGCAGAGCGGGGCCGGGAACCCGCCGCGACTTGGAACAAAAATGATGCTGGAAAAAATATATATCCTTTAGCATTACCAGCTTTAGGCCAGACGTGGCCTGGTTACCTGTTGCTAATGTGAGTGTGGCAGATGTGTGAAGTGCCGAGTGATGGCTGGAGGGGGAAGGAAAAGGGGAATGTGCAAAAAGGAGGAAGGGGAAGACAGCGATCATGCACAGAGGAGAGAGCAGGTAGGGATGCAGCATTGAGCTGGTGAGCAAAGGAATAGCTGAGCTATGACCTGGGCAGTGATTTCTCTGCAAGCACATCCCTGCCCAGCCCCTGGGGTCCTGCCCAGAGCCTCACCAAGGTCAAGCAGGTCTGCCAAGGCCCACCTCTGTGCAGGACGTTTGGACGATGAAGATGTACGTGTGTGTCCTGCTGCTGCTATGGCCAGTGATGCCCTGGGACTGCCCTGGGGGACTACTCAGTGCCCACTTCGGGCTGTGTGCCCATGCAGGTGGACATCCTGCTGGGGCTGCTTGCGGAGGGTGAGGTCTGCAGTGCACCTGTCTCAGGCTCACACAGGCTCAGGGGAGGAAAGTAACCCTGGAGAAATGGAAAGCAAAGGGATGAAAGAGAAAAGGAGGGACATGAAGTACTTCAAAAGGAACCAGCCAGCTGGTTGCACTTGCTGGGACAAGGGACACGAGGCTGGCTCTGTGACTTCTCCAAAGGACAAGCCTGGGAGCTGCGGGCGCCTGAGCAGAGACCAGAGGAGAGGCAATAAGAAAGCAGAGTGTCCTCTAGAAATCTGGAGGCAGTGCGTGTCATGTTGAAGCGTGACGCCCTTCCTGATCCCCAGCCTGCAGGCAGGGCACCAGCCGGGGAGCTCCAGGCAGCTGTATTTACTGTTGCTATTTGTTGTCGCCCTGGCAGCCTCCGCAATGTGAATTTTCTGTGTCACTGGCTGAGAGGATTCCAGGCAGGTTTTTGATAATGTGGTTTTTTGTAAACCAGGGAGCAAGAGGGGGGAAAGAAGCCACAGGCTAGAAAACTGCTCGGCCCAGAGCTTTTAACTCCATCGTCGCCGAATGTGTTTGGCTGGAGTTGGTGGTTAAAGCATCAGAGAGTTTTTCTGGAGATCTGGATGCAGCTAGCTGCCTGTTTTCCCTGCCTGCAGCAGAAGGAGGGAAGTGAGGGTGTTTGAGTGCTCTAGGAGAGATGTGCCAGCCCAGCCAGCCCTCCCTGCGCACACACTTCCAGTTTGGGGAGCAGGGCAGGATTTTTGCATGAGATGCTTCAGGGGATCCTTAGGGGCCTCTTGGGGCCAGTCCCTCCTGCAAGGGCTCCATAGGGATCCCTGAATAATGCCCAGTGGAGAGGTTTAAGGAAGGAGGGGTTCAGGGCTTTCCCCAGGGGCCTGATGACAGCTGGGGGAGAGGGATTTGGTGTGTGGGCCAAGTGGGTACTGGTACAGGTTGGGGGCAGCTTTGGACCAGCACCAGCAAATGTGGCATTTCCACTGCACCATCCTTCACAGCAATGTCAGCCCATCCCTTAATTGCCAACATCAAGAAATTAAAACCCAGACATCCTTCGACAGGTCCCACAACCCTTCCTGCCTCCCTGCTCTCTGCTACCCACATGTATCTCTTCCCCACCCGCTGCTCTGGGTGCCGAATCACCCCATGCCTCAGTTTCCCCTCCTGTGAAAGCAGGAGAAAGCTGAAAAAGCGCTGGCAAAAAGCAGTGCCCAGCTCATGACATCAGTCCTCATGGGGTGGCCAGAGGCAGTGTCACCGTTGTCCAGGCTGGTACCCACCTGGCACATGCTCCCCACCAGGCCTGCAGCAAGGGGGCTGCATCCCCACAGTCCAGAGCCAGAGGCTCTTGCCACTTGAAAGTCAGACAAGCGATTGCAGAGGGTTTGATGTCTCCATAAACAAACTCGAAACCTTCTCCTCCTTTGTTTTCAGGCAAACAGAGCAGCAGCATCTGTCCCCTCCCAGCATTGCTGCCAGATCTCTCAACACAGGGTGAAAAAGCAGCACCAGAATCCATTCTTTCTTCCTTTCTTTCTTTTTTCTTTCCTTTTTGTCTGGTTTATGCTTTGGATAATTAGTGTATCACAGAGAGATAGTGTTGGGGGACAGGAAGGAAAAGCTGTTTATACAGTGAAGTAACTGGCAAAGCATCTTCAGACCTGTCTCTGCTTCCCAGGTGGCACCTCCGGCTTAACTGCTTTCTTCCTGTGACACAAAAGGGGGATCTCTGCCAACCTTTGCCATCTCCTCCCCAAAAACTTCCTCAGATTAACTCTTTGCTCACCTACGCAGAGGAGAAAGGGGGAGTTTCCTTCTTGTCTGGTATTTAATTTCTAAGTACATGTTACCAGAGAAGAGGGCAGTGACCCCAGGACCTTGCATGGAACAAAGAATGAAACCCTAAATCTGTGTTGTCAGGCAAACACGGGGATTTTCAGCCCTGTGTTTCTAGTTTTGTAGCAGTGGTGCTCCCCTGTGGTCCCTCTGGTCAGCCTTGGTCCCCTTAGGAAAGGGGAAACTGAGGCACCAAATTGCCTAGGATCATACAGCAAAGCAATTCTAGAGACCAGCTCCAGCACAGCTTCCCTTTAAAAACTCATCAGCTTTAACACCTTCCTCAAACCACATCAGAAGCTACTGGTCACCTCTGCTTTCCCAGCCAGCAATCCCTCAGATTTAACACTTCTCTCACCCAGGCAGGAGCAGCTGTGTGAGCCAGCCTGATTGACACATGATTGACAGAGCCAATTAGCCAAACTAAGCCAGCTGCATTCAACTTGGTCCTCCAGAAGGCTGGGGGAGGAGGGGAGAAGCAGAGGGGAGGCCAGAATCCAATTCCTCTCCCATCAGGCGTGATTGCTGTTTTTGTTTTATCCTCAGCCTTTTTTAAGATGTCTTGGAGGCGCTGCATCTCGTTTCCTGGATGTCATTCAAATAGTGCTCACCAGCTTCCCATTCGGTTGTCAGAGAGTGTGAGGGGGTTGTCATCACCTGGGCACATTTTCCTAGCTCTGGGATTTCCCCAGGTAAGACAGGGAACTCCTCGTGCCACAACATGTTTCAGATGAAAGTGTGATTCAGGGAAGAGATGCAACCCCCTCCTTGCACCCGGGCATGGAGGATGGCGTGTAAGGATACGAGAGGCAGAAGGCCCCAGATGGGTTGGTTGCAGAGGTGGGCAGGAAGCTGACTGGGCTTTCTTTTCTCTTCTGCTTCGCCCCTTGGGGTGAGGAGTTGGTGGCAGCTTGAAAAGAAGCAGGTCAAGGAGTCTTGGTTGAGAGAAGGAAGGCTAGGAACACACAGTCACAATAAGGACATGCTGTGCATGGACTTTGTCTCTCCGGAGATCTGGGTTTCTTCTTTCTCAATGTTTTTTGACTCATTTCCTCAGCTCGCAGTCAGATATTTACTTAACCTTGCAACTGTGCTGCACTGGGAATGCCAAGTTTGGGGGCTGCAAGTGCTCTCCCTGCTGCCGTGTTTATACATGGAGGCTCACACACTCTGCACACACACACACGTGCAGGCACGAGCAGCCCTTGGGCGCACACACGCTTGTGCACAGGGGACGTGCTTGTTAGTCTGCATGCAGAGATGGCACCTTGTTCCCAGTTCACAGCAGGGCTGCAGTAGGCAGCGAGGCATAGGCACCTGCCAGCACTGCAGTACCCACCAGGCTGTGTTCTGGCACAGGTACTGCTGTGGCAGACCCACTGTATGTGCCGCAGACAGATTTGCCCATGCCAAACCCACGTGACGCAGGAGACAAATCTCACTATCTATTTTGTGCCCCCGGACCCAAATCCTTGCATGCCCATCAGGTGTACTGGGCACATAAATGATCACAGACTTATCTGCGTGTGTTTTCATCCAAGCATAGGGCAGCTAATACATGGAATTTAGTCACCTCTGTTGTGCTGTGGACAAGTCCAACAAGGCTGGGAAAGTGAAGAGGCCCACTCCAGGGGTCACAGTTTTGCCAGGACTCTTCTTGGGGTGGGCAAGGCATGTCTGTGTCCTGTTGTTCAGCCTTCTTCCTTCCCAGCTGTTTTTCCCAGCCCAGCTCAGACATTGCTATACTCCCTCAAAGACTGCCTTGTGTTGAATTTCTGGGACCCAAAGCCTCTTTCATGGGTGCAGAGTCAGCTCTTGCTGACCACCACCAAGGTCTGGACAGATCCCAAAGCCTTTACAGATTGTGACCACTGTTGAAAGGGTTCATTTCTTCCCCTAATGAGATGCAGCCCTTGCTGGGGGCACTGCAGCATCTGTTTAGCAGCTCATAGCAACCAGGCATAACAATTTGGTGGAGGGATAGAGAGAAACCCAGTTTGAGCCAGGCCAAGGAGTTCATACGACTCTTCCTGCGACACTTCTCTAGCTTCTGCAATAGCTGTAGCCGGCCAAGAGATCCCATCCAAGTAGCCTTCAGGAGCTGATACTTGGGGTGAGTGCCGATGGGATGGAGAAAGCCGCAGTGAACACAGGGCTTGCACAGTCCCTGTGGCCCAGCCAGAGTGCACTGGGGCCGGCCCTGACTCAGAGAAGAGAGCATCCAGCTTAGTCACCCAGACCACTTCCTGCAGAGCTGCAAGCCGCCTTCTCAGTTCGAGCAGCTTTCACCTGCACCAGCCGAGAACAAACAGCTGAAATCTACTGGATGGAGGCCACAAGCGCATTGCACAGCCTGCCTGACGTGCCAGAGAGCCTCCTCCTCTCCGCAGCCGGGAGCGACTGCGGCCAGCTGATGGCAGAGGCTTCCCAAGGGCAGGGAGCAGGCAGGAGCTGTGAACAGGCAAGGAGTGCCCGTGTGCCAGGCAGGAAGCACTCGTGTGTGTCTTCAGCTGGGAGAGGTGAACACAGCAGCCCCTGCACAATGCCACCAACACACAGAAACTCACAGGGAGCTTTTTTGCAATCAATTTTTGCCCTGGCTAAGTGCACGTGAAAAAGTCATTCAAGAAGCCACTTGAAAACAGCCTCTCACTCTTACATGTATGCACACACTCAGGGTGTCAAATGATTTCGAATCAGCCAAGAAAGGTCTGATCAGCGTTAGATGAATGGAAAGAATCCGGCTGACTTGGTGAGCTTTGGATCCAGCCCTGAGTTATTAGGAAGTAGCTATCAAACCTTGAAGCAGGCAGCTGAGAGAAGTGAAACTCTACCCAGGTGTTAGAGATCCTTAAACAGGGAAGGAATTTTTCTTCCCCTTGGCCCTGGAACAACAACAATAGCACTTTTTTCTTTCTTAAAGCCCGTTTCTGAACAAAGCAGGTAGGCAATTATCATCATCCTCATCCTCATGGTTGTTATCTGAAGCTGTTTGAAGTCAGAAGTGGTCACTTTGCCAAAAGATCGCACCCTTCAGCCTCTGCCAGCAGCTCTCACACATACAGCCCCGGCTGCTGCAGAGCTCTGGTCCTCCAGGGCAGTTTCACAATAGAGTTGCAGAAAGCACCAATGCTGAATGCACCATACAGCCGAGTGTTTGCCAAGGGGACCCGTGGGGCGAGGTTTTAAAGCGAGTATGGCAGAGAAGGAGGAAACTGGCAACAGTCCTGGAAATTTAAAGCCCTTTCACTGCCCAGTGCTTTAAAATAAAAAAGTATTTGTGATAAATTAATGAATTAATATTGTTCTGCCTCCCTAAGTCATCTCACTCACTCTCCCTCTCTGGGGATAGAAACCATATAAGTACCTCAGTGGATAAACACAACTCTCAGCCTTGCTGATACTGCCTCGCTGCTTGTCCTTGCCCCAGCTGCCTAACAGCGAGGGGAGTGTAATTTCCCTAATTCCCTTGATCCCAGTAACACGTCCCAGGAGGGTCTGTGGCTGCCAGGGAGGTTCCTGCACCACGTTACGGCTTCACTGGCTTGTGCAGGTCCTTCCCGGAACCCGCCTTCCCGGCTCAAGCGTTTCTGGGAATGAGGTCCCAGGGCTGTTGGTTTGGGGAGCCTGCCAGGATGGTGGGGATTTGGGGGAAATGCATGGGGCCCCTGCTTTGGTTAACCCCTTCCCCACCAGCAACATGTTCAGAAGCTACCACAGGCATGGGCCCCAGGTGTGAGGGACAGCACCTCACTCTGCACCACCAGCCCCAGGAATGAGTGTCTCAGCTTCGTGCATCCCCTTGCTCCGTGTCTACCTAGAGACGATGCTTCTCTGGGTATCTGGTGAAAAAAGGGAGGGAGAAAAGAAATTTCCAGCTAGCGCAAGGCAGCAAGAGCCAAGTCTGAGGCTCTCAAATCTCCGGCCCATACCTCACGGGTTAAGCGAGCCGAGAGGGCTGTGTGTGCTAAGGTCAACACAGGCTGCACCTGCCCACAGGCTCCTGTGCGCGGCAGCACAATTGATGGCTTGTTCCTTTCATAAGTGCCGTTGGAGCGCGGTGCCCAGGCCCCGAGCCAGCCTGCTGATCACATAAAATATTATTTGTGTTTAAAAATTCCAGTAATTGACTATGCACCGGTTTTTTCCAAGCCTTCTGCCAAGGGCAGTAAAATCAAAATCCGTCCCAGGTTATTTTCATCATGCAAATTCCCATTTCTGTAAACAGGAGTAAAGCGGCAAGACCCAATGCTTGCAGCCGCTAGGCTGGGCCGGCAGCCAGCGTGTGGCGGGGAGCGCGCCGGGGCTGGGGCCGGTGGGAAGCTGGCCGGAGCAGGGGGAGGTGGGCTGGGAGCGGCCAGTGGTGCAAGGTGCAGCCGCTGAGAGCTGCCCTGGCTGGAGCCCTCCCTGCCCGGGGGGGTGGGCAAGAGACGATGTGGAGCTTGGCTGTCCCCTTGTCCCCTCCTAGGACAGCCTACATCTTCAGCTCCTGTTGTCCCAACTCCTCCCTCTGTGACATCTTTCTCCTGGGACGTTTGCCGGAGCCCAGCTCCTCTCCTTGCCCTGCTGCTGACTCCTAGCTCACACCAGCTGCTCAACCCTGGGTCTTGCGATGCTCTAATCTTACGCAGAGATCTGCCCAGTCCTCACCTCTCATATATCAACCCAGCATGGAAGAAGGGAGTGTCCCTGAGACGGGAACTCAGCATTTCCTGATGGAAATCCCCTTGCAGGCTGTGTGGAAACAGAGACATCCATAGATGGTGTGCAGCGGGTTTTGGCTGGGTTGCTCTGGAAGGCTGCCCCGCTGGGTGCACCCCACGCTCCTGCGTGGATCCCAGGGCACACGGCCTGGGCAGTGGTGGTGAAAAATGCTGCTTAGCCACAGTGGGGCAAGGCTGGGTCCCCCCCAGCCTCTCACCTCCCCCACTCCAGCACTAGTTTCTCACACAGCTGAAATGAGGCAGAGAAACCCAATGAAACCATGAGACGCATCGGGGCTGGCACAGACCCTGTGGCAGGAGGCTCTGGTGATGGTCTCTGTGATGGTTTGCAGCCATCCATGAACACTGCAAGAACCACAGTGTAATGAGAGATGTCCCAAACCAGGACACAAGCCCTGAACCCTCAGGGGAAGCCTCTTTAGCCTAACCTGAGTGTTTCAGGGCAGGACTGGCAGAATGGTGCTCTCCAGACTCTGGAAAATGAGTGGTAGAGGTTCCCAGGTAGGGGAACCTGGTTATTTGTCATTTCTAGAGCTGCACAGACTTTGAGGTTTTGAGGCCAGGGCTAGGAAGAGGTCTAGAAAGCAATAGAAAACATTACGGAAAAAAAAAAAACCCAGAACTTCTGAAGTTGCATTAGAGAGAATAACCAGCTCTAACTCTGTGCCTTGGGGCATGCACCAGCATGGACGGGCTGAGGTTGGGACGATCAGCTAGATGAATTATCCCATTCTCACTCATTATGAGACTTCTTTGTACCCATTTTGGAAACATGTGGGAACAGCTGAGGTTCGGGGTGGGACACTGGGCCACACAAGCCCCTGACCTACTTGGAAATGGCAGTTTTGTGTTCCTATGAGCCTTTTGGTTTTGCACACATAAGCAAAGATGACATTTTATCCTCTTTAAGGAGAGGGGTGGGAGACCTCGCTAAGAATTCACATCTGTTTTGGAAACAAGTCAATGCAGGAAAACTACCCACATGGAGAAGTAATGTGGTTTTGATTGTATTGCACTCTATAGAAAGTAGTGCACACATATTAAACTATATTAGACAGTATAATAATAGCTTACAGTTAGTCTGCCTTTCATCTGGACATGCTTCACAAACGTCACGTAGATGCAGAAGCCTCTTCCACTGCCACTGAGATGCAACCACCTCTGTTGCATCTCTGCAAATTCAGATCAGCACAGCAGCATCAGACAGCCATCCACCCAGAAATCCTTGTTGGGATGCAAAGAAGCTGGACTTTGGGATCCAAAAGGTTCCTACAGCCTGCACACCCCAAATTTAACATCCAGGGAACAGTAAAATCTAAAAACAAATGGCTGAGTAAGGACTACAGGGAGGCAACTGCATTATGTTTTATTTTAAGGTGATCCCTGCAGTCTAAATCTTGGCTAATTACTTTGGCTCCATCTTAAATGTGGCATGATTAATAGATATGGATGTGTGTTTAACTAAAACCTATCACGTTTGAAGGGAATAATAACAATAATAAGTTTTTCCATCCATTGAGATCCAGACCACTTATGATAATTAAAATTGCATGACACTGCCAGTGAGGGTCTTGAGCTAGTTTCCAGTTACCCAGGTAATCCTGTTCTGCCTCCCTTTATTGCTCCAGGGATCTCAAGTGGATACTGGCATTTTATTTTATTTTTACCTTGTCCTCCTGGACTGCTGCATTGTTCTGTAACACAGCTGATGGCTTCTGTCCCGCAGCATGGTCTGGAGAAGCACTTTTTGGTGTATTTGGTGCAAACAGACCATAGAGGAGTGGTATCCCCACTAAAGTCCAAGTGCTGTTGGGATGGTGCGGGGTGCATGTGCTCTGAATCTGTCCAGAAGCAGAGGCAGCAGAGGGAGTGAAAACGCTGCTCCAGGAGCACGTCCAGCTCTGCTTTGGGCTTTGCCTGCTGGGCCCTTCTTTGGTCAGGGTCCCACTCATCACTTACGTGACTCGTTTCATGGCAAAGCAGATGACTGCTCGCCTGTGTTGTTTATACGACGGCAGTGACTAACAGGCTCAGCTCGGCAATTGCAGGAGGCTTTGTACAAACAAGGAGATGAGAGGCAGAGGGGAGGGATCGGGGTTTGAAATACCGGCTGTAAACACAACACGTTTCAAGTAAAGACAACTTGTAGCAGGGTGATCCAAACTAACAAATGTTGCAAGAGCAGAGCAACGGGGAGGGCAACGCACGCCCGTGTGCCGGTGTGGAGCTAAGCTTTCACAATAAATGATTAAAGCATGGTTCAGATCCCGTCAAATGGAACGGTGCTAATCTAATCACAATCCATCTGGCACTGCCACATCTGTCCCAACACCTCCACCTCTTCATTTTCAATCAGCCTTAAATAGTACATAATTATTAATGTCTACCCGCCTGTCAGACGGCGCGGGGGATTCACTTATCTCTCAAGATCGGCTAAGGCAAGACACTGATATCGATGGATCTAGCGCCAGGCTCGGTGGGCAATAAGCCTTTTGCCCTGGGTTTCAGTCCTCCCTCGGGCACTGTGGCTGCGGGGACAGGAGGGGAGGGTCATGCACAGACCCTCGAAGCTAACACCTGCCAGGGACTCAGCAGCTAGCAGTAGATGGTGACCAGATCATCAGCATCGCTTCCCTCTATCACCTCTGTCTTGCAGCAGCAGGTCAGGGTGGGTGTCTCAGGCTGGGGAAAGGCAAGGAGATGTGCCTGAGCTTGAGTCTGTGGAGGTGAAAATCCCACTTACAGGGGACACTTGAGAGTCCAAGGCCAGCTTGGGGACACAGAGTCTGATCACCTAGACAAGGCTGTCCTGACCTGCTGGGGACATGCTTTCTGGGGACCCAGCGTGCTGAGTGCTGCACAGCTGCTTGGTGCAACACAAGTGAGATGCAAGGGAAAACCTTGCAGGGACTGAGACAATTTACCTAAATCTTGGTGGATTGCTTTTCTCAAATCCAGGGTTTGCTGGCGTTCACAGAGGCTGTTGCAATCATATTTTTTTTTCGGCTCTTCCAAGAAACAAGCCAACACCAAAGCCCCAGCTGCAAACACGTCCTGTGCCTTGGATAAAACCTGGACTCAGACCTTTCCATGTGGGCTCTTTGCAGCTCTGGGCCCCACTGACCAGCCAAACTAAGCAGCCCAACATCTTACCAATCATTAGGATTTTTATTGTGAGTCTCCCAAAATCTGGATATGTTTAAAGCCTCAGGAATCGTGTGGTTATGTGAAAATCTTGTCTCTTTCCTTTTTTATAAAAAAAATATTTTCTTGTCCTTGTGGCTGAGATAAAGCTCAAAAATATGAACTGGAGCAATGTGAAACCCAGAAAGTAAACGCTGATTTTTCTTGATTACTTTTAAGCTTGCTACCTCAGGTAAGGGAGACATGAGCTGTGATTTCCTAATGGTCAGGATTAAAGTCCTACTTCTGCCCAGATCAAGCAGTCAGGACCAAGCCTCTGTCCCAACCCAAATATCTGCTCCACTGCAGCTGTTGAGCTTGGCTAAGCCAAAGGCAGGGAGGGAAGAGCTGGATGGCAAAGCTCAAAAACAGCCTTAAGAAAGGAGAGCCGAAAGCCAAGAGCAAATACCTCGTGAAAGTTGAGTGAGCCACCCCTGGATGTTTACAGAATAAGTTACCAAATAACCAGTGTCTTGGGGATATCTGGTGAGCCCTTGAAACAAATATTCATTTTTTTGATCAGCACGATCGATCTGCAGCTGGCGCTCGGTGCTTAGGTGGATTTGGAGGTTGAAAGACACTCCGTTGCAGTTCACAGTTTGTTCACAGACAAATCCTGCTGTTTTGTTTGTTTGCGGGCCTTTCTTCTTGCAAAGAGCTTGCTCAGCACGTCCAGGTGAGAAAGCCGCTTTCACACCACTCTGGGCATTTAAAGCAGGGGAGTTAAAGGCAGATCTGATGGAGAGGAGAGCTGAGCTGTGACAAGAAGTGCTCCTCTCATCTCCATTTGACTCAGGAGAGGCTGTTTCCATAGGGCTTGCAAAGGCAAAGACAACACATGCAAATTGTTCCTTGGTGCAGTGATGGAGGAGTCCACCCCGAGCCCCAGTGAGGTGGAGGAGCTGAGTAAAAGATCGATCTGTTCTCCAGGTCTTTGCCAACTCTGCCGGCTTCTTTAGAGACCCCAAGCCATGACCTGGGCTGGACAAGGGCCCAGGTTTTTGGATCTGAGGTTTGGGTGTTGAAGGGGGAGACAGCAGTTTGCTCTGGTCTGGGTCTATCCTGGCTTTCCAGCAAATGTTGGCCCATGGACTGTTTTGCTTCAAAAATAAGAATAAATCAATGGCTTCTCTTGGCTCAGATGCAAAAGCTTGGGAAATGGCTGTGATTTATAGGCCTCTGTTTCGTTGGAGTTTCAGGCTTACTTGAAGTCTGGGGGAAAATGTGGAGGATGCAACGAGGGAAGGGAAAAAACAAACCCCAGCTAATTGAAACCAACAGAGACGTTCCTCAGGCATGGGCCACATGCTGCATTTGTGGATCCTTCCTGGGATCCCTGGGCTTCGGGGCTGACTTTTGGGGCAGTTTTGCTCCCCACGCTATCCATGAAGAGGAAAGAAGCATTGCTTTGCTTTGCTCCACAAGAAGCTTCATTGGGTTTTGGGTACAAACGTAGCAGCAGCATGTAAAGCAGATGTTGTCCCCAGCTGCAAGGTCAACCTTCCCAGGCTCCTTGTCGGCCCTGCCTGTAGAGTCAGCCTCGCTGGGCTTTGAACGCTGCCCCTTGCCCCATTCCCACCACGCTCTCTGCCCCAGCACATCACGCCATGCGTGGGCCGGACCCCGGGCTGGCATCAGTGGGGAGAGGCTGGGGCTGCAGTCTTGGGGTCCCCTCTCTGTTTCTGTCCCTTTCCCCTCGGGCACAGCTGTACTCATGGCAGGAGTCATGGCCCTTGCAGTCACCTCCCGGGGAGATGCGGGACAGGTCAGGAAAAGAAGGGAAACCCCTCACACCCCTCAGACTGCGTCAGGGAGTCTCGCCGCAGGCAGAGTATCCCGCTGGCGGTTGCGTGGGAGCTGCCGTTGCCCACCGGAGCAGGGTGCAGGGTGCTGAGGGCTCGCAAGGCCTTTTTTCCCTGAAGCCCAGGGCAGGACTGCAGGCAGGGGTGCAGGCAGGGGTGTGGGGCAGAGGCTGTAGGCAGGGGCTGTAGGCAGGACTGCAGGCAGGGGCTGTAGGCAGGGGCTGTGGGCAGGGGCTGTAGGCAGGACTGCGGCCAGGGGCTGTAGGCAGGGGCTGTGGGCAGGGGCTGTAGGCAGGACTGCGGGCAGAGGTGCAGACAGGGGCTGTAGGCAGGGGTGCAGACAGGGCTGTAGGTAGGGGCTGTGGGCAGGGGTGG
>JAVJGI010000038.1:3310587-3343025 GCA_035590275.1 Ibycter americanus
AGGCCGGCCCGGCGGCGGGCGCAGCCAGCAGAGGGCACGGTGCGGCCCCCGGCGGCAGCTCCGCTCCCAGCGCAGCCTTCCCCGCTCAGCCGCGTGTCTTCCCCCCTTTCTCTTTTCTTTCTTCCGTTTTATTGTCTCGATCATCTCTGGACACTGGTTTCACTTTGATCTCCGGAAACTTTGGCATCGCTCCTAAAAAATATATGTATATATTAGAAAAAAAAAAAAAAAGGAGAAGAAGAGAAAAGCCGAGCCTTTGTTCCCCACAGCTGTTGTCATGCTGTAGCAAATCTCCACACAGGTATTAAATGCTTACCATTGATCAGACAGCCGGTGGTCCAGCGTTACCGGCAGGGACCTGCTGAAGCCAGGTTATTTACACTAGAAATAATTTGGTTCCTGAAGTCTTGCTTGAGTTAAAGAGAAAAAAAAATAAAAGCACAGAGTGGCAGGGAGCAGAGATGCGAGAGCTGCGGTCCCCCCAGATAGCACAGGGACCTGGGCTGGATGCTCTGGGGATGCTGCGGGCCGGGACAGAAGCTCTGTCCAGGCAGGCACGAGGCTGCGAGCAGGGCTGCAGCACCATGTGGTGCCACAGAGCCCTGGGATGTGGCTGCCCTGCTTCCTCCCCATGAGTACTCCAAAAACATTCACCCCTCTAAGCTTCCTCGTCATCCCCATCCTTGCAGCTCCCACAGTCCCATTGCCCTGGGGCTGGGCCATCAGAAGGCTGTGCCAAGGGACCTGCCTGACCTGGGACGTCCCACTGGGGACAGGGTGGGAGACCCACTGCTGGCCAAAGAGGCGAAAGCATCCTTCCCTCTTGCAGGGTGATCGGCAAGGAGCAGATGTCGGGAGAGCCAGGGACAGGGAGAGAAGGACCAGGGTGGCACAGGGCAGAGCCTGGGCTGCTGCTCCTGCCCACTGTGCCGGTGGGACCATCGCTCGCTCCCAGCCACGGGCACTGTCCCAGGGCTGCCCCTTGCTGCGGTGATGAAATGAAGCACGGCGGGCGGGTACGGGAGCGAAGTCGGGAGGAGAAGCAGGGGCATCGTCTGGCTCCCACATGTGCCGAGGTTGTTAGGAAGATTTATAGGGGAGAATGCGAGGCTTTTTCTTTTTGGCTTTATAATAATACATTAGGCTTTTAACCTCTGACCGGGACCTCTGGAAAGGGGATGATCCAGGCAGCATCGGGCAGCTCCCAGCCCTGCGGGGAAGGGGAGTAGGTGGGGAAGGGTCCCCCGGTTTGGACCCCAGCACGGCCGCCGCCGCAGGGGCCGGGACGCGGTGCCGAAGGGGTTAACGCGGCGCGGAGGAATGTGAGAGTTTAGCGAGAGGCGTCGGCTGTCTTGAGGTCACCTGTGAGGGATTAGCCGGGCAGGCAGACAGTTGTTGTTTGAGGACTGTCTGAGGCCGGGGAAGGGGTGGCGGTGGGCCCGGGATGGAGAGGGGGGCGGCTGGGGGGCTGCGGGGAGCGCCCTGGCCCCGCGGGTGGGATCTTCCTGTCCTACTGCACCGCTATCACATGCATTTGTGAAAACCCAACTGTAAACTGGCTGTCTTTTCCACTAAGGGAATAAATCCATCACCACTGGGAAGGGGAGGAATGGGAACGGGAATGGGGGGAGGGTGGCATATCCCCCAAAACCCTGGCTGCAGCGTGCCAAGCCCTGCCAGACCCCAGGTGGGCAGCAGAGATGCTGAGGAGGAATTGAAGTGTTGCAGGCACAGCCAAGACTTGTCAGGGCTGTCCACATGTGGGCTCCTTCCGTGACAGGGACTGCCAGGAAGCTCACTCCAGTGAGGACCAGGAGATCAGCTGGTCCTTTGCTGGGGGGGTTCCCAAGTGGAGCTTTGACTCTGCTGAACTCCCCAGTCAAACCCCCTTTTTGCTTCACTGGGCTGAGCCTTCATGCCCCGTGTTTGTATGTGTGTCTGTGCTGGCACCCACATATGGGCCTGCTGGAAACACAAAATATGACCAATGAACAAGAGCACGATGTCCATGCAGACTCACAGCCTGGACTGACAGTTTCAGGAGGTCTAAATGAGAACTGACCTGTCCATCTAAGGCTGCACCATGGCACCCAGCACCTCCCAAGTGTTTCAGACCCAAAACAACAGTAATTGCTCCTGTACCTCCAAGCCTGGAGAAAAAACCACCATGATTCATTGCTGGGTTGACTGGCATGTTCGTGTTTGTGGGGGCTGCAGGGGTGGACTGAGTATGTGTTGGTGTGTGGTCCAGCCAGGCAGAGAGGAGTGTGCAAGGGCAACATGGAGGAATCAGTGCATTTAGCTCTGAGTAGGATCAAGCTGAGGTTTTACACACCTTCATGTCATCAAAACGGATTCAAAGGCTTGCGTGGGACTGTGGCACCTGCCTCATTGCTGCCTTGATACTGACTCTCAGTAAAACCTTGCTCCCTCCACCACTTTGTCCACTGTCCCTGGTTTTGCCCTCTCTGAAGCAGGATTGGGATATCCGTACTCCTTCCCAATGGCTTGTGATTCGAATCAACACGTGAATTTTTCCTGTACCTCTTCTGTAATACCTGGTGTGCCTCTGCAGATGAAAGGTATTATATGAGGATAAATTCTTAATCATCACAATAATCAATCATTCTTTACCTATAATTTAGTTGAAATTAATCCAGCAGATGAGCAGAGGGCCAAATGCTAATCTGTGTCCTGGGTATCTTTATTGACTTAGAAGGAGAGCATCTTCCATTAAAATAAAGAGGAAAGCTTAAAAAAGCGCACCCAGGCATTTTCTGTTTTGGAAGGGAGAAAATAAAAAAAAAGAAAAACCCCACAGAATGAATACCTTATACTTTAAACAAACCTCATGATTTTTAAAATCAGTCTCTGGGTTTGGACTACATCTGACTCATGGTTTTAAATGCTGAAGGGAGGGCATGGAGCTGTAATAAGTGGGGAACACCCAGTCCTTACCTGCAGGAGGTTTATCCTTGTGGTTTATTTTAAAAAAGGAGCCCAAGTTGCATTTCAGGGCTTGTAGTTGCCCTTATGCATTGGGTTACATCAAGGCGACCTCTCTTTTGTGGATCGCTAAGCAGGTTTGGTGATAAACTAGGAGGCTGTCCTGCCCAAACTCTGATTGAGAAACCTTCTAATGCAAAGAGAGGCTCCCTGGGGCTAATGGATGCTTTTATTGCACCAGCACTGTAATAAAACACAAAATAAAACAATTTTATTGAAATTAAAATGTAAATGAAAGATTTGTCTCGCACCCCATCCCTGCCACCAGCTGGGTCCGTGTATGGTGGCAGGTAGAAGTCCCAGCTCTGTCCGCACTTCGGGGGGCTCTGTACCTGGGTCTGGGAATTGTGCTGAATCTGCCTCTTCTTCCATCACACTTTGCAGGCACTTTCCTGTGCTGCCCCAGCCGGTCCCAGCCACCACAGAGCCGGGTGCTGCGTGGCTGTGTGAGAGGGGAGAGACCCTGCCCCACAGAGCTGGTGACCTGGGCCAGGAAAGGGTAAGGGGAGGGAAAGGGCTTCTGCTTCCCGGGGAGCTGAGCCACGCAGGGAAGGAATAAATTGCTTGGAGTTTCCCGCTGGGGGATATTCGTAGCACTCAACTTTAATCTGCTTACGCTCCTCGTGTAGTCAATGAATAGGGAGAGTTTTTTTCCAAAGGCAATGCAGAGCACCCAAGGGACCAGGAGAGGGGTGACATGGCAGGTCTCAGGGATGGCAGCATACCAGATGTGCCAGTGGCTGGATGCAAGGATAACCTGAGCAGACCCGATCCTGACTCACCCTTCCCAGCTCTGCCCCCAAGCACAGCTCGTTTTCCAACCCATTTTGACAGTACAAAGCAGCTGGCAGGACAAATACCTGAGGGTGTGAGGACCCTCTCAAGGTGGCACCATCCTGCCTGTGAGGTGGTGGCTAGCACATGTCCCCAGGGCAGAGGACATCTCACCAAGAGGTGCTCTCACGTCAGACAGATGCACAGGCTTCAGGAGAAATCTCTATTCACACTTGTGATCCTGAGGTCAAGGCCGACCCTGATCTCATCTGGGAAGGGATATGCTTTGCCCAGGTGCATATCAGGGCTGGTGGTAGCAGGAGCCACCCACCCCTGCACCCCAAGGAGCACCCACCCCGCCTCAGCAGCAGTGGCAGGGCTCTCCATGGCCAAATGCATCCCAGCTGCTGGCTAAAGGAAACGTTCCCTGAGCCAGTGGAGGGTTTCTGGTAGCGGCTGAGGGACAGGATAATAAAACAGGAAAAAATTAACATGTAAGAAAACATAGCTGCACCTGAAGCAACAGAGGCGAAGAGAGTCAATGCAATTCCCCTCAATGCCAGAAAGGAACTGTAAGTCAGGGGAACAGGCTGATGCCCCCCTTCCTCCCTCCCGCTTTTGCTAACTCCTATTTCAAAGGCAGACAAACAACACACTGTACTGTGTGGCATCTCCACTCTTAAATCTTCCTGTCTTCGGGTTCGTGTAACGTGAGCCAGCAGGGCAGGATCTGACCCTCTTGCCGAGCGGTCCGGGGCACAGCCTCAGCTCTGGAGAGAAATCCCCCAGTTGGATCCCCCAAAGCCCCCGAACAAGCCGAAACGTGTCTCCTGGGAGAGGCAGCTGGTCCAGAGCACTGCTGCAGCCTCTGATCCTTGGGGCTTTGGGTTCAAACCTTGCAGGCAGCTCCCAACACCTGCAAGGCAAAGGGCGATGCTGGCACAGGAGCAGGACTGCAGGGGTGCAGGCAAAAACCGCCCCATTTTGCAGCCCGGCTGGCTGCCTGGGGCCAGGGGCTGCACCCACCCGCCTCCCTATGAAAAATGCTCTCTGTAAACCTCCCTGCCATTTAGCTCTGCTGCACTTTGTCTAGTGGTGCTCTGCTCAGACGTGGCAGCTGGGAAGCGTGCATCTCCCCAGCTATTTGTATCCCCATGTCGGATTTGAGAAAGAAGTGGGCTAAGTTGAAGCTCTGTGTCCATGCTAGGGAATAAGTCACATCTCCATGATGCCCCATGGATCAGCCTGGTCTGAGGCTGGAGGGACCAGTGAGGAGCAGTCCCAGCACACTTCAGTTTTACCTCCTTGCTTCTATCACCCACAAAAAGTGGGGATGGGAAGGGGTCAATAGGCACCCACCTGGTCAGACGCTCCCAGGGTGCCCCCTAAGGACAGCATGGCACAGCCCCACTGCCCTTGGTGTCACTGGGACCAGCTTGCTGGGGTTGTTCTTTGCATTGCCCTTTGCATCGCAACAGCAAAGGGAGATGAAGCTGTTGGCCGAAGGCAGCTCTGGCTGGAGGGGAGCCGAGACTCCATGGACCAGTGTCTTGGAAGTCATCTCCTGCGGTGGGCCAAGTGCTGCCTGGAGGCTGTTTGTGTTGATTGTTGGGCTTTGCTTTTTCTCTCTTTCCCCCCCGCCCTTTCTTTCTTTCTTTCTCTCTCTCTCTCTCTTTCTTTCTTTCGCGGAAAGACATAATCTCTCTCACTTGCTCTCACTCTGTGAGAGCTGATGCAGTTAATTGGAGCTTCTTGTAAGTGAACATTAACACAGGCAGAGCCAAGAAGACGTCTTGGCAGCAAAATATCATTATCAGTTCTTGAGCTCCAGCCAAAATCCCCTTGCGGTCAAAACACAATTCTTTAAACTAAACAATTAAAGATTTGTGCAAGTGTTGCTGCCATGAGTTATCAAGGATGGGGAGGGGCTGCTCTGTGCCCGTGTCAGCAGAAGTTAAAACAGTCCTGCTCCCTGGCAGGGAAGCAGGTGACAGGCTGAAACCTCCGTCAGCGTGGAGGCACGAGGAAGGGGCCCTGGGAAAAATCTCCGCTGTGGTCACATCATGCCTGGGCTAGCAGCTCCACGGTGGCTGCAGCCACCGGGCTCATACAGACTGTGCCGCCAGGTATCAAATTCTCCTCTTCCCAGTGATGTGTTTTTGTTCTTTCTCTTCTCTCTTCCACCCTCGGTGGAAAGTGACTTTTAGGTTTAGTGGAAGTTTCTGTCAGAACAATAAGCAAAATCTCCAGGTTTTCAGCAGTTTGTCAAAAAATACACATAAACCCTGTCTCCTTTCTTAAATGACAAAGTGTCTTTTTCTGTAAGGACTGTTTCTCATGTTCATGCACTCAAAAACACACAAAAATGGGAGCCAATTTTTTATTATTATTTTAGTCTTCTTTTATTCCCCCAAGCACAAAACTATAGCATTTCCCAACTAGATTTAGCTGCTGAAGAGAAGAGTTTGGGAATTCACCCTTTCCCCTCACAGCACAAAGAAAAAAGCATTGCATCCTCTACAAACCTTTATCTTCAGGTTTGGCCCCCCATTTCAGCTTGCTCCAAACAGGGAATAAATCAGAGAAAAGGGATCAGTTTAGACAATTTCAAGTTCGGACAGGAGCCTGAGTGTCAGGAGTGACTGAAGTGACATCAAACACAAAGCTACATTTCTGGGTTTGGGTGAATCTGCCACTGCAGCCAGTGAAAATGCAAGTGGCAGCTGAGCGGTGTGATGGGAAGGAGGATAATTAAATGTCGTGAGATGGTGCCAGGTGGGAGAAGCACCATCCCTCCAGCTGCAACCAGGCAAGCTGCAAAGGGTTAATAGAAGAAACACTGTTAATTGTCACAGGGGTAGGGAAGGGTGTGCATGAGGGGGAAATTTTTAAAGAGATGTAGAAATATTACCAGATCATAAAATATCCCCTTTTCAGTGTCAAAGTTAATGTTCCAGGCCTCAGGTGAAATTGGCTCCCCGGGGTGGGCGAAGCAGGAGCTGATTCCCCTTCACACCAGGAGGACAGGGTGCTCAGTGCCACAGGTGTCCCCAAAACACAAAATTGTGGGGGGTGAACCAAGGCAGAGAGGCCTGAGAGTTCATATGTCTTGAAAGAGGGAGGATTAGCATCTTTCCAGCCTCCTGGATAATTTCCACCACATTGGACATTCTTGTTATCCACATAAATGTCCAAACTATGTTTTAATCCTGCCAAGCTCTTGAGACCTTGTGGCAAAGAGCTCCAGGGGCTGGAACAAATTCCCCAGGTCAGATTTGTTTGCCTCTGAGGCTTCTCCCCCTCTTCCAAGTGCCCTGTCCATCAGCCTTTAAAGTTTGTCATCTTTTCCTGAGTGATGCCAATATCTTCTATATGTCTCTTCCTATCCCTCCTCCCTGCTCATTTAAGTATTTGTTCCCCTTGTTTAATTCTACTTTTACAGTAGGACCCAACCCAGACACAGCAAAGAGATACCAGTACTGCTTCAGAGAACCAGACTTTCTTCTGCTTTCTTCCCTGATATTCAGGTTTTTTTTCTTCTATCCCAATTCCTTTCCCTAGTGTCTTGCCCACCCCTTCATGATTCTGTCACCATCTCTCTTTGTTGCTAACTCACCAAAACAAATGTAGGTCTAGTGTTACAACAACATTCCTATGCATAGTAGCTAATTGAGGAAATAATAGATAAAATATTGATTGGTTTAGAGGCAGAAGGCGTGGAAACCCACCTCTCTGTATCTCTTATCACAACAGCAATAAAAGGCAATACTTTTTTACACCAGTGCATGCTTAGGAGTTTTTGAGGACAAGCATTCAGCAAGATGGAAAAAAAGCCTGAAGCAACACATGGATACACAAACCTGCCAGAATCTGTAAGTAACACCACCGTCAGGCATCCTAAATCTCATCTGTTGTGGTTTAGGTACACCTTTAATAGTTGTAGATGAAGATGAAGCTTCTGTGATGAGAAGATTAGCCATCAAGTCGCTGCAAAGTGATTTCTAGGTCCAGCCAGTGCTGAGCTGGGGCTTGGGGCGTGCTGGTATGGTGTGATGCTCCTGCCAGCCTCTGCTCACCCGCACTGGGCGGGATCCTTGGAGGAGGACGGATGTGTCTGCATCCAAGGAAGGAAAATCAGTCCTGCAGGGCTAACTTTGCACCAGAGCTGGCTGGATCAGCTTTCCCCAACCTCTTGTGCTGTCAGCCAGCTGAGCTGTTAGGATTTGTGTGCTGGTACTTCATCCCAACACCTTGCTCCCTGTAAAATCAGCCTTCAGTTAGCGGCAAAGCACAAGCCCTTTGCCTGCCCCACCAAAGTCCAAATCCTGCCTCACAAAACCAGCCACATTAATGCAACATGAAACCACCTGCTGCTGAACTCTCTCAACCCAATGCTCCTGCTCACGGGACTGCACAAATCCGGGAGAGCCAGGTCACGCGCTGGGTGCCCTGCTGAGGCAGAGGGGAACAGGCACACACCGCGGCCAGGGGCAGGGGGGCATGGGAAAGGAAAGCTGTGTTTGTAAGCCACCCATCCCTGTTTTCCAGGCAGGGTGCAGCTGGGATGCCTTTGGGAGCAGAGCAAGGGCCGTGGCTTCTAACATGTGCAGAGTCCCAGCTCAGAGCGTGTTGCCCCTGGGACAAGGAGCAAACTGTGCTGCTGTGAACCAAAACCTCAGCAGTAACCCCAGGGCCACTCCTTTCCTCTTCCTTCAGGCTGAAGTAAATATGAATTTGTGCTTTGGGACCGATCCCTTTACCCAGGGGAAAGCCCGTTAGGGGACAGTTCATTGTGCTTGTGCAACATTAGCAGGGGAAAACATGCAAAAGGGGAGAATCCTTCCACCGTGGCGATGCACGATGCTGTGTCTGAGCAGGGCTCCCTCCTTCTGGACACAGTTCCTCTGAGCCTTCATTTGTCCCCAGCGATATTCAGCCCACGTACCTGACTTGGCTGAAACCCCTGAGCTTTAACCCGGTGCCTGGCTGCACCCAGAGCTGTATAAAAAATATATTTTCTCCTTTGCACTAAACAGCTAGCTGTGGCAGGCTGCGGAGGCCCCCTCAGCGCTTCCTGGGGACAGTCCCGTTGCCACCTGTTCCTATGGAGAAGGCTTTTTATCACAAACACTTGGTAAACAGCTGCCGCTGGAGCCCCTTTCTGCCTGCCCTGCGTTTATTCGGAGAAAGTCAATAAGGAAAAACAAACATTCCTCGTCCTTGTGCACACACATCCCTGGGCCGCCGCAGCGCTGGCCTGCTGTGCGTGGCAGACGGGGGGCTCCCAGATGGTGCCCAAAGCCAGGGTCGGTGGGCACGGCCCCAAGCCTTGCTTTAGGGCAGCTGGGAAGCCAAGGAGGACACACCACCTTTGCAAAGGGATTTTGCCTTTTCCCTTCCCCAGTGTAGGGACACATCCCTGGTAGTGAGTCCAGCAGGGTCAGACATGAAACTCAAACCTCGTGGGCTTCACCTCCCAAAGGGACTTCTTCCCTGCAAGCTCTGAAGGTTGCAAAGTTGAACTTCAATCCCCCCGTCGCCCTCGCCCGCACAGGCACCAGCTCCCTTCCCGCTCCCACATGCACTTCCCCAAGGCAGAGGGAGAGGAAGAGGGCAGACAGGATCCCCATTGCGACAAGCACTTGCCGAGCTGGAGCCAGGAATTAACATGCTCAGGCTGTAATTAGGGCTTCAGCACTGTGACACCTTTACAAGTGTCTTTATTTAACAGCAGGTAAATTGGAGGCTTCCAGGTTGGGTATGTTAGCAGGGGGAGGTGGTGGTGATGATGGTGGGGAAGGGATAAGACAGGAGCGAGTTATTTCTAATGGCATCCTTGTGCTGTGACAGGTTGACCATGGCCTGGGAGATGGATGGGAGATGCAGAAACTTGAAGGAAGTTGGTTGGACTCAATGGGGAGAGAGAGTATTTGTGTAGGTCCTACGTCTGTCCGTCTGCCGAAATGGCTGTATGGGAGAGCAGGGACAGGGGGTGAAGCTGCGTGGGCTGAACCCCACATGAGTATCAAGGCTGTGCTCATCCTATTGCCTGCCCCGTTCAATCCATCTGCTTCTACCAGCACAGTTTAGCCTCTAACTTCTTCACTGGCAACCAGGTAACATTGGCTGAAGCAGGCTGGGAAGCAACCGCACAAGTGGGGCTGGAGCAGGAGCAGGTTAGGGGCAAGGGCTATGGGGAGCTGGCAGCAGGGAGTGAACCTCCCGCCGCCTCTGTGCATCGCTGCCCACAAGCTGCGGGCATCCCTCCTGCTGGCCCTGCCGCTCAGAACCTGCCTGCCCGGCTGGTTAGAGAGGCAACTTCAACATTTGGATCCAGATGATAACACCAACAGCCTCAAAGTTCAGGGATATTCAGATCTAGACCAATCTCTAGGCTTTTTTTTTTTTTTTTTTTTTTTTTTTTTTTGACAGCTGCTGCCTCTACTTTAGGCAAGGACATTAGCGCCGAGAGGAAAAAAATTTGATTTTAATGCAAGCCCCAGTAATCAGCTATTTGTGATGGAATTTTATCTGTCCTGGTCTCTAAGGGATGAGAAGCAAGCAGAGAGGAAAGAAGGGTCAGAAATTAGTATGCAGAAATATCTGATCAGCCAAAGTAATTTTCTTTAATAATCGTATTCATACTGGCTGCTCTCCGCTCACTAGAAGAATTAAGTATTTAATAGTAATATATTTCATCTGGCAGCAGTTCCGTTTCGTTAGGAGCTGTGATGCCTCGCCGGGGTGGGGGTGGGCAGGGGAGGCAGCAGTAGGAGGGCCCCGGCGCGGGGCGACCTGCCGGAGAAACAAAGCTGCCTCGCACGCCAGCGTGATCGGCAGCGGGTCCCGGGGGGACACCGAGCTCTGCCAGCCCTCCCTGCTGCCTGGCACCCGTCAGGGAGAGCCAGCCGATGCGGCATGGCACAGGGTGAGCTTGTTATGGAGCTATAATTAAAGAGCGTCCTTCTCTTGCAAGGGGAGGTGAGGTGTTGGGACCAGCCAGTGCGGACACGGGAGGAAGGACCCGTGTGCTGCTGTGGGCCGTCAATGTGTGTTTCATGTTGGGCCCCGTGTCGGAAATCCTGTGCTGCATCCTCTGGGCTGTGCAACACAGAAGGTCACACCAGAGAAACAGCAGGTTTCTCTGTGGCCTTAAAACCTATGGTTCTGTAATTGCCAGGAGATACACTAATTATTATTATTGGCATCCATTCAGGAAAGTGTATAAATGCATGCTTAACTTAAGCATGTCCATAAGTCCCATTGACTCTAATGGGACTTAACTACATGCTTAAATGCTGCCCTGAATATTGATGTTTTCCCAAATCAGTGATTATTCACAACAAACCCCTAGTAAAGGCAAGAGCCTCCCAAAAGCCGTGCAGCCTGGATCTGTCTGGGTGCCTGCTGTGTCCCCTGCAGTCACCCAGGGCAACATGCAGCCATCTCTCATTCAAGAGATCCGCAGCATCTTCCTGCAGTTTCCAGCCTTGCAGCACGTGCAACCACCGGGGTCAGAGGAGAGGGACCCTGTGACAGCAGCACAACAGCACCTTTGTAAGGGCAGGATTGTCCTCCCAGAGGCCGGATGGGCTGAAGGAACGTGTCCCTGCTTGTCATCCTCAGCCCCATGCTGCCATCAGGGCTCCCCCAGGATATCCAAAACAAGAGAATGGGGTCATCCACTCCATGCCAGCCCTGCCTCCAACACCCGCTGTGATTTGCACATGCAGGAGGGGTTGGGTGAGAAATACCAGGGAGAAATTAATCCATATTTGCTCAAAAAAGCGGCAGAGAGAGAGAAATTCAAATCTGAGTTCAAATCCTCTCTCTTCTTTTAAAAGCACATGATAGAAACAGATGGAAAGTGATGCTGGCAATTCAGATCACTCAATAGTCTGGAATTAAATACTATGTGTTAAAATTGACAGTTCTCCAGGCACAGGGGAAGGAGGCAGCCAGGGATTTCAGGGGGCCTTGGCAGAACAGTGACTTGGGGATAAACTGCCTTAGAAAGGTGGGAAATGCACTCTTATCGGCCAAACTCTTCCAGAAATAACAGCAGGAAAACAGCATCACAAACCCTTGTATTGTTGTTGCCTTCTGGACTAATTACAAGCAAAGTGTCAGTGGCAGAGAGCATGTATTGAATGATTCAAGCTAGTACACAAGGGGACAGACCTATTCTTCCTTCCTTTCTTTCCTTTCTTTTTTTCTTTCTTTCTTTCTCTCTCTCTCTTTCTCTCTTTCTCCATGCCCCCCCCCCAAAAAAAAAAAAGAAAAAAGTTTTGTACTTTATTTTCCAAAATCTGCAAAGCTAAAGAAACCAGCACACCTTCCCCTTTGCTCCCTCTGTCTCACTTCTGTCCATCCCAGCTCCTGTGTTCGTTTCAGTGATGTGGGCTCTATAGCAAGACCAAAAGCTGAGGTGCAAAAAATGAATGGCTCGATCGAGCTTGCAAATGCCAGAAAGTATTGTTCAGTTGAAAAAAGATTTAGTAAACTGGGACTTGGCTCTTGTGATAAATATACTGTAGTGTGGAAATAGTGAGTAAATAAATAGTATAGCAGAGGACAGGATTTCTCATAGCAAAAATAGTAAACATTAGGGGTGTTAAGGCTTTGAAGTGATGGAAAACTCCAGAGCTGATAACGGTGGGCTCCAGCTAAAAAGCAGGATAGGTGATTCAGACTGCAGAGCTCTTGTGATTGTGCATATGGGTTTTGCATGGTGATAGGGGTTTGCCCAGGACACAAATACACTTCTCTGAGGGACAGGAAAACACTGTGAAATAATCTGGGGTTTCAGGTGTTCCTCACTGCTCATTTGTGTCTGGCCAAACCTTATTCTCTTCTCCTTCACCTCCTGAATGACTGTTCAGACAGATCCTGAGGCTGGGTAAGGAAGGAAGGGGTGTCTGCCCGCACACCTGGACATGTCTGCACTGCACCTCGTCCCCAAGTCACCCAGCTGATAGTGACATGCTGTGCCCACAAGAATGGGCACAGCTCAGTCTGTACCCCCGACCATGCACTGAGCGGGTGTGTGGGGATGGGGGGTCACCCTGCCGGCTCCCACCAAAATCCCCGATGTATCCGTTTTCCATCAGCACCCCGTGATGCTGGGCCCATCCAGTGGGCAGTGGGTGCTGGCTCCTGCCTGCCCTGTGGCTCCTTTCTCGCCTCCCTCTCTCCCCAGCACCACAGCCTCCCGTGAGCTCTGCTCCCCTCACTGCTCGAGCACCTTTAGGGATGCCAGCGGCGCAGCAAGAGCGATCTCTGGACACTGCTGCTCTTGGAAAGGCCTGTGCCAGCGGTCCAGCTCCCGGCAAGCACCTTCATCCCTCTCTGGAGCCAGTGACCCCGGACATCCGTCCCATGCGTGTCTCCCCTCCTTCCTCCCCTCCTTCCCCATCCTCCTCCTCCCCAAAGCGCGGTCTGCAGAGCGCGTGTTTGTGAGCTCACAGGGAACGGCGGGACACGGGCCTTTCTCTCAGCTCTAATGAAACCCTTTAATCATATTCAAATAGGTTACTGTTCAGGGGGAAAATAGAAATATGGATTTGATAGCAATAAATTTCCCTGGCTGGCTAAGCCCAGTTCTTAATTGTCCTGTCCCAGGGCTCGCACATTTCATTGTTCGTTAGGTGCTTAAGTCCCTGCTCTCATTTTGTGGCGGTGACATTACCGCTGATGGCTCTAATACTCTCATAATTTGAAAGGGGATTTGCATGATAGAACGCAGAGTATTAAAAGAAAAAGAAAAAAGGAGAGTAAAAAAAAAAAAAAGAGGGAGGGGGCGAAGAAGGAGTGTGCGGGGGGGGGCAGGGGAGCGGATTCAGCTTTCACTTTAAAAAAAAAAAGTCACTTTCTTCAAAGTCAAATCATTGTTTTCATTAAAGTGGAAAAAAAAAGTGTCTCTTCTGCACAGTCAGTCCGGCCTGGCGCTGGTATTATCCTTATTGTTGCTAATGGTTATTAATTATTATTATCCTGCTACACAGAGCACTGCGGACGTGATGTCCCCAATGTCCTTGGGACAAAGAGAAAAAAAAAAGCAGGGTGTCCGAGCCAGGGCGGGCTCCTGGCAGCCGGTGGTGTGAAGCGAGAGGGGTTTTGCCATTGTCTGCGGTGCGACAGTGTTTTGGCAGGAGCCTTGGCAGGCATCTGCTGCCAACCAGGGTCTCCATCTCAGCAGCTTGCTTTTATTCTGGTGTGCCTTGGTACGCGCTGCCCCGCTGCCAGCTACTGCCCATGTGTCGGGTCAAGGGTTTTTTTGGGTAGAAAACACAACATAAAAACCAGATCGCCCTGCTGCCTGCCTTTATCCCCTAACTTTGGTTAATGTTTAGAGATGAGCGCAAATATATCATTGTTCCTCGATGTCCGGAGAGGCTCAGACCTGCACGTGGGTCCCACCGCTCCCAGCTGAGCCGGGTTGGGCTCTGCACTGCTACCTCCAAGGGGCTAGAAACCAGACCTGACTTCAGAGCTGAATTTTCCTAGTCGCTGGCTGTTAAAGCTGGGAAGAACCATTATGATCACCTAAGCTGCAAGTACCGGATCGCTTCAGCACCTGGGGTGTCAGAAATCCTGATGTGGATTTTATAGTGGCAAACCTATCTCTGCAGAAAAAGAGGGGCACGGGTCTCCAGGCTGTCATTTTGCAACATAAAGATTGGGGGAAGCAGTGATTTCTGCTTCTGTCACTGGCACAGAGAGCCCCCGGACCAAAGTAGCACTTCTACGCTGTTGATACTAGCGTATTAACAGGAATAGTACCCTGTTGAGGTTATATCTCCCTTTGGTTTGGCTGGCTAGTTTTGTCCAGCCATGAAGAAATTTATCTCAACTTTTGACAGCGACTGAGTTGTTAATTTCCTGAAAAAAATCTGCAGTCTCAAATCTCTTTTGAGGGATTTTGCTTTTCCCCTTGATGGCTGGTTAAGGGGGAGAAGAAATACGTCTACATCATAGACTAAAAAGACTTCCCTTGAACAAGCCAGAAATTGCCAAGCCTTTCCCGAGCCCGGAGCTGCCTCCACCTGTATTTATGGAGCGAGCACTCGCCAAGCTAAATGGCAGCCACGTCACCCAGTTCAGGTCCAGCTTTGGACCAACACCAGTCCACAGGCCACCAACTAACTGGCCGTGTCCATGACTGCGGCACGTCTTGAAAGAGGACTTGTGCTTGCTGACACATCTCCAGCTGCCCTTTCGCTCCCTGATCCACTCACGTGAGAGAAATGCATAGAAAGAAACTGCAACCAAAAATTAGTCTTGGGATAAAAATCCCTTTTTTCACCTCTTTATATGGAGACCACAGTTATATCCTGTAGTTGGCCTGAAATTTAACATCAGTGCATGGACACACACTGCAATGTTCCTGTGCTCTAGTGCACGGGAGCTTATGGGAAGGCTCTTATCCATCCGCTGTTTATTTTCTAACAATAAAGTGGTAGTCGGAAATATATCAATTATTATTATAGTGTCTGAGGCTTGCGCAGAGATCATATTTTGGCTGCCGTTCTCTTATCAAGCAATTTAACATCATTCGAGGTGAGAAGGGCCCAGAGAGTGAAAATCAGCTCAGGTCTGTTGATCTCAGCCGAACAGGAGTCATTTGCACCGGTTCAGGTTGCTGCTTTCACACTTGCCATCCCCTCTTTCCCCTGTAACTCCGCTGTCCATCCCAGGCGGTGCAGAAACATTGGCGAAGCCCCAGGATGTGCATCTAGATGCTTTCCTGATTTCTCCGCATTTGCACATAGGCTCTTCCCAGGCTTCTTTCGGTGGAAAGGATCCTCTGGCAGTTCATGGAGCTGATTTTAGCCCCAGAGCCACACACTGAACTCCTTCCCACAACATCAGGTATTTACGAGCTGAATTCACCGTGTGGGAGGCACCGAGGTCCCCTTGCTCGGCTCGCCCTGTCTCACTGTGGGTTTTCACGTGACAGGGCTCCTGTCCCAGGCAGGAGTATTGCTGTGTCTGCTCATTCCTGAGACTATTCACCACCCATTTCTGGGAACTTCACCGTTTCCAATGCCCATGGGAAGGAGCCCAAAGGGCTCACAAGGAGCAGAGATTTCTGTTTATGTGGCTGCACCCCACAGACACCCCAGACAGGCTCAGCACCCAGCCTCTGCACTTCCAAGGAGTGCATGGTCAAATTCCCAAATTTGGATCAATTTTGCCAGCCCTACCCTGAGCTGTTTACCCTTCCCTTGCTACCAACAAATCCTCTGGCAAAAACATGCCCGAGTTTCCTTGCCTTGCTCGCCCCAGGCCTGGAGCATGAGACAGGGATTAGCCACAGGCAAACCCCGAGCGCAGGAAGAGCTCACAGCCTGGCAGAAAGGTGCGGCGAGCTGGCTGGGCTGCGAGCACCCTGCCCTTTGCGGGGAGAGGGATTTGAATCCAGCACATGCGCCGGTAGATGTCTGAATCCAGATAGAGACCCCTGAGGGCACGAAGGAGCCATGTAGCGGTACGCTGAAGGAAGGATCCTGGTCAAAATAGGATCATCTCATCTCTCTTCTATTCTATTTTCATCACCGCGGTATTGGACCACTTCCCACTAACATATTTACCCAGCGAGGTGACTACCATCTGTCTCCTCTTTATTAAAATACTCCAGGATTTTCCCCCATGAGTCGTCGCCCTTGGGAATGGGAAGAAAGGATGTCAGCGAGCTGGAGGGAGGACTGGGAAGTGGGTCATACCCTTCAGGAGCGCTCTCAGCCCCTCCAAACTGGGGCATGCTGCGAGTCCGGGGACACGGTGCTGTTAGGACTCGGCTGCACGACGGATCCCGGGGCTTTCTTTTTGCCTAAAGCAGCCATTTCAAACGGTGCCGTGTGTGTTGCCAGCCCCCACCGTGCAGCAACTTGTTCCCCGATTACGTCACCCTGCATAAAAGGGAATTATTCAGACCTTCGTTTCAGCTGAAACAATACTGCAAATTAGCTAAACGTGTGCTCCGCTCCCCTCCCACCCCCCTCCCGCCCATCTTCCAAGGAGCAAGACCTGCCTGGTATAGGTTGAAGTAAGACCTGCTCCAAGGTTCAAGGGATTAAGTCACTGAAACCGATTTTGTGGAGTTTAGAAAAACGCCCATTTCCTTTGGAAAAAAAAAAAAGAAGAAGAAAAAAGGGCCTTGAAACAGGCCCTACCACCAGCAGCGGCTGCAGCAGCTGCCGTGCACCAGGGACCCTCCTGCGGTGCTGGGCGCTGCTCCCAGCACCTGGCCCACCCCAGCTGGGCATGGATGGGCTCCGCAACCTCTTTGCATCCCTCCCGCTGCCCTGTGCCCCCTTGCCTGAAACCCTTTGCATTTTGCTAGCTGGAGGTCTGTCCGGTATTTGCCCCCACCAGCAGCCTCCACCACCAAGGAGGTGGCCATGCCCTCACGTTGCCACCCCAGAGCCCTGTGCAGCAGTCAAGGAGGGCCCTGACGCCCCCAAATTGTCCCCTGTGCAGCGGAGCAGCCTCCGCACCCTCAGCCTGCTCTCAGATCAATGGTGGGATGTGGGACATCTCCCAGCACATCTTCTACCGCCGCCGTCCCAAGCCCCGCTCGCCCCAAGAAAGCACCAGAGCCAAAGTGGAGCTTAAATATTTTTGTTCTCTCATTCACTTAGAGGTTGGGGGGAGGAATGAAGGGGGGAGAAGGGAGAAGAAGGGGAGGGGGACAAAGGGGGTTTAATAGGCTCCAGTGACAGCACAATGTCCACATTGGGAAAAGATTAATGACGAAAATTAATCGCATGACCTTTCTTTCGAGGAGCTGGAGGTGAGGCGAGCCATTAAAGCCTCTTATGTTGTAATTAACGTTTGAGGGGAGAAAAGACTGGCTTTAGAATGGATGCGATCATTTAATTAGGGTTATGCGTCAGTGCCACAACAGGTTCAGAGAAGTCATAATTTAACTATAGCTTTAAATTACACAGTCAGAACGCGGATGGCAGGGTTTAATGGCAGGGAAGCACTGCCACCGAGGAGTAGGGAAAACAATTAAATAAACACCTCGAGTGAGAGAAGGAGAGGGGAGATGGCCGTGGAGGCGAGGAGGGCATCCTGGGCAGGGAAGTTGCAGCTTGGGTTTGTTTGAAAGGGAATCCTGTTAAATCAGAGCAGGACAGACCTCGAGCCGCCTCCATCCAGCTATACGCCATCAGCCTTGTGTGTTCTCCCTGACCAGAGTTTCCAGGGCAGTGGGGTCTCTTCCTCAGCCTGGTATTAATCCACCACCCTGATTTCCCCTTCTTTCACCCCAGTGGACACGGGTCTTAATTTGATTCATGTTGAGACACCGTGGCCCAAGATGCTGTCTCGGCAGTAACTGATATTTGATGCTTCTGTGCAAGGCACAAGGCACCTTGCGATCAACACTAGTGAGCAAAAGCAACGTATCTTTATAAATACAAGATTTTAGAAAAAAAGTCAGGTTTTCTTTTTGCCTTTCACGAGAAGAATTCACACAAAATCCAAAGAAATGTCTAGCTTTCCTTTCATCTATGTAGAAATATCCACTTGGTGAGAGCACCGGCTGCTTTAGCACTGCTGCAGAAAGCAGCTCTTTTTGGTCCGTGAAAGGGGAATGAAACACTGCTCGCAGCCACGCCGGGGCTGTGCGGCATAGCATCGGCACCGTGTCCTGCTGGGCTTTTTTTGGAGGGTTAATTCAAAAAGGAAAAGTTGGATTGCATTTGACT
Source organism: Ibycter americanus (assembly GCA_035590275.1). Lineage (NCBI taxonomy): Eukaryota > Metazoa > Chordata > Aves > Falconiformes > Falconidae > Ibycter > Ibycter americanus. The sequence goes on from JAVJGI010000038.1 coordinate 3,329,085, forward strand.
TTGGCGCAGGGAGCAGGTTTAACAGCTACTCGGTGCGGCGCAGGCGGGTGTATATGTTAGAGAGAAGGTGAAGGTGGATGTGTAGAGTCTTGGAAAATTATATGTGAGAAATGAGTGTCATGATCAAGTGCTGCATATTGGATGGATTATTAAGGTTCAAAATTAAAACATATACAATATTGCCGATGCCAAGAGCTCTCTAATCATAAATCAGTTCCCCTGACCCCTTCATAATCATGAGATTGCCCTAAAGAGCATGAGATTTTACATAATAATAAATGTGAACGGGGTTTTTTTTTAATTGGCCTTCTGGTTTTTGAGCCTGCAGTGGTCACATTGTCAAACTCTTCTTGGCAATCGGAAGGATGTTTTATTTGTTTTTTAGTGAAGGTGGAGTTTTTTCTGTAACGCTGTATCTCTGTGAAATTATGCTTTAGGAAAAACCCACATGTTTCTCATGAGCCCCTTCTTTGGCAACACAGCAAACAGATGAGAAAACTGAAACTCTGCGATCCCACTGTCGATGCTGAACTCCCTGCGTGGCGCAGGCTGTGGGAGCAGCCCAGGAAATGGCAGGTTGAATATTGTGCATCAGAGCTCCTTAACCGGGGGGTAAATCACAAACAGCTCTGTTGCCTTCAGCAGAGGCAAAAATCCGGAGTAAATAGTTGTCTGAATCTAACCAGCTGCTTAAAACCAGTATGATACTCCTGCTAAAAGGGAAGAAATTTTTACATTGTCCTTTCCTTTCATCGTTCACTTTCGTTTTCCACTTGCTTTCGCTCACTGAGGGACCGTTATTACTGATGTGCGCCACTCACTTTGTTTTTTATCCTCTTTGCCTTTCAGTGAAGGTCCTCCTGTATTCCCACTGCACCGTTAAGTCTGGGCTGCGAACCCTTGCTTCTCTTTGGGGACAACCTGTGAAATCCTTACAACACATAAAAATTGTGAAGGAAACCCCAAACACTAGCACATGATTAACCATAAACCCTGCAAAACCCTTTCTCTCCTGGCACACATGGTCTGAGCGCCTCTTGCTGAAGCGGTGCCACCCCAGTTAATACAAGTCAGCTTTGTGTCACCACCACTGTCACCTACAGCTTCTGCACTGCCCTCCACAAGAGCAGGGTTGGGTCTTTGCATTTTCATCCTGTTGATGTTTTACTCTCAAATGAGGGGAGGCAGAAACGAAAGGGAGAGTGCACAACACCCCCCCCTGTATTTTACCCTCTTGCTGTCAGCAGAAGGCATCTCAGGCTGTGCTGGGTGCAGTCACTGCACCCATTTTGATGAAAAATGCTGAATTTTCCACCGTCTGCATTTTTGCAAGACCTGCCCCAGAGGGGGAGCGTTCACTTCCATCACACCGCAGAGCTGCGTTTTGTTCCCCTCTCTTGCAGTCGCACACCACGGCAAGCACTGCTCCGCTCCTGCTCACCACGGTGGGAGCCAGCGGACGCTGCCAACCTGCCTGGATAGCAACTCGTGTCCTGGGGCTGGCAGGAGGACACCACCCTGCTTTCAGGAAAACTCTGCAGCGAGTGGCTGTGTTTGCTCTGTAGCCACTACGGTTTCTGTGCCTCCAGTTCAGCAAAGTGCATAAGCACCTGCTTAACTTGGAGAGCGGGGTGAAGTCCATCCCTGCTTAGCAAAGCACTTGAGACAAAGTGCTTTGCTAAATCTAAAGCCAAATGCAATTGTGGGCTGCATAAACAGAGGTATCCACTTGTCAGCGAGGCTGTGCTCATGCCAAAGTACCTGCTTGTGAATGGCCCCATGAACCAGGGCTCTGTCTTGCTTAGCTCTGTACCTCGTGGCTAAGCAGTAAGTGATTTGAGCCAAATAGCCCCCAGATCCTAGCCAGCAGCAGTGACCTGAGATATCCAAAATCCTTCGAGCTTTGGATTTTGGGGAATGAATTCTCAGATCACTTCTGGACTGAGTTGTGCTCACTTCTGGACTGAGTTTTGGAAAAACAACAAGCAGTCTCCCCACTCTGCCTGTCTCTGCAATCTGTATGTGTGCACCAAGCCTCCCCAAGGACAAGGTCACTTTGCTCAGCCCATGCAGGACTGTTCAGGTGACCAGGGTGTTATTTCTGCTCTCACATGGGCTCAGAACCAGCACAGGCAGACAGGACAGGTGGGTTATTTTCCTATGGAATAGAGGTGAAAATATTTACCGCATTTCTGGCCGTACTGCTAGAGAGATACAGAATAAATAACGAACAGGTCTGCTCTGGAGCAAGGGATGCTTCATTTGTCCGGTTACTTTGTGCTCAGCTGGGATACTTGCATGCTCAGACAAGTAGAGGGATAAAAATGCACAAGAGGATCTCAAGCCCATTGCCTCTTTCATCCCACATCCTCACACTGTTGAGTGTCAAAGCCATTGCCTAATTTTCCCCTGAACACCTGTCTCTGCAAGAAAGCCTGGGATTTGGGAAGAACCAAGTGCAAAAAAATATACATCAACTACTCCAAGCCCACATTATTGCAAGCCCCATCCTTGGGGACGTGCCGGGACCCCCGCCACTGCTGCTCTCGGCCCTGCCCTCCCCAGCGAGTGTGGTGGCCCCCGTGCTGCCATTCAGAAGCCTTGTCAATCCCAGTTGCTGACTGCCCCATAAACCCTAGCACCCTCGAAAGAGAGAAAAAAATGGAAATGACTTCTCTCCTTCATGGAGGTCTCGTGGCCTTAAAACTTAATAGTCTCTCAAATGCCGTAATGCAAGAGGGGACTTTTATGGACTCGACAAGGGATAATATTATTAAGGTGTGTTATTATATTAATTCCAATATTTCATGAGATGGGGCGGGGGGAGAGGGTGAAGAATAAAACCTTTCACTGGGGAGTTCTGCGTTGTCTTATCCCTCCCCAGGGATGCACAGAGTGGTCAGTGAAGGCTGCCAGGGCTCCTTGGGTAGCAATGCCGCTGTCACCAAATGCATCTTCCCCTCCTCCTCTGCCCTCCCCTTGTGCCAAGGCAGACGTCGAGGGTCCTGGTGGGAGGTGCAGTCCCAGGGTGGCTCTCCGCATCTAAAGTGCGATGGGTTCAGAGGGGATGGCTGAGTAAATTACCAGCCTTTTGACTAGTGACCAGTAATTTAAAGTTTGTGCCACCATCAATGCAGAGCAGATAGAGAGGGCTTGGGAAGGAGCAAGTTCCACTATGCTGGGAGAAGCCGTGGCTGGATCCAGGGATCTCCTGGGAAGGGCAAAGCTTGCACCCAGTTTTCTTGTTGATGCTTAGCTCTGCCTGCCCCTAACACAAGCTCTGAGGGCTAGGCTATTGGCTCTGCATGCCTGCGGCAGTGCTCATGGTGTTGGAGGACACCCTGGTGTTACTGGGCTGGAGTAGCGTCCCTCAGACCTCTGCTCATGTGCCAGCTGGCAGTGCGGGTGAGGCACCCTGTGCCCAGGAACCATGGCTGGCTCCACTCTGGAAGGATGGAGAGTGCCTTTTGGCACTGAAATCCCTTGAGAAAGGCTGCACCAACTGCAACAGTTTGCCAGAGGGGGCAAGCAAACGTCCAGGGATCTCCCTGTCAGGTCATCTCCACCACAAGCAGAGGCAGACGCAGTCCCTGCTATCTTCCATCACCCCATCCACTAAATGCCTTCACTGTCCAAACAAGGGCTGCTCGATTGTTTCCTTTCCTAATCCCATCTCTTTCTCCTTTTTTCTGTATTTCTCTCCTCCCTTTTTCCTTCTTTCTACTTCTCCTTACCTCTCCAAGCCAAAGCGCCTGCTGGGATTTTGGAGTCCAGCCACTGCCCAGCTTTCACCGTGTGTGGGCAACACCAAACAAACAGACTGTAAATAAAATACCCTCTCTCTCTCACACACACATATTTTCTCCATTACCTCCGCTAATACTGTCTTTCTTCCATCTTGAGTTCAATGTTGTTTTTTGTCTCTCCCAAACCCCTCCTCCTCCTCCGCCCTGCAATTTATTCCAGCTGTGAAAACCTTTCTGCCATCCCCTCTGCCACACGGGCGGATAGGTGAGTGGCAGCGAGAGAAGCCCCTCTAAGCCACTGTGGCTAATCTATCCCACATGTGTGACTTGGCGGGTGTCCCATGCTGGAGCCCGGCTGGACTGTGCGGCTCCTGCTGAAATCAGCCGGGCCCTTTACGGGCTCCAGCCCAGACGCTTCTCTCCCTGTGCCGGTGGAGAGCAGCACTGGGGATGAAATGGGCCATCTGGGTCTTCTCTTTTCTGCATCTCAGTTTGATGGTGTGGTCTGAGCCAAAGGGGTGAAGTGGAAGCCTGTGAGGAGGAAGGGTCACCGTGAGGAGGACGAGAGAGGACAAGCCGTGAGCACATCTAACTATCTTAAATCCCTGTGCTGAGCTGAAGGATGCCATGAAGCCAGCCTTTGCTCATCTCAATACCTTTAGGTAATACTTTCCACTTCAACATCAGCCTGTTGGGAAACAGCCACCACCCTCCCTATCGACTGCTGGGGGAAGAGTACTGCACGCCTTGGGGTGACTTGTCCCAGTTGCCACCCTGAGCCATTCGCAGGGCTGAGGGAAGAGTTTGGCTTCTGTATGCCCTGTATCCACACACAAATTTACCCTCCATGAGCTGGGAAAAGGACCCAGGAGCCCTGACATCCCAGCTGGATGCACTAAACTGTTCAGCTCTAACATGTTTAGATCCCTCTGTCGCTGATGGAGACAAAAATGAAGTAAACCCCACACATTATTCCAGTCCCATGACGCTGTATTAGTCAATAACACATCCTTGTTCATAAGCACGGGCATGCATAAAAAGATCAGATCATCAAATCCTTCCATCTCTCTGTTGTGTTTTTTTTTTTTTTTCCTTTTTAATAAATACACATCGAGGCTTTTGCAAAACAGAAATGAGAAGCGTGTTTGGCGGTTGGCAGAACTTTGTGTGGGAGCCAAAGCGCCGTCCTGCCTGCCAGATCTATTTGTCTATCACTTGGAGCTGCCAGTCAAGGCAACGCTGCCGGCACCCAGGGGACGGCTGACAACATGAGCCCTGGAGACTTGGTGGGGGAAGAGCCTTGCTAAACCTTTAAAGACCACTTTATTTAACAGATAGCTTTAGTTAAGCAGTGGTTCCTGCTGGGCTATTTTCCTGGCTTCCCTGTGGTCTCAACACCAAGCAAATAGACAGGAATTTCCCGTCGCAGCCAAGGGATGAGGCGAGAGTAGAGGTATAATCCTCACTTTCAAACAGGTTTGAGGCAGAAGCGGGACATGCCCGTTGTCCTGTAGTGCTAATTGCCACCCTCGTTGTGGCCTCGAGGCTCTCTGGAAGTTGTGTCTGCCTGACCATGTGGCTTGGCCTGATTTTAGGCTAATGAGGATCTTTAAATGCCCCTTTGCTCCACTATTCTACATCCCAGGCAGCTTTTCCTTGCCCAAACTATGCTACCACCCACACTTGGAAATAGAAAAGACTTCAACGAGGCCGTGTCCTCCTGGTGACACCAGCTCAATCTGGAGACCTAGAGAAATAAGCACAGCTGAGAGTACCTACCCAAAACCAAGTGACCACTGGCCCTTCACTAATCTTCCACTGCCGAGACAAAGCCTCCCGCAAACCCCACATCCACGCGCGTGCACACACCAACACTGCAACATTCACAGGGCATGCACCCTTGTCACCCTCAGATGACAAGTTATCTCTGATCGCCTAAAAAGAAAGCAGGGCAGATTGATCAGTCTATCCACCCGTCAGCCAAGCTTTTCTCACCTGCCTCTCACCTTACTATTGGGGCTGCAAAAACACAGAAAGAAACCAGAGTCTGTTGGAGAACTAATGTGTGGGTGAGCTCCATTGCGCCATGATGAGTTGGTTAGCTGCAAATTGTGTTTTTAAATAAAGATTTTAGAAAGGCAGGAACTTATAAAACAAATAAATAGGAGCTCTTCTTAGTGAACCTGTCTCTGAGGCAGAGCAGCGGATTGCTGTGCTAGAAGAAAGCCACGTTTCCTAAATGAAGTGCATACTCAGGCGGTGCATTGCTCAGACACACCAGCAAGGTCCTGACTCCTCCAAAGTGAACATCTGCTCAATAAATGTTGTCTCCCACCTGATGGAAGCAGTTGAGTCAAGGTGTGGATTTGTTCCAGATGGAGAGCATAGGTGCCATCGTCTGAATTCAAACCAAAACCCTACGTGCTGAGCCCTGCTGAAGGGATTGTCTTCCTCCCCACTCCCACCGCTTCCACGCAGGAGGCAATGCTGAAAATGAACGAGAATGTGCAATGTGAAGGTACAAGGATAAAGCGCCAGCCTCTGCTCTCCTCCCCTGCCTCTTGTGCCTTTTCCCCATTCTCCTTCTCCCTCTGGCCCCTGTCTTGCTTTGCACAACCAAAACGGGGTGGTGAGGTCCTTCTTCTGCGCTTTGCCCTTTGTGGGGATGTCCCTGGTCATTTGAAAGAGCAAAAATTTGACGGCAAGACGGAAATCCCACTGCCCAGAGGAAAACAGCTTATGCAACGTGTAAAGCCCCTTTAGCACTTGTGCAGGGTTTGGGGCTCAGGTGGGGGGGAGCAGCGGCAGGGAAAAGACCCTGGGGGGTGGAGGAGCAGAGAGGGTGCAGTAAGCCCAGGGAGGGGAGCAGACCTGTCCTGCGTTAACTCCTGGGATGTTGACTGCTGGGACATGAAGGTGGGGAGAAGAAAGGAGAGTAATGGCCCTGGATTTCCCCCAGATGTGTGGCGGGCCCACATGATTGATGGCATCTGTCTTTTGCTTTATTAAACTTGTGCAGCCATGTTCAGCCAGGGATTTGCAAGCGGCTTAATGAGTATTAGGGAGGAATCTCCTGGCAGGACGGGGAGATTTCAGGGGTTTGCCGAGCCACTGGCAGGAAATGTCCTGCACAATGCGGCATGCCCTGCAGGACAGGGGCTGGGACACCGGGAGCACAGGGAGGGGTGGAGGAGTGATGCCTGCAGGGGTGCATTGCTGGAGGTCCTTACCTTCCCCTGCAGCCTGCAGCAGCGAGATACACGGGTGCTGCAGGTCCGGAGGTGGGTGCTAGTCAAGGGAGCTGGCAGCAGGCTGGGAGGAGGGCTGGTGCTGTCTAAGGAAAGCATCTTTGTGCGTAAATGGGCCAGGACACCGGCAAGAATTGATGGCAGCAGCCTTGGTTTGCTGTCTAGGTCCTGAATCCAAACCCAGAGCTCAGACTGGAACATCCCGAGTGACAGTTCACTGGTGTGTTCAGGGACAAGTTGGTGTGAGAGTCCTTTTTCCATCAGGCTCAAAAGGCGCTTTGAGAGACGAATTAACCCAGAACCTGAGGTCTGTCCTGGTCTCTGCTGCTGGGTCAGACCTCTCCTGCGCACAAGCCTGTCTGCGCAGCCTCTTCCTCCTCTTTTGCTCTTTGATAGGGGATTTCGGAGTGCCAAGACCTCGTGTCATGTGCCTGCTTTTCCTAGTTAGGATAGACATACGTGCATATGTGTGCAAGAGTGCACATATAGATGCATATGTAGTATTTGTGTGTATCTGCATGCAGACTGGGGAAGACTGACATAGAACTTTTCATCTGCAAACATTTGCACTTTAAAAGCCTGATTAAATAGAAAAGTTCCTCAGCTGCAGATGAACACAGTGCCTTCCTCACACCCTGCTGACCCAGGAAAACACTCCAGGATATTTCCAAGTTGATTCTCCATCCATATTACATGAACCACTATGTGAGGCTCCACCGGCACAGGGTACCATCGCTGTGCTAGTGTAAGGCCACAGAAAAATCTTCCCTTTTCTCTGCCCTGAGCACTCGAGACATACAGTACCTCAGTCTTCTGCCAGCCCTCACCACCTTCCAAACCCTGCAGGGTACGTTCCCTTCTTTCCGTTATTGTGACCCTTTTCTGCATCACTTTAAAGCCTTTTTGTGATGGAAGGCACCCCTGGACTAGATACTGCAGCATGAAACGCTTTGCTTTCTCCTCTGCCAATCCCTCTGCTTTAATCCCTTACCTACGTCACTCCCCAGTTCCATCCACACCCTCTCCACCCTGGGCACGTCACGATCACAAGTCTCTGCACAAACTCAGGCCTCTGACGCACAAACAGCATTTTGAAATGAAATCAGTTTGGTTTCTTTCCATTCAAATCCTGATTTTCACTTTGTGGGGTTTGGGGTGTGGTTTTTTTTGTTTGTTTAAACCATCTACCTTGGCCACAGCAGCTTGACGCTCCTTTTTGTATTTTAAACAAAAGCTGCGAGTCTTGGGTACTGCTTCCACAGTGTTAATTTCAGAGGGTTTTCAAAGAACTTTTACAAATATAAAGAAAAGGGATTTCAGGAGAAAGTGAATCCCGAGCAGCAGGATCCCAGTGAATCCTGGCGGCTGCTTGCACCGTGCGGTGGCAGGGCTGGCCAGGGAGGCACAGGGAGGCGATTCCCTCCTCCAAGGCCAGACTCGAGGAAGCAAACCCCAGAGCTCCAGCCCAGCCCCGCTCGGGAACGTGCCCTCTGGCCTCCCATCCCTCCTTCCTCCCTGTGGCCTCCACGCTCCCTCCTTCCCCCCGAGCCTCCCCCTCCCTGCCTCCTCTCCAGCTCAGTTGTTTTTCTTATTTTAATTTTTTTTTTTCAGAGATTTTTTTTTTTTGGTGCCTCTCTTTGTCAGAATTAGTCAGGGCTGAACTGCCTCCACTCCCCAAGGAGACCCTATTTCACCCTGCCTAAAGTTCACCGCCTTGTCAAACCGAGCTAATCTCCTGCCGGGGAAGGAAAAAGGCTCATTTCAAACTGCTGCACATTCGGGGAGCGGCTGGGGGAGGAGGAGGTCTTCCTGGCTCCAGCCTGAAAAGACCCCGGACAATAATACCCCTTTTGTTCTAGGACAGTGGGAGGGGGCTCGGCGGTAGGAATGAAAGATGGGGGATATTAAAGGAGCAGGTGAAAGACATGCGTCTTCAACAGTCACAGATAAGAGCCGACCCCCTTCTAATCTGACTGAAGCTTATTATCTTACTGCCACAGTCATTACTATTAATATTAAATATGAAAAAAGAAAACTGCATGAGACAACAACCTTCAAGAGGCTGCTTTAAGGCGTCAGCAGATGCGGAGGTGAAGCCAGTGGCTTGGGCCAGATTCGCAGCCGGGTAAAGGAGGTGTTTCTCCAGGGACACGCGGCTGGCGTTTGCTGGTGGAGGAGATGGTCTGGCTGCAAGTTGTCCCTTTGGGCCAAAGTGTTTGATGCCACAAAACTATCTGAGCCAGAGCCTCACTTTTCTTAGCAGAAAGCAGAAAAACTGGGGTTTCTCAGCATACGTGGGGACGTGTAAGGTGGCAGAGGAGGAGGAGATGGGGGGTGCCTTGCTCCGACTCTTTGTAGGAGGCTTTGCTGGATGAGGCTGGGGGCTGGCAGCTGGGCTTAGTGGCATCTCCCCCAGCTGAGAGGTTTTGTAAGGGAGGCCAGAAAGTTCGGAGCAGTGTGTCTGCACAGACTAGCACAGCACAGCCAAGGGAAGGGGGGATCCGGGAAAAAACAGGCACATGGAGAAACTCACCCCCCGTTTCCCCTCCTGCTTGTGCCTTCTGCTCACCGAACATCTCGCCAGACCTCGCTCAGCCAAGGGCTGCTAACTCCCCGCCGTGTCACCAGGCTGCTGGGGGGAAGGTGGCCCCAAGCCCACCGTGAAGCGCCTGCAACTCGGTCTCAGAGTGTCCCCCCAGCTCCATCCTTGCCACAGGTGGCCTTGGGAAAAGCACTTGGAGGCTCTTTGTCCCCTTTCCCCCTCTGGGAAGGTTTCCTTTGTTCCAATTAGTCCATAGGCTCTCCAGGGCGGGGGATCCTCCTGGAGCCTGTTTGCACAGCGTTCGCCCCAGCAGCCCTGCGCTGCCTCTGTAAATACCAGCCGTGCAGCGCAGACAGCAGCCGGACGGCTCCGGAGGTCCCTCTCCCACCAGGAGTCCTGCCTGAGCAGCAGGGGAAGCAATTTCCCTCCCGGCACGGGAGAGGGGAGCTTCCCAGCCAAGCAGAGGGATTTTTTTTTTTGGTGAAATTTGACAGTCCTTGTCTCTGGGGTGCTGATGTTTTCTGTGCATGGAGGGGAATGGGTGGATTTGGGAACTGGGCTATTTATTCTCCGTGATAGGGGGTGACCAAGGGTCAGCCAAGCATCCCTGTTGCACCAGCCCAAGGAGCCATGCTCCCAGCCTGGCTCAGGGACTGAGCTCCTCTCCCAGCTAGGGCCAAATTCACTCCCAGTAAGCACAGCCCCTCCTGCCAAAACCCTGCGAGCCAGGGACTAGCCAAGGTGTGTCCGAGCGGGCTCTTTGTGCGGCAGCTGGAGAGCAAGCAGGCAGCTTCGCTGGCACAGCTGGGATGTTTGCTCTCCCCCCTGACCTCTCCTGTCCGCCTCCTGCCCTCCCTCGGCAGCTCCTCGGCGGCACGGCGGGGGGGCAGCGGGGATGGACGGTGGCTCCTGCCAGATGTGTGGGGGTTTCCCTGCCAGAAAGCTTCAGGGGGGCCTTCGTCACCCTGGGGAAGGGGTGCCAACGGCTGGGCAGCAATGCAGCAGCTCGCAGTGCTTGCTGGACTATCATTTATTAACCACACTGGGGCGGGAGGTACTGAGCGGGGAGAAAGCCCCCAGGAGGGGATTTGCCCCTGATTTGGGGAGGGAGCTGGTGGCCATAACTCCCTGCCTAGTGCTGATGTTGCAGTAGATCTTGAGTGTGAGGATGCAAAAGGATCGGGGCCGAGATCTTGGCATGGCCATGCCTCCGGGGAAATGCAGCCTACTCCATGGCAGGAAGGAGCCAGCATGGTCAGGCCCTTCATCCAAAGGCTCGTGGGTCTGATCCTGAACCCCACCAGCCTCATTGCAACAAAAGGGCCTCTGAGAGCCCAGCCAGGGCCCTTTCCCCACCGGCTGCACCTGTGCAAGGCGGGCAGAGCCAGGTCCGTGTCCAGCAGCCTTTCCCAGGGCACCGGGGCTGCCCGACGCGGTGGGAGAGCTCCCGCCCGGGTGAGGCACCAAGGAGGAATGTTTGCAGCGGCCTCCTTCCCCTACAGTAAACATGAACGGATGACCCCGGAGCGACATGCTAGGGTTGAAATAGTCTGTCTGTGCACTGGAGAGCCGTGGGAATGCAGCGGTGGTTACGTCACGCCGGGGAGACGGCACAGCCTCAGGGACCGTGGGCGCAGCCGTGGCCTCCACGAGTCAGGGCTGGGGGGTCTCTGGTCCAGCCGTGCCCTGGGCGGCAAACGCGTGCAAGCCGCCAGACCTTGTCTTTGCAAGGAGGGAAAGATAACGTGATTATTTATTATCAGCAGCTGGCTAGGATGGATTGAATTGACAATGGCTAAGCTTGTGGCAGGATGCTAAGATGCATTAGCTAAGTTATATCAAAATATCCTCCAGCATCTACAGCTGGCAGAATTGGGCGGGATATGTAAGGGAACAACTTTTGCACAGCAGTATGGCTCTCTTGTTTCCATCTAAGACAAGCTTCTGGAAAGAAATGGGAAAAATCCCTGCAGGGAAATAGCTCAAAGCCTTGCAAAAGTCTGCTGGGATGGAGCAAAATGGGAAGCTCCTGTTCTTCAAGCTAACGGGCAGGTCCAGAAAGCAACAAATCAGGGCTCATTCTGTTACACTTTAATATTGCTTTGTGAGTTTTAAGAGGGCTGTTCTGGGAGCCCAGAGGCCTCTGTGCAATTTTTTACCATTTGCACCCAAAGCAGATGTAGATTGCTGTGCTCTGAAGGTGGCAGGAGCCTGGGGGGTTGCATGCAGGGGGTGACATGTTGGTAGCGTGACCACACCACGCACCCAGGGAAGCTAAGCCACACTGACGGGCACAGGCAGATTTACCTCCCTTTTGGGTCCAGAAATCAGATGTGAGGGCTAAACTCCACACATGGGAGGGAGCCCACAGCTTGCCACCCTGTGAACAGAGATTGGCACCTCCAAAAAGAAAAGGCTTGGCTGTTACCACTTGCAACTCCCATTTCAAACCCCTTCGCTCAGTTATATTGCTTTGCCCTCCTACAGAGGGCAAATTCATCGTATTTGAATGATGACAGAGAAAATTCATCGTATTAATATTACGGGCCCCATGTTATTACGCATTAAGTGCTAAATATCTGCGGACACTAGCTTTGCTTATGGCACATCTGCCCCAAAAGGGCACGGGAAATCCCATGGTTCTTGTTAAGTCAGACATGGAAGGGTGACTTGTTGCTTAGTTTCAGACGGATGCGTGTTTTCATAAAATTAGTCCATTGAAGCAGGGATGGAGGCCATAACAATATCATGCGTGCCGGCAATTTTCCACTCCTGTTTTTCAAAGCTAGGTACATTTTTTTCTGCTCTAGACAGCCTAAATGTGCTGTTCCTTATCTAATCTTGTATTGATGTGTCTGTTAGACAAGGTATGCAGCATGTGTCACTTCTGAATACTGGCATTCAGGACCAGCAAGCTACTCTGGATAAGCTATTAATATTTTTGCATTTCACACCACACAAGACTTTTTCTTTGCAGATCTTAAAGCACTTGCTTAGTTAGTTAGTTCATTGTTCTTCCAGTTTATAAAACAGTAATAAGTAGTGTCTATAGAGACAAGCCAGCCTTTGACACACACATGAAACCACATCAAGTCGAGGGAAATGATGGCAATACCATACGTATAACAATAGCAGAGAACCAGACAGCCCCCAAAATAAACCTAATTCCCCGTGCTGCGTAAAGTGTTGCCTAATAATGTTCAGCTTGAAAGAGGCAGGACACCCTGCAGTTCCTGAGATGCAGGCTATTATTTTGGTCTTAACAAATATTAATTAAGCCTCTGAGGATGGATATTTGTTGTATCTTTTGCTCTTGACACAACAAAAATAATCTGAAGAAGCTACAAAAGCAGACAAATAACTGTGTTTACCAGATATGTGCAAATACCTTCGTCCAGCTGGAGATGCAGGGGTGTTTCGCCCTCCTCTCCTGCAAAGGCTGTGCCTGGCGCTGGCTCGGCTGCACCCTGTGTAATGCTGTCCCTGTAACGGAAACAGCCGAATTTTTGACAAAAACTGGGTTTTGCTCCTTAACTTTAAACACTGGGATGAAACAAACTAACCTCTGCTCCGAGAGCCCCAAACCACTCATCCTTTGGGCAATACAGCTTGAGCAGCCAAAATTTTTCCAGCTCAAGAGCCTGAATTTGGGCTCACAAATCTGTGTTTAAGCAGCTGAACAAGAATAATCCTCGGGAGTCTGTAACTCCTGGAGGGGTGGAGATGTGCTGTGGTTAATGCTGTGGTGGTTGTTGTCATCACCAACCCCCCAAACAGGGTGTCGGGTACTTTATAGCTAGTTAGAAGGAAGAGTCTCTTCTCCGAGCACAGCAAAATCTGCCTCTGTAATTAATTGTAGGAGCTGTGGGTGTAGAAGATAGCAGGCAGACATATGTACGTACTCATATTTGCACCACAGTAGGTCAGGAAATGGGGGTTTTCTCTACTGAAAATGTGAGCTTTTTTTCAGGGGAGAAGAGAAATCAGTCTCAGAGCCACCCCAAAACGCGGCAGCGGGATGAGAGCCGGGGGGGGGATGTGCCCGGCCCCTGGACTCTGACTTTCCCAGGGTGGTCACTGCCTTTTTGGACTGGGCAGGGGGACCCTGGCCCTGGTATGATTTAATTTTCAATGAAAAGTTGAACAATTCCTGGGGAAAAAGGCACATTTCACCCACAGAAGCCCTTGGCACCCGTACTGGCATGGGAGAAAAAAAATTGTCCATCGAAAACCCTCTCCGAGGCGGTTTCTAGCTGAGAGCAGCTTTATGCCCACACACCTCCTGGGCCATACGAACTGCACAGCTCACATTTTTCCAACCTGGCGGCCTGGCTGTGGGCACATACAGCTGGATTTGGGCAGCTAAACCAGTACGCTGCCTTTCGGAGGACCCAAGTGCCACTAG
>JAVJGI010000038.1:3343118-3373336 GCA_035590275.1 Ibycter americanus
CTGCCTTTCGGAGGAACCAAGTGCCACTAGATTTTCTAACTAATCCTAGCAAAAAAAAAAAATAAAGGGGGGGGGGAGGGGGGAAAGGCAAAAGCAGGAGGGGGTAGGGAAGGTGGAATTAATAAAAGAATGGGATTAAAAAAAGAACAGAGAAGAAAGTTTCATGAAAAAGAGAAAAAGGAGAAGTAGCTTCACAAAGTGACACTTAATTCAAAGCTTTTACTTTGGCTTTTCCACTTCGGAAGCATGAAAGCAGCTAAATTAGCAAAACAGAAGTAAACTGTTGACTGCTTCATTGCAGGATTAAGTGTGATAAATGGAGGTTTTGTTCAGCCTCTGTCCAGATGTTGTGTCTACGCTGGGTGTTTTTTTTTCTTTTTTTTCTTCTTCTTCTTCTTCTTTTTTTTTACATTCTTGGCCTAAGGCCCATATATATTTTGGATACTGCAGGGAGTATATAATATCATTGGAAAATGATGTGGTCTGGTAACCTTTTAAATAACATTTCCTCCCTCCTCTCTTTTCTAATAGTTTGTTTTTCTTTCCATGTTTTCCTTTTATTGGGGGGAAATTTTTTTTGGAAATTAATGAGGCCAAGGTTTTAAAACAAACAAAACAAACAACCCCCCCAAACAAACCAAAGCAAAAAAACACACTATTTCCCTCCCCATTTTGGGGAGGGGGGGCGGGAGGGAAGAGTTAAGGGACTTGTAAGGGCGCAGGCTAAGGATGTGTTGGGGACTTTTTTTTTCCTGTCTAGAAAACCTTCCTGATTATTTTTTAACATTCCCAGCGCACTTGGCCCAGAAGCCAGGCTGGGTTTGGGACAGCAATTTCAGTTCCTCACTCTGTTCGCATTGTCAGAGCCCCCCGACCCCCAAAGCATTTTTTTTTCGCCTTCCATTTCATGGATCAGAAGTACCTGTTGCTCCTGGAAGCGCTGGACAGAGGAGGCTGATGACCAGCCTTTCCTGAATCTCAAACCCAACATCCAGCAGGAATTCAGACCTCCCAATTTTAAGCAAAACAAGCCAGGGGAAGGTGGCGAGGGCTGTGCCCACAGAGCTGCATGGCCGCGGGGCAGCCGTCCCGATGGCACTGCCAGAGGGGAGGAGGTTGCCGGCCCCTTCCCCATGGCCGGGCAGCATTCCCCAGGGTTTTAGTATCCCCCCCAAAAATAGCAAAGCTGTATTTTTGCATCTCTGCCATGCTGCCTGTTTTGCAAGCGGATGGGTGCTGCCTAGAGCAGCTTTACCCGACCACTGCGGCTTCTCCAGTGGGGATGGCACTCCAGCTCCATGCTCCCCTCTCACCTCTGGTGCTTCCCGTGGGGCTCCCAGGTTTTTTTCCAGAGTCCACCTTAAAATCCCATCTCAGCGGCAGCTGTGCCTCCCTTGGCTCAGCCTGGCTCTGGGAGAGGAGCCCGGCCCAGGCTAAAATTGTGCTATTGACTCACCCGCTGGCAGAGGGCTGCGAGGCCGGCACACCACTTCAAGGCAGTTAAAAGAGCATTTGGGGTCTCACCCCATGGAAGAAGGACCACGCTGCTTTAACCCTGCGAAGGCAGAGCCCTGCTGCCCAGCGGGTGAAGCCCTCTCCCTTGGGTGTGCCGCAGGCGAAGGGGGATAAATAGGGGAGCAGCATGGATGGTAATGAGGGGTACAAAAATGGGTTGGTTTAACCCCTTGATGCCATCCAGCATGGGTTCACTGCTGGGGGAGTTAGGGCAGGATAAAATGAGGGTGTTCATCACCCAAATGTGGGGGTTTTCCTCCTCAGAGCATGATCTGGATGTCAGCACCTACATTACTTAGGACTAGATTTGCAGCAACTTTAACAGCCCTTATTGCTTCCCACTCTGTGGGGGCAAGGTGAAGGGCAAACCCACTGGCTCCCCCTGATCAGTGCTGGGGCTGTTGTGACTGTAAACATCTGGGAAGGGATGGGGAAGCGTCCCTATGGCAGTGCCATGAGGGTGAGCAGTGCAGGATCCCACTGTGGCTCTCAGGTGCTGCCCTTGGTCCAGGCACAGAGCCTGGGTACCCCCTTCCCGGCATGGCTGGGATATCCTGGGATTACAGCCGGCGCTGGCTGGCCATGCCACCGGGTACACCTCGGGCTGTAATGGGACAAGTCCCCATTCCCCAGCATGGCTCCCTGTCCTGTGCGTTTTGGTTTTTTTTCAAGGTGATTTTAAAAAAAACACCACCAACAACCCCACCCCCCCCAAAAAAAAGGTGAGAATTTCAGCAGATAAAAATGCAAAGCGGCAGCCATTCGCAGCAGTAAACACCTTGGAAAGTCGCTCTCAATTTTTCTCCCCACCATCACCTCCCTGCCTCCCCTCCTCTCCCTCTCCTTCCCTCCCTCTCTCTCTTAAGGTAGCAGCGTGGGAGCTTTGCCAAAACATTGCGGTCCCGTGGGGAAGCTTTCCTCTCACTGAAAGAGCCCTTGCGCCTGCCAGCCCAATTAAAACAACGTGAAAGGAAAGCAGCATCTGGAATTGCGCTGCCTCTCACAGCCAAGTCACAATTGTTTAGTCTGAAAGTCGTTTCAGGGAGAGCGGGGCTGGCTGGCTGCGCAGTGGCCCCCACATCTGGATTTGCGGCTAGACAGCCTCTTTGGCTGCAGTCCTGTGTGCATGTGCATTTTTAACTTTAGGATATGCTGACAAGTTAAGAAGTCAGAAAGTCAGTCACAGTAACAGCCTCCGCGGCCCCTTCCTCCCTCCGCCCCTTTCTAACACACACACGCAGTTGACTAAATACAATTTTCTGACATCCTTTCATCTGGAGAGAGTTTCTTCCCTTTCCAGCCTGCAGCTCGGGTCCCCGATGAGTTATTTGAGCTGAGCCAACACATGTGAACAAAAAGTCTTCTCTTCGGTCTGTGCTCAAGGGCCCGTCTGTGCTACCCACATTTCGCCGGCAGCAGGGCTCTGTCGCACTCACACCGCAGCTGCCCCACGCAGGGACCATCACGGCCACCTTGTCACTACCCACAGGGGACAGGCTGCCCACGGGGTCTTGCTCTTTGCCAGCCATGAGCCACTGACGGTGGTGCGATAGGGGCCAGGATGTGTTGGGGGCTGAGCTGCCCATCGGGGCGTACAGCCTGATGAGGAGGGCAGGGGCATGCAAAAAAATCAGCTACCGATCCCAAGCAGCACCATGGGAGTGCTTCCAAGCCAGCCTCGCCATGTTTTGGCCAAAGATTTTGCCTGCATTTAATTTTTTTCCTCTGAAGCCCTGGCTGTGGCTGAGATGTTGGGGTGTTGGTCATTCATTGAGCAGGCAGGTTTCCCCCCAAAGAAAAGGGATGGGAAGGGCAAGTCTGACCTTTTATAGACCTGATTCAGGAAAGATCACTGACCACACTGCCACTACCAGCTTTCGTTTGTTCCCACAGTGCCCAGAAACACCCCGAGCCCCCATCAGTGTGGTTTTGCCATCCCAGGAGCCAGGGCAAACAGCAAACAGAGTGGGGCTGGCGCAGGAGCTGATGCCCAGGCAGCACCGAGGTCCAGCTCACACCTGCTCACCAAAATGCTGCTGGGCAAACCCATCGGGATGTGTGCAATCCCATCCTCCTGCAGGACCAACGCAGGAGAGGACCAAAGCAGTGAGAGGCTTCAGAGAAAACTCTTTTTATAATGACCGACTTCCCTCCAAGCCTCCAGAAACATCAGCACAGCCGAGCTCACAGCATCTTGCCTGCGATGCTCGCAGGCTCCCGCTTGTGTCCCTGCCTTTGCCCAGCTGCACTTTGCAGCATTCACTGCGCGCTGTGTCGAAGCAGTAAAAGGGTGATAAAATAAGGGTAAAATGGCGATGAAATAAGGGGAAGTTTCCATCTGAAGGAGGAGGGTGGTTGCTATGGGCTGGGGGCCCCTGCTGCCACCCGGACACATTCTGGGCTCTGCTCTCAGACCCGCACCAACGGCACAAAGGCTGCTCCATGGTATGGCCATGAGTTTTCAAAAGTGGCTACTGATCTGGGGGCTGGACACAGTCAGGGTTCTGTGGGGATATCCCAAAGCTCGCAAATTCCCATCTACCCACCCCATTAAAGCAAATGCCATAAATCCAGGGTCGGAAAAACCCGGGGGCAACGCTTCGAGGTTTCCCCTCTGGGAAAGCAGCTTTCTGCTTTTTTCCCTCAGTTTCCACCTAAAGCTAAGCTTATCCTGCCCCTCACCCCAGTGTCAGGCCACATTGTTTGGCCTTTGCTCATCTCAGGTTAACCAGCACCCAGAAACGGGGCTTCCCCCTGCACAAAACAGGGCTGGGGGGTCCCAGGGAAGAGGGGGCTGCCCCGAGCCCCCGGGATTTGGGGTGAGCTGTACTCCGGTGTCAGCTGCTTTCCCCGCTGCCCTTGCACACACGCTGCCGGGTGTCCCTTGTGCTGCCTGCGCCTCTGCCTCTGCCTGTGCAGGAGTGTCGCTACCAAACTGGTTTAGCAGCTCTGTAGGGTGAGTTATGTTGTTTCGAAAGGCTCCCAAATACATGTTGTTCACAAAGTTCTCCTGTATAAATAAATACCAGCATTTCTCTCCTGACCTTTGCTCTTTTGCCGGGTTTCTCCTAAATGCAGAGCATACAAAACCGCCTTTTATCCCCAGAGAAGCCCGAACCACCCTATCTCCATGTCTCTGTGTGCGTGGTGGTGCAGAGAGACATCTGGGAACTGTCTTCTTCATCCTCCTCCCTCCCCGCAGCCTCGGACCTTGGGCTCACGGGAGACCCAGAAGCATCTGAGCTTCTCCTGCCTGGAGCTGAGGGGCCGGAGAAGGGATGGAAAAGCAGTACCATCAATGCCAGCATTCACAAATCCCATGTGAGGCCTCCAGCTTATTCTGAAATAGGCTGAAAACCCATGCCACGATGCTGTAATGGCTGTCTCCAATAAATTTCTTGGGGTTTTCTTTATTTGCCCTCTGCTTTCCAGGCCTGCCGGGATAGTAAGGTCATATCTCCAAGGGTGGCTGGGTGACCAGAGCTTTTGCAATTGTATCAGGAGGTTCATCGTAGCCGGTGTTTACTCTGAAACCTGTCATGTGGCTTTGTTCGCTCCGGCTTGCTAAAACGCTGGGAGATCCAGGGAGCTAGAGAGCCACAGAGGAGAAAAAAATATTCATATAACAATAAAAGAAAATAGAATCTTTAGGAGCCTAGACCTGATTGCAACTTCCTCCCTGCGGCGCCTGCATCACAGGTTGCTGATTTTCAGGGGTGCAAGAGCAGACCCTCATCCTCTGTGTGGCAGAGACCCCAAGGATATTGGATGACAGAGCATCACCTGTGCTGGCTGCAAGCTGTCACCCACCCTGAGGTTGTTCTTGCCATCAGAAAGCAGTGCCTGCTATCGATAACTCCCTGATTGATGACTGAGTAAACTTGCCTTGTTTACCAACGTGGGTGTCATACTGACAACAAACAGGTCTCTACCTGAGTGTGTCATAAGCGAGGGAGGACAGTAAATAAGAAATGACACGTAATGCTGCAAAGCCCTGGGCTGCTGGAAAGAAGGAAACAGATTCCTCCTCTGCATGGCACGTTGCAGCAAATCGAGGGCTCGGTCATCTCCTTGAAAAACACTGGAGAAAATGACATAAACTGCTTGAAAAAAAGGAAGAAGAACATTTAACCTTGCAGCTAGATTGCAGGGTCTTTGGGGCAGGGACTGTCTTTATTCAGAGTTTGCCCAGTACACAGGGGCATTGTGGCAGGGCTGTCGAGACAGCTTCGCGTGGGCACAGTGCAGCCGGCCAGACGGCACTGCCCTGGGGCAGAGACACCTTGTGCAAAATCCCCTCGGAACAGCCCCTGCCCCGTAGCTGTTGGCACATGGACAGTGATCCAGGACACCCAAGCCAGCTGGCCAAGGTCCCCCCTATACCTGGGGCCGTGGCAGGAGCCCAGATCATGCCTCGCCGCATCCTCTCCTGCGCTGCATCCAATGAGTGGTAATTACAGCGGTGCCAGAATCTCCTAACTATGCTGCTGTGGGTGCCAGGAAAACCCATGGCTTTGGTGAAATTAGCCTGGGCTTCAGCAGAAAGCCAAAGTCTGTAGAAAAAGCCTCACTGAAACAGCTATCCTGGATATACATGAGTACAAGCGAGGACAGAAAATGCCCTTTCTCCTGCCAGCTGTCCCAGCCATGGTGCCGGGAGCCAGTGCGCAGGCTGCCAGGGCTGCTCCCCCCTTCCCCAGGCCTCTCCGAGCAGCCCTGCCGCATCCAGCCTTCCTGCTCCGATGCTGCCAGCCCTTCCCGCTGGCAGGACCCTGGAGGGCAGCCCTGTGCCCCCACATGCTGCTCTTCTCCCTGCACAGTGCGGGCGGTTCTGTCGCTTGCAGAGTGGGCAGGAGGACCAGGGGCTCCCAGGCATGAAACCATTCCTGGGGTGATCCCTGGCTGATGCTGCCAGGGCTCAGGAGGCCTCAGCTCTGCCCGTTGCAGACCAGCTTGACAAACCCTCACAGCCTGTGTGAGGACCTCTGGAGCTGGTTGAAACCCGGAGCCGTCACTGCAGAGCCATGGGCAAGATGCAAAAGGCGCCAGTTAAAATCCAGGTGTGATTTCTAAGCACTGTGGGCAAATGCTCTTCCCACTAAATGGCTCAGCTCCTCCAAAAGCACTTTCAATCTACCTTCTTCCATTTCTTCATGTTGGAGTCAGAAGCAGCAGAACAGCCTTCCTCGAAGCAGGACCATCTAGTATTTAAACTCAGGTCCAATTCCTCCCATTTACTTCCCAAGTGTCCTTGAGCACATCATTTCCCTCTGCCTCAGGTTCCCCACCTGTGAAATGGGGCTGAAAACGCACCGAGACAATATAAAGTGCTTCAGGCTGTACAGACACCCTCGCTGCTCTGACAGTAACTCTGATGTCTCTCGTTTTTTGCCAGTGGTTTAATGAAACCTGCTCTGTGAACCGGTCGGCGTGACGGTGGCGTGCCCCGTGGAGGTGCTGAGCTGTCTGTCACGGGTGCTGCTGAGAGCTGCTAGAAATACTTCATCTCAGAGAGACCCACACCGATTGCTGAGATGAAAAATTTCATGGGAATAATGTATGCCACGGGATAACAACGTGGGATGCTGGAGCCACGGACCGGAGAAGCTGAGCATGACACTAACAAGGTCGAAACTTTTCATTCACTCCTTGCCTGGACCCCTCCACCCATGCCACACACGCGCGCACGCACACGCACGCACATACAAAGTTTCTGGGTTTATTTTATATTTTCCCTCGTAAAGATTTGTGTCCGTGCTGCTCTCGTATCAAAGCCAGCAGTGGCCCCTAGGATAAACATGCGGTCAGAAGACAGAAAACTCCAGGCTAAAACACTATTCGTTTCACCCATAGCAGCATAAACTGAGAGGCTTTTAAGAAGGGCGAATGGTTTTCAGTAAATCTCTCATATCAGCAGAAACCTTTGAAAGAGTTTGTTTAAAGGCTGTGGAGATAAACAGCCCGGCCAAGTGTTTGTTTAAGATGTATGTACTCTGTGTCGACTGGTAGGCTGGTATTTATATCGAGGGGGGGAAAGAAGGGCTAGGATCTTTTTGACCCTTTGGTGGCTATGGCTGCGTGAACTGGGGTTTTTGGAGAGCTGGAGGGGCTGGGCTGGGGTTGGGCTGGGTGTCACACAGGACCCTGGGCTGGAGCTGGGGGCAAAGCCAGGCAGGTGTGCGAGGGCGTGCGAGGGGTTTGGGGGAGCAACAGCATTTCTCTGCCGTGCAGAGGCGTGCAGAGGTCCTGGCTGAGATCGCTGTGCCAGGCACGGGGTAGATAAATGTCTGGTGAGGGATTCCCCGCCTTGAACAGCCTGGAAGCTAAATAAGCCCCACGCAGGGAAAGGGAGGAAGGAAGGATGTGCAACCCTGGGAAGCAGACAGGCAAAGCTCAGCCCAGATCGCCCTTGGCCATGCAGCAGCCTGGGGCTGACTTGGGAGCTCAAAGTCATCGCCTGAGCCCCACTCCGTGCCTTCAGCTGCAGCTGGAAATGGCCTTTCGGCAGCTTGGCAAAAAGTGAGTTGAATAAAGGTGTGTTGGATTTCAAGTGACGTTGGCTGCAGAGCAACAGGACTAGAGGCGGTTAGCAGCGTGCTGGCACGTGCCCAGCGTGGTGGTCCCAGGGACGGGACCGTGCTGGCAGAACTGAAGGGATGGAGGGCTCCTGCACAGCCCCAGAGGTGCCAGGCTGGGGAGGTGCCTTCCTCACTTCTTGCTTTCAGTCGTGGCTGTCCCCAGCTAGATCCGAGAGCCAGCTTTGTCTGCAGCTCATCCTAAGCCACATACGCACTGAGCACCGTAGCTCAGCACCTGTGGGGTCCTGTGCCAGGGCCCCTCCTGCACGGGAGAGGTTTGGGGGGGGTCAGTTTGCCCTTGCCTGCCTGGCTGGGAGAGTGCTCCAGCAAAGAAGGGAATGGAGACTTTCCTGGAGACAAGCCGGTTCTGTCACCTTCCCTTTCAGACCTGTCCCTGTAAATCATCTGGATGGCTTTTTCCCCCCTAAACTAAACAAAACGTGGATGCTTAGCAGCCTGTCTCTGGGAAGGAGGTGCAGTCAGAAGGGACTTGCTCTAGATTTACCCTTGTGTAACAAGAAGCAGAATTTGGCCTGTTTCCTGGACTGGGAGGGTATGTAATATCCATCAGCTGAGCCGGGCACGTGAATAACGCTTATAGCATCTTCCCTTATCCTGAGGGATCCCAACAGCACATACAAATCTTTCAGGTGCACTCAATGCTCCTTCTGCCACTTCTAGGACAGATCCTGGGGTCAAGATCAGGGTGTCCTGCATATCTGCTGGACATGAGAAGTGAGGGGAAAATGCTGCAAACAGCTGACTGTCAGGTGGAAATGAAACACTGAGAGCTAAGAGCTCAGCTGGTTTAAATCAGCATCTTAACACTGGTGCTGGTGGAGTAGCACCAATTTACACGGGCTGATTTGGCCCAGGGTGTTTTGAAATCCAGCCAGTGCTTGCAGCTTCCACCACAGGCAGCCCAGGGGCACCTGAATAAAAGGGGCTCAGTCTTAATATTGTGCTTCCCCAGAAGGATGGAGTCTCTCTCCCTGCAGTGGTATTTACACCCTCCAGGGCAGTATGCTGGCACTGTGGTTTGTAGCTCCTTGGGTGATGGATGAGGTTCATGTGCCTATCACAGGAGCATTTGATCTGGAAGGTGAGTCTTGACTTGGGTAACAAGTCCAATTGTATGTGATGTTTCATAGCCAGAAATTACACAAACTGCTCTCCTAGCCTGCAGTGTTTTGAGTGTTCAAGCTGTTGGGGCCCCAAGCTCTTGCAGGCATCGTACAGATGCATAATTAGTGCAAATGTCACAATTTAAAAAGAAAGCTCTATCCACGAATAGAAAAGAAACTTTCTTTTTAATTAGCATGAACTGAAGTTTGGAAGAAAAACTTCAACCTTCAACTGACTGAGGGTTTTGTTTACAGAAAATCAGATGATCCTGTTTTGAGCTTTTAAAACTGTTGTCATATTTTTAAGTGTTAGAAGCACTAAATGTTCTCTAAACAAATCTGTTCAAAACTGCCCCCCCCCCACCTCTTCCCCCATTTCTGAACTGCTCTCAGCCTGCTCCCGTTTCCTTATTTTTGCTGAGAAGATTGGTGAAGCTGACCTGCTTTTGAAATATTTCGATTTGGCTCAAACCAGCAATATTTTTTGTATTTACCCTCATTACTTGCTGAACTACCTGTTCAGATCACCTGGCTATTGAAGCACCTCAAAGTTTGTTATGGAAGTCTTCATTTTAGTCCCACCGCAAACATTAACATTCAAGAGCAGTTTGGGGTGGGTGCCCTGCACTGCGCTGCCAGTCTGGAGCCTGCACTTCCCAGCAAGTCAGGGATGCTCAGAGGGTCAAGTCTTTCTTGCAGGTGGCATCGACACCTCCCTCTAGTCTCTTCTTTTACGTGTTGTTATGAAAAAGATTGTGACCTTTCTTGGTCCCGTATTGCAGAACCTTCGTACAAAGTTTTCCCTGTCCTAAAACTGCAAGCAAAGCCCCTTTCTGCTCCTGCTGTGCTGGGAATATGGAGAGCAGTTGATCCCTGTCCTCATCACAGCAACCTTTTATACTGTGAGGTGGTTATCATCCGCCCTCTTTCCCCTTCCTCGGGCTAGACTAAACACACCCAGCTCCCCCAATCTCTCCTCATGGCTCATGTTTTCCAAACCTCTTATCATTTCTTTTCTGCTCGTCTTTGAACTCCCTCTAGTTTGCTGATGTCCCCCCTGCCAAGCGATGTGGGCTGGGTACCTGGCTGAGCCCCACAGCATCCCCCTGTGCAGGCTCCCTCGCCCTGGCTGCGCTAGGCAATTTGTTGGTTCATATTGAGCTTGCAATCAAATATAAATCTCGCTCCTCGTTGCGCTGCTGCCTCGCCAGCCTTTCGTGAAAAAGTTATAGTTCAGCTTTCTGCTTCTTGTTCCCTGTCCCTTTGGCCTGGCTGCAGCTCATTAGGTCATTCATTCTTTTTATTGAGATGGTTTTGAATGCCAATCCTGTCCCCCCAGGTGGCAGCCCCTCTCCAGGGTCTTCTCATAGACACGTGTACTCTCTGTGTGCAGCTTAACTCACCATCAAAAAACCCAGCCTGGGCTGGGGACTATCCCTCCTGCCCCAGCCTTGACGTCCTTTCGGTTCAATAGTGGGCTGCTGATAACTCCTAGCGTGGTTTCCCACCCAGCTGTGCCTCTGCAGGATGATGATTTCATCTTGAGACCATGTCACCTTTACTTGCTTATGAGAATATTGGGGAGGCTGCACCAAAGCCTTCCCGCAGTCAGCCTGCGCTGTGTCTGCTGCTCTCCTTGTTTCAGCCGGGCCAGCTGCCTTGGCGCAGGAAGAAATGGCCTTGATGCAGTATTCTAGACAAACCCATCTCCTCGCCATGATCTTCTAACTCCTTACAAATTGATTGCTTAATAATCTATTTGTGTATTTTTCTGAGTATCAATTTATTCTGACTAATCCCCACCCCCTTTAATCATAGATGTTATGATTGTCTTTCCCAGTCCTCTGGGAATTTACCATCTGACTTCCTATAGATGTGAACCAATGGATCAGAGAGGGCTTTAGTCCCTCCTTGTGTACAAGCAGGAACCACAGAAGTTTCTCCAAGCCCGTCCCCACTTGGGCATGCCTCACTTGGAGTGGTGACAGCATCTGAGGGGGAGTTTGTGCCTCCCCCCCTGCCAGCCTGAGGGTTCTGCGTGAAGAGCTGCCGGGTCAGATGCTGGGGCAGTGGCAGCTGCAGGGGTGTGGGGCTTGTCTGGACTTTGGTGCAACGACACTGCTCCTGCAGAGGGATGGAGTTGTGTCAGCCTCTCTCGCAGCAGACCTCTTTGCAAGGCCGACTCGCTTCTGCTCTTTGCCATGCCCATCGTCTCACTGTGTCTCATGAAAGCAAATCCTGAGAAACCGCTTTCTCCGCTCGGTGGGAGTTTGGAGCTGCTTGGTTCTTTTTCCAGCCCATAAAACACCCAGTCCCCACCCTGACTTGGTTCTCCTCCACCCCCTTTTAATTTCTGTGCAAAGGAAAGCCCAGTGTGAGATAGTGATTTAAAACCCAGAAGCCAATACTTTTCTTTTCAAACCTCGGCATTTCATCTTTCCTTTAAGAAGGAAGGAAGCCCCTTTTGTTGAGTACACAGCCTGTAATTTCCCTGTCAGATCCTAGCAGCAGGTCAGTGTTGTGACTGACTGAGTGAGGATCGCTCCCTTAAGGGTAATTACACTAAATTTCCTTTTGAAGGACAGCTTTCTCTGGATATGATACAAGGAACCCGCTTTTTTCCATTCACTTAAATTCATGAATTCAGCGGCTGTCACCAAGCGCGCAGCAATCGGGGACTTACACCCCTTCCAGCTCCAGGGC
This sequence comes from Ibycter americanus, assembly GCA_035590275.1. Taxonomy (NCBI): domain Eukaryota; kingdom Metazoa; phylum Chordata; class Aves; order Falconiformes; family Falconidae; genus Ibycter; species Ibycter americanus. The sequence continues at coordinate 3,355,039 of JAVJGI010000038.1, forward strand.
GAAGCCTGAGGAGGTGGCGATGGGGACACATGGCAGAGCCCCCACCACATCGCCCATGGAGGAGCTGAGCTGGGATGGACCACGCTGGGGATGGGAGCTCATTGTGGATCCAGAGGATGGAAGAGGACCAGTCTGGGCTTGCTCTGCCACCTCCACGCATCATCGTGATCTTCTTCCCTTCCTTCCACCTGGGTGGCATCGCAAGGCTTCATCTGTTACTTTCTGGCATCTCGATTGCTCCTGTGGGCTCACCCACCATGTGTCCAGGAGTCACTCATCAACAACAAACAGTTAAAAGGAAGAAAATAGGCTGGAAATATCAATGCACTTTGGTAACAATAAACCCTGCTTTTAATTTATGCTAATATGTAGGGTTGTGGTGACAGTAAGAACAAAATTACAGAGTGGCTTTCTAGCTGGTAATTATCCCTCCATTTTCGTTGCTCGGGAAGATGGACACACAATTATGCTCTCTTGCTGTATATTAATACGGATTCTTGACATCTTCAGCAGACCTGGAGCTGTCATCGGGCTTTTTGTCTACTTTAATTGAAAATTAATGGTTACTGTGTTACCACGGAAACCGTGGCAATGGACGCCAATAGCGCTCACATATCAAACAGGCACTGGTGGCATTGTCTGTCCGTGTTGACCTTGAAAGTTAAAAGAAAAACTTAAATTAAAAAAAAAAAAACAGGGGAGAGGGATAGGAAAGAAGGAAAAATGGGGAAAAAAAAACCCTTGAAAACAGAGGGTTGGATACTGCGAATCAAGGGGAGGGGAGAAGGGGAAAGAGGGATGTGAAGGAAAAACTTGGTGGTTTTGTGTCTTGACGGGGGAAACAAGAGGGAGCTTCGAAATGAGAGTTGGAATGGTGAAGCGGAGAATGATGTTTGAGTATATAAACTATACGGGTGTCTCGTGAGCAGCTCCAGGGCTGCGTGGAGCTCTGCATCCTTGAGTCACTGCGCGAGCAAGGGGTATGTGTGGGGCCGTCAGTGTAAACCATGACAAAAAATCTGCAAAGGAGCCCCAAGGAGGGGAGGGAAGAGGGTGGGCAGCACTGAGGGGAAAGTTAATGGTCTATGTGGAGATAAGAGAGAAGGAAACAGGAAAAAAAAAAAAAAAAGGCAAGAAAGAAGGAGAGAAATAGGCTGAAGGGAAGAGAGTCCAGATTTGCTTTGACTGAAAATATTGCCTGGATGTGGATGGTTGCAGAGCCTGTGGATTAAAGCAGCCCTGCCAGTGCTCTGGAGAGTGTTTGGGGCCTGCCACCTCCTCCGGCTGCACGGCATGGAGGGACCCTGCAGCCCCCTCCCTCCCCCAGAGATAAGAGCTGGGGGTGCGAAGGGGGACCCTGCTCCAGCGCCTGGGATCGCTCAGCTGTGGGGAGGGCTGGGGGAGACGGAGGGCTGAGCTCAGCCAGGGACCCCAGCCTGCTCCGCCTGGGTCAGAAGCGGGTGGGACTTTTTCTTCTTGGAAATGCAATTTTAACTATGTTTTCCTTTTCCTAGCATCAAACTTTCGCTGTCTCCTCTCTTCCCCAGCTCACCCAGGGGGGAATGCAGCAGCGCCTGCCCTTTGGGGCTGCTCTGTGCCCTTTTGTAAGACTGCAGCTGGGGCAGGAGGACCCTGGAGCAGCCTTTGGAAAGGTGGAGCTCCAACTCTGCTTGCCAGGGTGCAAACACACCTGAGGAAAGGGCAGGGGAAGCAGAGAAAAGTTGTGACATTGAGTGGCAAGTGGCTGGGTCTCTTCTTGGTGACATGGTGGAAAGCGAGCAGGGGACAGGCAGCAGCTGTGGGCAGTGAGGTGCTCCCGGCCTGTGGTGGGTCCCAGTTTCCTGCACCTCAACGAGCTCCACAACTGGCCTGGCTTTCCCTCTTCCTTTCCTGCTCTGCTTGAGGTTCCCGTGACCCATGGTCCCACTTTTAGCAAGGGCTGGAGCATGAGGAGAGGTAACTGCTCCTCTTTCCCATGCGTAACAAAATGCCACCTTAGAGCAAAGGGATTTGCAGCTGGTAAGAAAGTTGTCACCACCCCAGGTGTGCCTGCTTCCCTGGCCTGGAAGGCAGGGACATCTTGGCTGAGAAGTGCTGTGGAGAATGGAAGTGGGAACAGTTTAGTCAGGAAGCGAAACAGTGAAATTTTAGAAACCCCTGTGAAAAGGCGGGGTAATCCTCAGGTACCCACGGCTGCTCAGTGCTGCTTAATGCATCCTCCCATGGGATGGTGTTCGGCTTGCCCAGCCTCTCCCTGCTGCCGCTGGTCCAGCTGCACCAGGAACATGCCCTCTGCATCCTCACTCCCCTCACAAATGTCTCCATATGCAGCACCAAGGTGCACCCCAGCCTTTTCAGTTGGGGGGCCTTTTAAAGTCAGGATCCCATCACTCTCCCGAGCAAACAAGAAGACAAACACAGCAGAGGCGCGCCTGAAAGCCGGAGTCTTTTTTCATTTTCCCCGCATCCCTGATCCCAACCTTAATCCCCGTTCTGAATCCTGTCAGCCCGGCTGTTCTAGCACTGACATTGCTGCAGGCATCTTCTCTGCTGCCTTCCTTCAGATCTGCCTCCTCCTGGGACATCTAAAGAGGACTCCGAGATTTCTGTGTTACTGGATGATTCACTCCGTGCCCTCCAGCAAAGCGCCGGGGCTCCCCAGGGAGGACGCAGGCAGAGGGGGGACGGGGTTGTGATGCTCTGCTGGTGGCTGCTCCAGCACGGCAGCCAGGGCTCGGGGCCGGCGTGTGGTGGCTGTGGGCTCCGGCCGTCTCTGGGGGGGCTCAGCCAAAAGCAAGGGATGGGCAGGGAAAGGGTGCTGCTGCCTCTTGCTAGTGGTGGTACTGGTGTCCAGTGGGGGAGATGAAACCATCACCCCAGGACAGCATATACCAATTTTGCTGTCAGGTTGTTAAAATAATGATGCACTGGAGTATTTTGCCCAACCCGCCATCGATCGGATGCTGTAAATGCTCAGTGATAGACACGTCACTGGGCCAGGGGCTGCTGCAGGAGAGTGACTGAAGGAGCCTGTCTGCCTTTCCCCCGGCCCACCCATGCAGCCAGCCTCGGCGTGAGCGAGCCCACAGCTTGGCTGGGGTGGGCATAGACTGCAGGAAAGCAAAGGGGTTCCCCTGGAGGGGGGGTCTCAGCCCTGCATCCAGAGGGGCAGGTGCCATGAGCTCTCCCCTATTTGTGTGATGCTGGGAGCAGATGCTCCTGGTGATGGTGCAGAGACCTGGGCAAAGCCCATCTTGCTTTGACCCTCTGAGGTAGGGGAAGGAAAGGGAGGGGCGGGGGGCGAGTCTGCAGGCTGAAATCTTCTTGCTCAGCTATGTCCAGCTGCAGCAACAGGACAGGGCCCGGATTGCTACAGTGTTTGGGGGATTTCTGCCCCTGTACCTCTGGAGCCTGGGTGGCACTGAATCCTGGATCCAAACACCTCTGCCTCTGTGCAGGTGGAACACCAAGATTGTTCCATGACTGCAAGTCACAGGCTCCCTGTTCAGGCAGGTTTCCTCAATAAAAACTAGCCAAGCTGAACTGCAAACTCCCCAGCAGGCATTTCCCTTGGCTTTGGGAGGGATTATGATTTCTCACACCCACCCTCAGGCTCTGCAGCCCCTTCCCCACCCCCCATCGGCTCCCAGCAGGGAAGCGGTGGGGTAGGACTAAGACTGGCAGCCCCTGGTACCCCTGATGTTGTAAGCCCCCAAGATACCCCAACCTCAACTTGTGCATTGCAGTAAGGAACAGAGCGGTGTCTTTAGGACCTTCAAGCTGGAAAAGAGGGGCAGAGCTCAGCTACAGGGTCAGGGGTAGGGTCTGTCCCCTTGCTGAACCCACTGGGGCAGCTGGGACACCCCCAGGCACTGGCACCCTCTCTCTGTACTTTAATCGCATCCAAGCGGGTGTCGGTGCAGCGGCATAAAGCTTTTACTGTGTTTTATGTGGGCACTTGCAATATAGGCCGTGGGTGTGGGGGGGGGTTTTATTCTGTATGTGGGGACTTTAATAGTACATGTTTGGATTTTATTAGCCTGCGTACGTGGGTTTTATGACAGGAAAGGTGGGCATTTTAATGAACTGCTCAAGACACAGCAACAAGAATGGAAAGATGTTTTCAATGGCCCTTTAATAAATAACAAAGAGCTCATCCATTTAAACGTTGTAAGCAATAAAAAATATGTATATGTAGTTGAACATACATAGTTCCTGTGAAGTTAAAATCCATTATTAAGCTATGTCCATTACCCAGGCAAGAATAGTTTTGCTTTTGGGGTTGGCAGTGCATGATGCTGAAGGCTCTGAGGTCTCCCAGGGCAGGACAGACCAGCGTGAGGGTCGGTCCCTCGTGACTGAGCTGGGGCTCTTTGGAGCAGCCCAGCAGCTCCTCTCTGAGCACCACGGTGCCATACAGCAAGTGCCAGGGTGTTAAGAGGCAAGAACTGTCTATCCGGGACCATAAAGGCATTTTCTCCCCTGGGAAATTCCCCTTGCTGCCCTGCCCTCCGCTCTTCCCGGTTCCCCGCGGGCAGGGAGGTGGTGAGGGCAGAGCATCCCGGCCGGTTTGGGCACACGGGGCGAGCGCACGGGCTGAGGCTGGCTGCCGTGGTGCCCTGGGGATGCTCCACAAGGTGCCCGGCTGGTGCCAAGGCAGTTGCATCGCCGAGCAAGCCCTGTGCCAAATTCGAGCGCTGTCTTTTGGCTGAAGTTCTCCAGTTTTTTGAACACCCGCAGATGAACGTAAAGTGGGCTACAAAGGCAGTCGAATCCTGCAGTAACCCGACGCGGGTTGGGGGGAGGGCTGGATTCCTGCAAGAGCCTGAAAATATCTTTCTTTTTTGAAATGTTTGTATAGCATGACTTGGCCGATTTACCTCATAATATCTCACGTTGGCCTAAAGCCGAGGGCATTAGCAAAACTGTGAGCCAGATAAATGATTCTAGCGCTTTTTCTTCTCCGTATCTGCTGTTACAATAAAAAAGGGCCTTTTCCATCCAACTGCCTCCCGTTAACCCAGGCGGTGCCGGGCGGCAGAAGCACGGGGAGGCAGAGGCGGGGTGCGGAGGTGAACGCAGCCGGCAGGAGCAGGGGCCGGGTGTTTGCACAGCCAGGAGTGGAAAAAGCCATGGAGAGCCTTTATGCTTCCTGGCACGGCCGCCGTCCGGCATAGCTGCGGAGGTGGGGGCTGGAAGCCTGGAGACATGAGATCTGTGGGTAGGAACGTTACCCAGGGGGAGATGGTTTGATGTTCCCATGCAACTGCATTAGATACAGTTCCCAGCTGATGGACGACATCTCCAGAGGCTGCAGACCCCGTCCAGGTGCCATCTAGGTGGTCTCCAGGATAGCATCTGCACCGCTGTTCAACAGGAGGCAAGAGGATTTGGGGTTCATCATCTCCTGGCTGATGTGAGCCGCAGGTGGATGTGACGCAGGTGAGGAGGTGGCATGTCCCACGTTGGCCAGGACAAGCCACCTGGGGCTGCAGGAACTGCTGGGGGAAGCATCCGCATCTCCTTTGCAGAGCACAAGCCCCCTCTGCACCAAGAGAGGTGTAACAAGGCACGTCGAAACCACCAATGCTGTGCAGCAAAGGTTCAGTTTACAGAGGCAAAGGGGCTTTAATAAGAAATAACCCCAATTAACCTGCAACAAATTCCCAGCCCTTATTTTTTTATGCTTGCGGGGAGAGAGGAGCAGGACCTGGAGGCCTGAGGAGCGGGTTTGGGCTGCTTGTGGAAGGCTGTAAAAATAGCTGGGGCAGGAAGGGGGTCAGGGGAACCAGCGGGGTCCGTCTTCCCCCCGTCTCCAGCTCAAGCCCCGCAATGAGAGCTCGCTGTGACTTGAACTGAGAAGATACTGACTTTTACTCCGTGAAATTGCTTTTAAAAAGGACAACTCCATCAACACTACAAGTGTTCAGACACTCAGCGTATGGTTCAGGCGTGGAGCTGGGGTATTTTTGCTGGGACTGTGGTGGCTCCGCTCTGGGTCACTTTTCAGCATTTGGGTGAATTTGAGCACGGTTTTGACAAGTCTTGCTGGTGGGACCTCACCTCCGAGACCTGGAGGATGGTGGTGCAGCCGGTCACTTGCCAGCTTCACCCCAAACCTGCTGCTGTGTATCACTAGAGCACATGCAGCAACCAGCGAAGCAAAGCGCTGTGCAGATGCCTGTGTCATGCGATTGCACGCGTGTGCGTGTGCAGGGCTGGGGGAGCAGAGGATGATTCTCTCCCTTTCAGGCACGCTGGGATTACTACACACAAAACCTCTGCAGAAATGGTTTTCGTACATTTTAAAAAGTGATCAGCTGTATGAGGAGGTGTGTTTGCTAAATTTAATTGAGGTAATTCAAACACGGCGAAGGGCTTTGGGATTCTGGTTGTAGAGATTAGGTATCGTAGCTAACATCGTGTACACGCCGTGATTACACACTAAGTAACAGGACCTGGACCCTGTCGAAGGCAGGCGGAGCGATGGGTCAGTGGGTCTTGTTTCAGGAGGTCTGTGCGAGGGAGATACGATACTCGGTGCTATTTCAGGACAAAGGGGCACATTCAGCCCCGGTGCGGCTCCCCAAAAGCCCGGGGCAGTGCATCGGGCAGGGACATTGGTAATCGGTGCCACTCGGGCTCTTACACCCACCCACCCACCCACCGCTGCATCTGCACCAGGGTACCTGATTTGGCCTCTGGGATTTATGCCACAATTAATTGCCAGTTTCCTTGGTGATGGGATTGGGCTCTGGAGAGAGCCCAAGTGCCGGATCGGGATAAGCCGAGCTCCCCGGCACACCCCGTTTGGACTGGGCTAGGTGTGCACCTCCCCGAACGTTGGTGACCTCATGCCGCAGACATGGATGAGGTCACTTGGATAATTGCTCTCCCAAAACGATGTATCTTGCGGGAAGAGGATGTTATGAAGCCGGAGAACTTGCTAGGGCAAAAAAATACACTGCACGCCCCTGGCCAAGAGTGCTCCGAGGGGAAACTCATCAGCAGAGCGTGCCAAGACCTCCGAACAATAGGCTGCCGGCTCTGGGGCATGGCAGGAGAAGAGACACCGGCAGCCGAGATGCGGCGCTGGGGGAAGCCAGGGGGATAATTGCAGGAGGAAGATGTGCGGTACCTGGCGGGGAGGGAGAGGGGTCCTGCAGGGACCTGCCCTCCCCAGGGCACACGCGGCGGGCGGGCAGAGCGGGGTACGCACACCAAGCTCTCCCCATCACCAGCTCCGGCTGCGCAGGGCGCTGCAAGTGCTTTTCCTCGGGGAAGGAGATGTGCTCATTGGGGATCTTCTCCTTCACCTGCCAGGCTGCCTCCTTCCCCTCACCGGCTCCTTCTCCCCCAGTTAAAACTCTGCTTCTGCCACTCTGGAACGGATCGGTGCAGGTGCCCGGGGGTGCCCGGGGTGCTTGGCTCTGCCACTGCGGGTTTGCTGCCTGGAGGAAACCTCTGCAGCACATCGTGCCTCAGTTTCCCAACCCACAAACCAGCAGGAGCAATGCTCTATTACCCTTGCAAAGCACTCGGAGAGCCTTGCTTGCAAACATGCCCCAGTTATCGCTCACCTAGCCCTTCTTTCCTTTGCCAGGGAAAACTCCAAAGGTTTTATCCTCCCGTATAAAGTTGTTGCAGCCTGAGAGATGCGCAGGCTCAGCTCTTCTCGCAGACCTCGCTCAGGGTGGTGTTCCTTCACCAGCCTGTTTTCAGCTGTTTCTTCTCCCCGCAGCCCCGTGACAGGTATTTGAAAAGAGGCTGAGAATAGTCCTATCAAACCTTCACAGTTATTGGGACAAGCCAGACTTTAAGGAGACTGACTATGAGTGAGTTTCACAGGAAAACAAACAGAAATACTTTTGTCACTGCACCAGAAAAAAAAAAAAAAGTTGGGGAAAAAATAGCCGCTCTATGGAAAAAATCAACTCTTTCCTGAATAAAGCTGAAAAAAATGCTGCCGTATTGAGCTGTGACATATGGTTACACAAATAGAAACCACAGAGGGGAAAATCATGTTTTCTCTTTCATTATTTATCACTCTCTAACTGTCTCCAGCTGGGTGAGTAAACAGCCTCATTGGGCTGTAATGAGAACAGCCTGCTGCCACTGTGCTCTGGGCTGCCGGAGCCCGATGGTGCACGGCGCGTGTGCGAGCGTGCGAGCCGGCGTGTGACACGCCAAGGCCTCGCCGAGGAGGCCAGCCTGCCGCTCCCCCCGCCGCCCTTCGCTCCTCGTGGCATCGCCACCCGCGCCGTGGTCCAGCGGGATGCAGACAGTGGTCCAGCGGGATGCAGACACGTGGCGCCGGCACCCGCAGCATCCTCCCCTCAGCAAGTGCTAACTAGGTGCAGGCTCCGAGTTACATTAAGCAAGCTGCTCCCGGTTATTGTTCAGGGGAATTATGTGCCCAATTTCCCCCCTGAGCCACGTTGCAAATTGACTCCTAAGTGTCCCGTGAAATGGCTGCATAATTTGCACATTTGAGAAGCTGCGGCAGGAGTGGGTCTGAGAGCTGGGTGCTTTGCTTCCTCCTCCACCTCCACCAGTTTTTAGCCGGTTTTATTACCAGATTTCACTCACCCTGCGGCTCTCACAGGGTTTAATCGCAGGGCCCGTGGGCTCTGCTGCTCTCTGAATGCATCTGCCCTCCTGTCCCGTCTTGAACGGCTCCAAAAAGTGAAGATTTGCAGCTCTCCCCTCTCTGGGGACCAGACCCGAGGCCACAGTCCCTTCCCACACCCAGAGCCCTGGTCCCTTCCCGGGAGCCCCAGGGAAGAGCCTGTGCAGATGCACGGCAGCTGGCCCCCGCCTCCCCAGTCCCGCTGCATTTTCCCATTTGCTTTACTGGGGGGGATCAGACTTTAAGATTCAGATCCCCCCTGATTAGGGCAGGCTTTGGATTAGGCTCTGAATTAGGTCAGGGTATGGGATGTTTCAGCCTCCCAGTTGCTTTTGTCTTTCCATCCTGCATCTTTCCCAGGGCACGGTGGAACTCGAGGCTCCCTGGCCAGCACGCAGCTTCTGCACATGAACCAAAGAGCGAATTACACATGTGAGATGGGCACAACCAACATGGCTCAGCTTCAAGCAGCCCCTGTGCCCCCCAGGTCCTTGCACCCAACCCAGGACCCTGGGGAAAGTGCAGGCACCACAGGCACCGCGTAGCACTGAGGCACCGCGTCCATCTGAGCCTTTCAGGGGAGAAAGGTCTTAGCTAAGAGCCAGAAAGTCCTTGAGCATCAGCAGCGGTGACAAGTGATTTCCCATGAAGATTAACCCATTTCTCAAGTCGAGAACGGCAGCCGTCCCCTCTGTGCCGAGTGGCGTTTTGAGCAGCGCCGAGTCCTTCCAACAAATGAAAAACTATTAGTAAACGGAAGCATTTTTAATGAAAACTGACCCAATTTTGAATGCCACTTCTCCTCCCACCTCAGGAATAGTCTGTGCCAGAGTTTGAGTGAAATTAGGTCATTGTTGAACAAAGGTCATGAAAGAACATGAAAAGCTTTTCAATGGGAAACCCCAGTTTTTATGGGTTTTTGTGGAAATCCCCTCCCCAATAAAGTTGTAAACAAAGTGACAAAAAAGTGCGTGGAGCAAATCATCCCTGTATTTACCTGTTATGCCCAACCGGGTGCAGTTAAAAAATCCAGTTTGAACCAACTGCAGATTTCACCCCTTCTGAACTTGCAGTGGGTTTTGGGAAGGAAAAGGAAAGAACCTGGTGAGAACCTGACTTTTTCCCCTGCTAAAACTTTGCATACCTCAAACCTGGGCATTGCAGCCTTCCTGCAGGACCGGGATTTGGGTGTATGTTCCAAGGGACCTCGGAGCTCAGGGAGGCAGGGGTGGGCAGGGAGGGCTCAAGCTGCGCCTCTGATTCAGCCCTGCGCAGAAGCACATGCTCCCATCCCATTGACTTAGCACTTAAACACCCGCCTTGCTGAATCAAAGCCCTCTTACAGTAAATACTCACTTAGCTTTCACAATCGCCATCGGATGATCTAATCCCTGCCCATTTCCCTGGGAAGGGATTGCAGAAGCAGATTCTTTCTGCAGAAAACTGGTGCAGATGAGTGCCAGATTCAGAATCATGGGGAAACTTTCACAAATAAGTAAATAGAAGTGAAAGTTTGGGGTTAGGCTCACCCTGGAAAGTTTTCCAGAGTGCAGAGGATAGCTGAGGGGGTCTCCTGTAGGATTATGGCCCCGCAATGCCGGCTCAAGCACAGATGCATCCGATCACCAGGTGTGTGTGAATGGAGCAGCCGCCTGGGAAACTTTGGTCCTTGGTTTTGGGAATGAGCTGCGGGAGTAGGATGCCTGTTCCTGCGGCCGAGGCAGCTCCAGTCCATGGTTTGACTCGATTTGTAAAGGCTTCTGTGCCTGTGTGGGTACACACACACGTATCTGCAAATGCAAAACTCGGTGCGTATTTTCCCCTTGCTCTTTAACAGAAGTTTGGCCTCGATGGCACCTGGTTTGGGCGGTTGCTCAAGGTGCTGGTGGCGACTTCCCCGTCTGGTCTTGCTGGAGGAGCTCCCTCCTGCCACTGCCATCCCTGGTCCCGCACGTGGCGAATTCAAAGCGCTGCTGCCATCCGGTCCCCATCCGTGGCACCTCTGCAGGGGCTGGGGAGGCAGCCCCAGGGCACAGCGAGCACCAGCACGGGCTGCACGAGGGCTCGTGGCACGAGTCCCTGTTGTCCCTAAGCTCACGGGAGCTGCTCTGTGGCCCCAGCCAGGATCCCGGGCTGGCACTGGACCTGGGGATGCTGCAGTATTGTTAAAGTGGAGTGAGGCGGCGGCAGAGCCCTTGGTGTGGGAAGCAGCGCCAGAAGCCGAACTCCAGCCCCAAACAAAGCGCTTTTGTGCTCCCGCCGGAGAGCGAGCGGGGATGGCTTCCTGCCGCCCTGCTTTTGGGGGCTGTTTCCTTCATCTTCCGTGTCCTGTCCTGCTGCTGGAGCATTAAATAGGCCAGATCCTGACCTCCAGAGCCTTCCCCTAAACCCATGTTTTGATCCGAGTGCTCTGCAACCCCAGGACCGGCTGCTTTGCCTGCTTTGCCACCTTCCCTTCTCCTCCTCTTCCTCCCAGCCACGCCGTTAGCATCCTTCCCGTGTAAATGTTAATGAATTGTCATCAGACCAAAGTAATCACCAGTCAGCAAAACTTAATTTTACAAAAAGACAAAAAGAGGCTTCGCTCTAATTGATGGAAAATTGGTCGTTTCTTGTCAGGTTATTGTTCATTTCCCGTCCGCTAATGACTCCTCTCCTGCCAGCCATGCCTGGCCCAGGAGCCTGGCGAGCATCACCGCCGCCCCGCACAGCAGCCCTGGTGGCTCTTGCCCTAAGCGGAGCTGTTATGAAACCTGAAATAAAGGGGAATATTTTCAATAATAAACTTCTAAAAGGCAATGCAATGGAAACTTCAAAAAGAAGCGAGGAAGATGAGCCGATGTCCTGCCCGGCAGCCCTGGGGGAAGCAGCAGGAGCGATGGGAAGCACTCAGTTGTTTTCATCAGGGCACACAAGCAGGCAAACAGTGCCGATAAAGAGAGAGCTGATTATATTTTTGGATGCCTTTCGGTTTGAATCACCCAAGATGAGAGCCAGGTAAATGAGGCTGGAGCACCGGTGCAAATCCAGCAGAGCTTTCTGAATTCATGGACTCAGACATCAGAACTGGGTTTTAATGAACCAGGTGCTGTCCCTTTATCCATGGTGATGGGGGATTCTTGGGATGGGGAAAAAAAGGTGGATAATTTTCTTTCCCTTCAAATATTGGCAGCCCAAAGGAAAACAGACCTGCCTCACGCTATCCCAACCACTGTTATTTACGGATCATATTGCAGTAGCACCGAGGGACCCTGGTCTGGTCCCATCTTGTTCGGAATGGTCTAAACACACCCGTGGAGTCCATGGAGTCGCATCCCTGGTGTGAGGCAGCCCCCGGCCTCCCCGCGCCGCTCCACGAGCTTGGTCTACACAGGCTATTACGGTAATTTGATAAGCCAGTTCTTCGTGATATGAATCTTCGCCTTCGTTAAAGGGAGGAAAAAAAAAAAAACCATTGCATTTTGATGGCTCACAGGGACAGTTCATTAAGCAATCAACTCTTTTAATGAAATATTTCTTTGTTAAAATATTCATTGATCTGCCGCGGTTTTGCATGGAGAAAGGGAAGGACCGCGTCCCAAATGCTTTTCTGTTGAGTCTTCCCAAGCACGCGCTTAAAACAGCGGGGTTGTGCCCCAGCATCACAAACACGGTAATTCACACATCAGCCCTTGGCAGGCACCCTTCAGGGAGCCCACCGAGCCCCTGGGCTGAAGCAAGGATCCAGGGCTTTCCAGAGAATTTTTTTCCCCACCTCTATCAGGCTGTTATGCCTAAGGATGGCAGAGGATTTACACACCCGCACTGGGTCTTCTTGGGAGGAGGCAACAGGGGGATATTGGGGTCGGCTCTGGTCCAGCCTGGGCACAGCAGTTTGTGCCGTGTGGCCGGGTGCCGTGTGGGGACATTGTGGCAGAGACGGGGCAAAGTTGGGCCAAGAGTGAGCAGAAATGGGCAACTGCAGAGCTGGCAGAGCCGGCGGCAATGGGCAGAGTGAGAGGAGGGGGGTCCCAAAGGGAGGGACTGGTTCTCCTGGTGGGGTACGAGGGGCCACGGGACCCCTTTGCACCCATGGGGCAGCGCAGCAAAGGTCATTTTATATCCCGCAGGGATGCTGTGGCCCTGGTGTAAGAGCAAGGAAGAGGGAGCTCAGAGAGCCAGGATAGAGAGCATTGGCAGAAGAAGAAAGAGAGAAGGGAAAAAAAATATATCAAAGAGTGAGAAATGAACAACTGCAGACAAAGCACCGAATCTGGCCTCCCCCCTCCTTTCTCAAACCTTACACCATGAGTAATCCCCGCCGCTCGGCACCGTGACGGCTCAGACAAGTAGTCACCACGTGCGGGTAAGCATCTCCCCGAAGGAAACAATGCAGACAAACACGGTGAGTGGTGCATGCAGACGTCCTGCTCTGGATGAGTAATGTTATTTGAAAAGCAGATAAATAAAAAAAAAAAGAGAAGAGAGGAAAGGAGGGGAAAAAAAAACCCAACCAAAAAACCCTTGGCATACACCGGTGGGGAGAGGGAAGCCAAGTGTCCTGTGTCCCTGTGTCTCAGTGTGTTCGTGGCACAGCATGGCATGGCATGGCACGGCACGGCACAGCACGGCACAGCACCGCAGCTCCCGAGCAGGGGGTACGGCTCCATGGGGGTGCCACGGCACCCTGCAGCAGGGTGGTCTGCAGCCCCTGCACTCGCAGGCTCCTTCCTCTCCTGTGCTGAGGCTTTGCAGGCACGGGGGGAAAACTGGTCACTGCCTGGAGACCCCCACACCACGTCCCTTCCTCTGCATGTGGCAGCAGCACACCCAGGCACTGGCGGTTTTACCTCTCCGCTGTCTCTCCTTTAACCATCCGCTTCAGCTCACTAAAGCCCTGCTGAGCCCGGTCCGTCTGTGCAAGTAGGGGAAACTGAGGCACAGCACAACTGCAAGCCAGAGGGGCTTCAAAGCCCCTGCCTGGACTCTCCGGCTGTGCTTGGGTTGCTGCACCCCCCGCAATATTTCCCTTCACGTCCCTGCTCTGCACGCAGCTCTGGAGCAGGTGTCAGGATCCCCCCTCCCCAGGGGGCTGCTCGCCCGGGAAGTGCCAAGGGGCTTTCTGGCCAAGGGCGATGGGGGACACGCTGGCAGGACAGAGGGGAGCGATGCCAGAGCCCGGACAGACAGCAGCCTGTCGCTTTAAAAGGGAGCCAGGAGCCTCTCATCACTTACAGTAACTCGGTGCATCATTTCTTTGCCTTACGCAAGAGGCGAGTGGGGTCCAAGAGCTCAGTGTCGGCCACGGCCCTGCCAGCACGTCCAGGCAAAGCCGGATTCCTCCGGGTGCTCAGCAGCCTGCAAGCATGGACTGAGCGAGGCGTGTGGCCATGCCAGCACCCTCCCTCAGGGGCTCTGGGGGTCTCCTTGGGACCCCCGGCTCTGCCAGCCCTGTGCTGGCTGTGGATGCAGCAGCCGGAGCTGTGGGCTTGCCCTGGGGAGGACTGATCCTGCACTCTTCTCCGCTTGCCCGCGGATCTGTGCATCCTGCCGTGATGCCGAGATGAACCCCAAGGTGGTTCAGCCCCGGACCCCGGGGCAGGTGAGGGTGCAGGGGCTGGGCTCAGGGCGCTGCCTGGCACCGCGGCGTCACAGGGTGCTGCAAGAACTGCATGAAAATGGCTGGTGGAATTTGGGTGGAAAAACAGCTTTTCTGCTCATCTGTTGAAATTTCCACCTTGGAAGGGATGGGAATTTGGGGCTTAGCTGTGTCAACGCACAGCTCCCTCCTCAAAACACTACTCTGGAAGGGAAAAAGTAACTTTCTTCCCTCGTTCTCCCTATTTTCCCATTCCCAATTTTCTTCTTTTTCTTCTTCCCCTATGTTTTTTTCTTTATTTTGCCTTGGAAGAGGGAGGGAGAGAATCTGAGACAAGGCAGGAAGCAGAGGAGGGTTCAGGGGACTTGTTCACATCATCAGATACAGATTTTTTATATGAGCATCTTTAGAAAAGTCAGGTTTTCCTTTCGAAGTTACTCTTCCCATAGAACAAAAATTAGAAAATGAATGAGATGTTCTCCACCACCCATTTGCCAGAAATGGCCAACCCATTACCTGTGGCAAGCAGGCTTTGGATTTGGCTCGGAGAGGACTTTCCTGGAAGGATGAGGATGCTGCCCGGTTCGGAGCTGCTTTGTCTTGAGTGGGATTTAGGACAAACCTAAACTGACCTTTTCCACAGAAGATTTCAGCTTTCTGTTGACCTTACGGCAAACTGAGAACGTGTCCATCCCAGGCAAGCGCGGGAGCGAAAACCTTTGGTTGAAATTTTTCACTTTTTAAAGGTTTTCAGTATTCTGGTTAGAAGAGCAGACACTTTCTGAAGGAGAAAAAAAACCCAACCAAACGTTGCCAGGAAAAATTATTTCCCACAGATAAGAGTTTGGGGATCGATCACAGAGGCATAGGAGTGAGGGTGAGCTTGGAAGAGGTGGAACATGTGATGTTCCTAGCAGAGACGAAGGACACTGCGTTTGGGACCCGTCACTTACCCCACGCTAACTCCTGGTCCTCCCGCCACGTGCCTCGGTGCTTTCTAACCAGACATTATGTGAAATGTTTAACCTAAAAGCTATAAATCCTGCTGCCTCATCCCCTTCTGGAGGTGCTACATGGCTGAAGGTTTGCCTGTTCCAGAACAAAAGGAAGTTTTTCCCTTCCTTTTTTCCCTCTCTCTCTCTTTGGGGAGTTCAGCGCTGTAGCACGAGTCCCCGTGGCCTCTCCTGCTGTCACCTTCCCGGGAACCTCCCGGCCGCCTCTGCAGCATCCCTGCTGTCCCTGCAGCCATCGGCTGCGGCAGAGGCAAGGTGGTCCCTCGGGGAGCGAACCCCACCGAGCAAGATGCCGTACAAAACCCTGTCTGAAGCCCGGTCAAGCCATGTTTCCTCACCCAGATTCCTGCTCACTCCTAGTTTTTTTCCTGGCTGACACAGATGAACAAAGAGGGATCTTTGGGCCACGCTCAATTCACAAACTCCCGTTGGTGGAAGGCTGCCCATGTCTTTTTGTGCAAATCCTTCCCGCTCAGATGCTATTTGATGTCTTCAAAGGGGCTATTCTTATGGTGAGAAAAGAGGGCAAGCGCAGGTTTGACGAGGCTCGTCACTCAAAGCTATTTTTCACTCGGAAAAGTGCCAGTTTTGGATTAAAAAAAAAAATACTCTGTTTTTCATAGGCTGATATTTGGGTGAATAACTCATAAAGACAGAACACTGGGTATTAGGGTGTAAATTTGGGGAGGGGAAGGAGAAAACAGCTTTTTTGTGTATCTGGGAGGGAAATAAAACTCCTTGAACCCACAAAAAAATGCCTGAAGAGAATCGTCTCGGCTGAGCCAGGGGCAGGCAGCAACTTGCGGTGTCTCCGTTTGGCTGCTGTGGGTCAAGGCTACATCCAGGAACGATGGTGGGGCAGGGGGGGGGCAGCGACTCTCTGCGGGGGCTGCCCCTCTGCTTGTGGGGAGCAAACCCATCACCCTGGGCTCAAGCTACCAGCGCTCTGTGGGTTTGTGATGTGCCAGGAGGGATCTGGTCCGAGCTGGGGGGCAGCGAAGCTGCTCCACTTGTCCTGTGGTACCCAGCCCTGAAACGGGTGGGGGCATCCCATGTCTCTCAATCTGGAGAGCAGAAAGGACGGAGAAAAAGTGTTGAGCGTTGCCTCCCCTTGCTATGATTCTTTAAAATGTCCCTTTTGAGCAAATAAATGGCTAAATAAAGGGGGAAATGCCTGCAAAACGGTGGCTGTGGGGTCCCGGGAGGTGGCAGGCCAGTCCCCACAGGAGGTCCCATGGGTGATGCTGCGGGATGCAGAGCCAGCCCCGCTCGGCCACCCCGGCCGCGGGTCCGAGGGGTTACCCAGGAGCATGGAAGGGGCTGGCTGGAGTTTTTGTCATGTGTTTTTTCATTGCAAGGAAGAGGGGAAAGCTGTCCCTCCCCGCAAGAAAACGTGCTGGCAGGAAGCAGAGCCCTCCCTTGCCCACAGCGCCAGTGCACCGCGCTTCTGAGAAATGGGTCCTGGGGGGCCTCTTCCAAGAAAGTCAGGCTCCTGCCACCGGGACCTCATTCTGCAGAAGTGGGTGTGCAGCAAACGCTCCTCCGACGGGAGCCTCGGAGCTGCCTGGGAACCAGCCGAGCCCTCCGGAAAATCCCAGGCCTCCAAACGGGTCGGGTTAAGCCCGCGGTTCAAGGCCAGGAGGCTCGTGCGGTGCTGGCAGCGGGTTTGCTCTCCTGCTCGTCCTGCTTGTCCTCTCGAGGGATGATTTTTGGGGGGGCAAAACTGATGCTTATGCTGGGGCCACCAGAGCTTGTAGCATGGGAGGAGCGAAAACCAGCTTTTCCACCCCACAGAAATTCCCAGCTACAGGCTTTTCGTTCAAGAACAGATTATTTTTTTAAAAACGGCTTTCCTGTAAAAAATTAAATTATAGGGGGAAAAAAAGCCAGGTGGGTTGAAATACCTTTCATTCCAATTTCACCTTTTAAAACTATTTTATCTGTCCATAAAATGGAAATTTCAAAAAAGCTACTTTTGAAGTAAAAAAAGGAGAACAGAGAGTGGTCCCACGTTGGTGCTGTTGAAATGCACTGGCTTTGACATGTCGCGTAAAACTTTATTTCACTCCTTCCCTGCAAGATTTGGACCATCCACCCCCAACCCACGCGGGTCGCTGCGGCTGGGGGGGATGTCACCCCGCAACCTGCTGCTCCGAGCCAGCCTCAGTGGCAAGGCCAGAGCGCAGAGCCCCCCTCTGCAGTCAGCTGCGTCCCCCCGACCCGCTCGGAGGTGGCCCCAGCGCCCAGGAGATGGTTTGGGTCCAGCACCCAGCACCTGGGCAATGGTTTGGGTCCAGCATCCTCACGGAGGTTTGGAGCCTCCATCCAGAAGATGTTTGGGTCCAGCACCCAGACAATGGTTTGGGTCCAGCACCCGAGTGATGGTTTGGGCCCAGCGCCTTGGTGATAGTTTGGGTCCAGCACCCAGGAGATGGTTTGGGTCCAGCACCCAGGAGATGGTTTGGGACCAGCACCCGGGAGATGGTTTGGGTCCAGCACCTGGGAGATGGTTTGGGTCCAGCACCTGGGAGATGGTTTGGGTCCAGAATCCTCATGGAGGTTTGGAGCCTCCATCCAGAAGATGTTTGGGTCCAGCACTCGGGTGATGGTTTGGGTCCAGCACCCAGGAGATGGTTTGGGTCCAGTGCCCAGGAGATGGTTTGGGTCCAGCATCCTCATGGAGGTTTGGAGCCTCCATCCAGAAGATGGTTGGGTCCAGCACCCTGGCATGGGCTCTGCTCCGCTGGGGGCTCTGGGGACCCTCTCACTGCTGGCGGGACGGGATGTTGGAGCGTGACAGAGCCGGGCTGGGGGCTGCGGGGGTCCCAGGCTCAGCCCCTTGCTGTTCCCATCTGTAATTTGGGGTCAGCACCTGTGTCCCCGTTCACGCTGTGGCTGGAGGTGTGCCCCCCCCGCACTGCACAGCTCCCCGCTGCCCCATGCCTCAGTTTCCCTGCCGCAACCCAGCCCTGGGGCATCGCCGTGCCCGGGGGACCAACCGCAGCAGAAACCAATTAGCGCAGGCGTTAATGAGGAAAACGCGGAGGGGCAGAGGGGACGAGACTGGGGCACGTCGCA
>JAVJGI010000038.1:3374573-3438996 GCA_035590275.1 Ibycter americanus
TTTTTTCCCCCCTTTTTTTTTTCTCCCCCCCCAATCCTGTTGCATTTGAACTCAGCCCCAGCCCTCCCCTCCCTGGATTTGCCTCCCCGGGGGGGGGCATCAGCCAGCCCCAAGTTTTGCAATTCCTGGGAGCAGCCGCCGTTCCCGTCAACCTGCCGCCAGCCCGGCCACCGCTCCGGCAGCGCCCCGGGAATCCTCCGCCGCCTCTCAAATCCTAACCCAGCCGGCAAGGTGAGGGGAGAGGAGGACAAATGCCTGGCTTCGGATGGAGCTGGAGAATATTCCCGAGAAATTCCCGCAGGTTTGAACTCGGGAGAAGGGCGGGGAGGGGGGGTTGGTGCAGCCCTGCCCCGCGTTTCACCCGTGCTTGTGTTCCACCCGGTTGCAAAGTTTGAGGAGCTGCGGCGTGGCTTTGTTTGAACGGGGAGCGAAGCGGGGGGTGGTTTTTTCCAAGGATTTTGAGGGGGGGGTGGGTGTGTGTGTGTGTGTCTTTATAACTTCCACACGATGCCCGCTGCTTGCGGGAGGTCCCGGCGGGCTGGCTGGGACCCTGCCGGGCAGCGGCTACTCGTAATATCGGCGATAAGTATGTGCTTGGAAAGAGTTTTGATGATGGAGTTGTCTTCTGGAAGTTCAGAAATTCCCGGGCAAACACCGTTTGGCCAGGCTGGCGGCGGGTCGCTTGGAGCAGCTTCTTTCATCCCATTCCCACCCTGGTGTCCGCCTTCGTTGCGAGATGCTCTCCCAACCCTGGCAAAGTTCAGATCCTTCTATTCTTCCCTGATCCATCTCTCCCGGCTGTGGGATAAACAAACGCGCCTCTGTCTCTTCTCCCCTCTCCCCCTCTCTCCCGCTAAAAAAGAAAAGCACTTCAGAAAGTGCTGTGTGAGCAGCACATTGCTCGGAATATTTCTTTTGGTGGTAGGAAATCTGGTTTGAGTTGGCAGGCGCGTTTCGAAGGTGTGTATAGGAGAGAACAAGTGGAGTGTAATTGGTTTTTCTTTTTCCATTTGGGAGTGATTTTTTTTTTCTTTCCCCTTTTGAAAAAAAAAAAAAAATAAGCGGAGGGCTGTCGCTCTCCCTCTTTCCCCTCCTGTGCACTTTTTAATACAAATGAAAAATTTGCGTAGGAGAAAGCAGGAATAATTCACAGGCATCTGCAAACTCCACTTTGCTCGGAGTAGTGGTCGGGAAGCGCCCGCTTTGAAAACTTGCGCTGCGATTTTTTTTTTTTTTTTTTGCTGCTCTTAATATAGTCCTAGAGGAATTTGTGTCCGAATTCCTCCCTGGGATCGCTCGTCGGCTTCAGGCAGCTCTTCCATCCCCATCGGTCTGGCTGGGAGACCGCGCTACCCAGAGATTTGCCTTTTACCACACTCAGAACCAACTTAGCGTCGGATTAAGACCTCACTTTTCCGCAAGCATTGTAAAGCTGTGGGGCATACAATAAAAATGTTATTAGTTTCTGTATTAAAAGGTTGGGTTGTTTTTAACCCAAACCAGAAGTAGGATTTACTTTTACAAATTTCTTCTTGTGTGTTAAAAATTTACACGAGAAATATGTTATGCTGGAGAAACAGGCATTTGATGTTAAATCAACCCAACATGTGTCTCGCGCAGGCGGTGTGACCCTGGTCCTTGTGTGTTCGCGGAGACGTGTTCCCTTTCATGCCTCCCCATATTCGCAATTAAATGTAGCGAAGTCTCAGGCTCTCGTGAAATCTAACTCTTAATTTATTATGTTGGGGGTTTTTTTTGTAATTTCCACCCCACCTTAAAGTCCATCAAAAAAAAAAATAATCCAACAAGACCCCAGGAGTGGGTGGATGGAGAAAATAAATCTGGGAGAATTACCTCCTTCCCCTCCCTTTTTTTCTTTTTTCTTTCTTTTTCCCCCCACTCCAGGTCACTTAAATCAAACTGGGAAGGGGGGATACGTGAGGGAGAAGGGACGGAATTTCTTGTGCTGAGCTGGGGAGCTTTTGTCAGGGCTGCAGAGCCCTCGGTGGCTCCGGCTCCTGCCTTTCTTCTGCCCTTTGTGGTGCCGGGGCTGGGGGCGAGCCGGGCAAGAGCCTTCCCCAGCCCTCCCGCTCCCTTCTGCTTCAAAATAATGGTCGGGACCTCCTGTTTTGAGATGCTCTCTGGTGGTGTTTTTTTTTTAATTTTTTTTATTTTAATTTATTAGTTGTTGTGGGCGTTTTGTTGTGGGTTCCCCCCCCTCCCATCCTGCCCCAGCTACTTGCGCTGGGGTGTTTGGCGTGGGGATGGGGATACCCACCCGGGTCGAGCATCGCTCCTGTGATAAAAGCCAAACCGCGCCGCAGCCGGTTTCTGGGAGCAAAGTTGGACTTGGGGGGAGTGTGTGTGCAAGAGAACGGGATCAGCACGGACCCCCCCCCTTTAACCTGCGCACCCCGGGGGTCCGTCACCCGGCGGGGTGAGGGGGAGCGGTGGGTGCCCCCCGCTCGCCGTTTGGGGAAGGAGGTGGCGATGGAGAACGCGCGGGCAAGGGGAGGGCTGGGACGGTGCTGGGAGGGGGAGGCAGAAGGCTGAGCAAACAGAGCGAAATGAAATAGAACAGATTAAAGTTGTTGCTGGGGGGAGGCGGGGAGGGGGCTGATACTTCGACCTGAAAAAAAATTAATGTAAAATATCTTTGTAAATGCCGTGTCCAGCCCCGGTCACCTCCCTGGAAGACGGGTGACCGTAGGTTTTACGTCCTCCTTTGGAAAGGGAAGAGCAGGGCGCGTTGAGAAAGGAAAAAAATAAATCTGTGCAATGTATAAAATCAAGTGACACTAAAATATCTACTCCGGGCCCTCGCCCTTTCTCTCCTAATAACCCGGCAGGAATGCGAGTGCACTCAGTTGTGAAGTTGCTGCCCGGAGAGCCCGGGAGCTTTTCTTTTCTGCCGCTGGAGAGGGGGATGCTTTGAGCCTGCTGATGTTTGTGTCTCGCTGTGGGGCTGGGGGAAAGGGGGGTGGCAAAGCTCTGGCTTTCAGGGGGTTTTCTTCTTTTATTTTAATTTTTTTTTTTTTTTTTGCCCCCCACCCTTTCCTCTTTTCTTGTTGGTCCGGCGGGGAGGGTGGAAGGGGGGAGCGAGGCCGGAGGAGGAGAGGTGCAATGCTGGGTTCGCCTTTGTAGTGGCAAGGTGGGGGGCGAACTGTGCCCCCAGCTGGGAACGGGGCTCATTCTTCCAACTGGAGAAAGGCGGGAGAGCCCACAGGTCCCCGGCTTTTCTTTTGCTCGTTTAAAAGTAATACAGGTTTTATGGCTCTTTGCGTGGCGTTCCCCACTGCAGGGTGGCGTTCGGGAATTTGGGGAAATTCTCTTTATTTATGGAATGGAGAACTGCGGCGGTTTTTGCCCTTCATCCCCCTTGCCCACGGTGGTTTTGGAGTGCGGGAGACCCCCCCGGGTTGTGGCTGGCAGGTGGTTTGTGGAGGTCTGGTGGGGATGCTCCCCGCTGCTCGCACCCCAGCATCTCCCCGGCTGCGTGGGGGGCTCCCACCTCCTCCTCGGGGGCCACCCTGGCTTTATCCTCCGCTCGGCACCAGGGCTCCCGGAATGACCCTGCCGCTGCCTCGGCGTCACCTGCCACTTCTGGAAGTGGAAACTTGAAATTTCCTGTCCCGTCCTCTTTGATTTCCAGCTCCTCTGGCGCCTGCCGTGGGGGTTATGGGGGGCTGGGGGGTCCTGCCCCAGCGGGGACGCGCTGTGGGCATCCTCCCCACGGAGGGTCGAGCGCTGTGTTAGCGGGAGAGGGAAGGGAAAAGGGGGGAAATAAAACTGCAGATGCGCTTGGAGCTTGGAAACCCATACGTTTGCCTCAAAGATGTCAAAATCCTCCGTGTGCCACTTCGGGAGACCCCGACCTAAGAGAAACACGGGGGTAGCTACTGGCTTGAAAATAAAACTGGGGGCCATGCCATCAAGTTTGCAGTGAGTTGCCCTGTGGCTTGTGACCCTGTCGGGCTGGCCCCACTCGTCCCTTCGAGCAGCCGCGGGGGCTTCGGCCACTGCAGCTCGCTCCTCCGCCAGCTGATGGGAGAGCGGCGTGGGGAAGGACTCGCACCCATTTTATCATCTTGCAAAACCTTCCCCCTCCCCCTGCTCTCTGTGCTGCACCTTTTAAAGTCAAATATAACTTGTAGATCAAGATGGGGCTGGGCACAGCTTGAAAAACTTCCTAATTTTTCTTTTTCCCCTGCTGCAAGTGTTTGTTGTGTAAAATACAGCGAAGACACCGCTGGAGGGTTGTGTTGGTTGTTGGGTTTTTTTCCCATTTTTCCTAATTTAAACCCCTTTTGGCAATCGCATAGGCGAGCCCCTGTGATAAAACATGTTGCTGGTAATCAGACTGCCCGTGACAAAAACGTGTTTGCAAGTGGAACGGCGTCAGGGAAAGGGAAGAATTGAGAGGCAGAAGCGGCGGAGGAGGAGAGCTGCTCCCTTCAGAGGTCGGCAATGCGATGCTGCGGAGGAAAACGCAACCCGTCCGTCCGCCACGTTTTTATTTTATAAAGATCCTGCTGGAGGAGAGATTAGATCTGGGGACGGAGCTGGAGGGAAGTCATTAAGGGATTACGATGCCTTGTGCCGACAGCGTAGACGTGGGCATGGGGCTGGCGGTAACGGTACCTGGATACCTGGGCAAATGATCCCGGCGTGCGCGAAGCGCTTGGCACAGGGAATCAGGATCCTCTCTTCTGGGTTTTTTTTCCCCTTTTTTTTTTTTTTTTTTTTTTAAAAGGGAAAAAAAAAAAAGCCTGTGTTTGCAATCCGCTCTGCTGAGTAGCTCGGGTAAAGCGAGGTGGTGCCGGCGTTTGCCAGCCCCGGGCGACACTCGCTGCCCGGCGCTCGTGCCCTGGCAAGTTTGGTGAAAAGTCTGCGGCGTGTTCCGGCGGAAACCTCCTCCTGCGTGCCAGGTCCAGATGAGCAGCAAAAACATGCTGCTTTTTTAGCAAAATAGGGAGCGGTGGGTGGCTGTGGGTGGAAATTTCACCTGGTCCCAACTCGGCTGGCGGCTCCTGGGTGTGTTTATCGGAAGGAAAAGGCTGAAACTTTTCTTTGGAAGATTACTTTCAAAACTATGGAAAGGTGCAAAAAAAATAATAATTTCTTTTTAGGGTGCTAGAGGAGGAAAGAAATCCCGTGGGGGGCCCCTGACTTGGAGGTGGTGTGGAAGCTGTTTATTCTGCCTCATTGGCAAACCTTCTCCACGTGACTGGCTTCGGCTGGGTGCTGGCACTGGGCGGCCGGAGCTGGGGAGCACTGGGCTGGGCCGCGAGGCTGGCGGAGAGCAGGGGAGCCACAGCCCCCCGGGGAGGAGGAGGAGGAGGAAGGTCTCCATGTGATGGGTATGTGCTCTGCGTGCGTTGTGCGGGCTGTTTGGCAGCTCCCGAGGCTCCGGGAGATGCCGTCCCCGGGAGTGTTTTTGCTTGGGAACCGATGCCCCGGTTTAAACAAACAGGGAGGCTGCGGCTGGGATCGGCCGGGATGAGCCGCTCGTCTGGAGCAGGTAGTGTTGAAACGACTTATTTCAACACACCTTTGCCAGGTTGCTGGCGGAGCTGGGGTTTATCTAGTGGGATTTAACTGCGCTGAGGTTAATAAAGGCATAAAACATCACCAGTGCCATCCGGGGCAGCAAGTGCTTCCCGTGCGCTTGGGCAGGGCTAGCTGAGCATCGCGCCTCGGGGGCCAGGAGCTGCCGAAGCTCTGACCCCAAACCCTCCAGCTATTCGCTTGCTTCCTCAGAGTCCGGCTTTATTCCACAAACCGTAGGTTCTTTGGTGAGTGGTTTTCTTTTTGCCCGCTTATTGTGAATCTGCAAGCAGGGGACTGTCGTTTATTTGCTGGCCTGTGGGGAGATCGGGACGGGGACCACCTACGAGGAGCTGTCATGGGCTTGGTCAAAGGTGCCTTCAGCCTCAGGAAAAGAGGGACAGCGGAGGGAGGCTCGAGGTAGGTTGCTTAATGCAAAATATAAGGCCAGAACTTGTGCTCGGGAGCGAAGGATGCGCTGGCATCCCATCTACCCAGGAGCATCTCCTTTTGGTAGCCGCTCAGCTTTAGTTTGCTGTCTGCAAGTGGTCCAGTGTGGCCCCTTAGTGGGACTGCACTTGCCCAGTGACTTTCTACCAGCATTCCTTGGCCCAGGGGCCGGCTCGCTGGTGTGCTGGAGCTCGCGGTGGGCTCATGGCTCGGCTGGGAGGCACCCATCGTGTGCTGGGATCACGGCGCGTCGGTTGGGTCAGCCCCTGCGGGATGAGGTTTCCATCACGGATGATCCCGCTTTGGCCATGCCATCCCGGGTGCCGCTGGAAGGATGCTCCTGGCTGTGGGACTGTCTCCAAATCCTGTGGGGACGTGGGGCTTCGGGGGCACCTTGGCTGACGGCTTCACCCCCAGCTCCCAGGGGAAGGAGGTGCGTGGCTGGGGATGGCTGGGGACATCTTGCCGCCTCCCATGGTGGGGGGGGTGGGGGGAAGGTGCCCCACTGCTGCATTGGCAAAAGGCTTTGGAGCTCTTTGGGGCTCGGGGTGGTCATGAGGGTGTTGGAGGAGCCACCCTCTGGGCTGAGGGGACAACTTCTGGCAAGAAATACCTGGCAGAGATGAAGTTCCTTGTTGAGCATTGCGAGTTTTTGGCTGAACTGGACCAGGGTGTGGGCAGGAGTGCTGGGCAGACACCTTGTACTGGGGAAGGAAGAACCTTCTGCTGGGACCTGGGGCTTCCCAGGTGGTGGTGTGTCCCCTCTGGGTGCCGCTTGTCGGGCTGTGCCCTGGCAGCCGCTTTGCCACGGAGCTGTGTGACACTGGGAGCCCTGTCGCAAGGGCTGCGCTGGCTTTTGGGCTGCTCCGGCTGGAGAAGCGCTCCCCAAACCTTGCTGCTCTGAAGCATGGTGTGGAAGCAGCGTGGGATCTCAGTGCTTTGCACAAAACCAAAACAGCCTTTAATAACTTGCAAATTTTTAATTTTTGATTTTTTGGACATCTCTCCACTTCTCCCAGGGGCGCTCCATGCAGCTGGCAAGGGGCTAGTGCTGCTGAGCATCCTGTGGCCCCGCATCCCTGGCCCGGCTCCCAGCTGGGAGGGAGGCAGGAGGAGGTGGCGAGATGCTTCGTGCCACCGAGAGAGATTCCCGGTGGGTGGCCGTCACCCAGCGGGCTGGGTCCTTCCTCCAGAGTCCAAAGTCCCCCAGCCAATCCTTCCTGGATGCGGCTGAGGGCAGGAGAGAAATTCCCCAAAAGTGCAGGGTAATTCAGATCTGGAATATAAATACAGCATCGTCAGGCCTATTAAAAAATGAAAGAGAAAGTAAAGATGCAGGGGGAGAGTGTCCCATAACTTTTGTGGCAGGAAATGTGGATTTTGAAGATGTGCTGTGCCAGGTGTAGCTGTAAAAAACCCTAATTTTGCTGAGATGGGTTTGGGTGGGGGCGAATCTGTGCTTTCATGAAGTGCCGTCTCCAGCTTTGTTGTTTCCAAAATTATTTGCTCCTTCTGCCTCTACTCCCCAACCTGCCTACCCCGCCGTGAAGTCTCATCCCCAACCAGAGCGGTGACACTTTTATCCTGCATTTCTGCAGCCGGGTCCCGGTGGGATGTGGTTTGTTTTATGGGCAGGGGAGGGTCTCCCCCTCCCCATCTCCTGCTGGTGCCCCCGTGCTCGGCTTCGGCTCTGCCGGGAGCGGGGTTTGGGGGACCAGGCTGCCACTGCTCTGCCTGGCACAGATGTTTGCTGCTAATAAATTAAAACCTCAAAATCAACATGATTTCTCATTTGGAAAACAAAAGGGGTGTTTGTCCCCTGCTGTGCAGGTAAATCTGGGGCCAGGAGGAGGAAGGTGCTGCTGCTCATCCCATTGCTCCCAATTTGTCTCAGGCTCTCGGTGCTCGCCGTCCAGGGTGCTTGTGCCTTGCTCCAGCCCCCACAGCGGGTCCCATTCCCGTCCCTCTGACCCCCCCCCAGCACTGGGGTGGGTTTGTAGGGTGCTGCTTGCAGGGGGGTCTGGGTCTGACAGCGGAGCCCTCGCTGTCCCGTGCGGGTGGAGGAGAGGAGCGGGCAGGCTGTGCGTGGGGCCAGATCCTGCACCCGTGCAGCCCTGGCTGGGCTCAGCGCTATCCTGGCTGCCAGTGGATGGGGATCAAAATGCCAAAAGCACTGGCTGTGCCAAGTGCCGTCAGGGAGGGTGCTGGCCCTCGGAGCTGGGCTCGGTCACCTCCTGGGACAAGGGCAGGGTAAGGCGGTTGCTTCCCGCACTCCAGCGGATCCTGCCTTACGTCAGCGGTGGGGTTCAGGTCATGTTTTCGCACATCACCCCTGCCTGACGGAGCCCGTGGCACCGCGGGATGGCTTGGGATGGGGAGAGCAAAGCTCCCCGACATGCACCGGGTGCAGGGTCCCTGGTGTCTGGCCAGGGCAGGGACATGGGTGCTGCAGAGCCCGGGACATCGCTGTTGGGTACAGGGTGGGTGAGCGAGTGCCACCCCCCAGGTGCCCCTTGGGGGCTTGTCCCGCCTGCGGAGGCATCTGCACAGGCTCAGGGAAAATCTCCCCGAATTTGGGGTTTATTGTGCATGTTGGGGAGGGGGATGCCCGGTCAATGCGCTGCCGAGAGAAACGTGTAAAGGAAAATGTCCTAAAATTCATCCCAGTGGGGGTGTGAGCGCACCGGAGAAACCCCGCTAAGGGATTTCTGGCCGAGCTCCGCTCTCCTGGTGTGACACCAGGTTCTCTTCATCCCTCGTTTGCCGTAGCAACAGGTGGAAGATTTGTGCTGCACTTTGGGTCTGAGTTTCGCCGGCTCCTCCGCTTGCCCAGGCGGCGGGTGCGGTGCTGCGGGGACCAGCCCGGCTGCTTTTAATGGGACAGATCCCGGGAATGGATCCTGGGGCTGGGCTCTGCCTGCCCTGAAGGCGCTCGGGACTCTCCGGGTGCAGCGGGCAGGTTGGGGTCGACACGGCTCCATTTGGGTTATTCATCCTTTTCACTTTGAACCGGGATTTTATTTATACCTAACGTGGCAGAGCCGCCTTTTAGGGCCCGTTCTGAAATCCCTTGAAGTCTTTCCCTTGATGCTGGTGGGCTTGAGCCCTGAATAAATGTCCTTTTCCTTGGGAAGTGAAGCCACAGCTTCAAATCTTGGGCAAACTTCAGGGCTGTTGGAGCAGCCCCATCTGCAGATGGAACACCGCTGGGTTCCCGTACCACGCAGGTATCGCACCGGTGCCGACACCAGCATCACTGGGCAAAAGCAGTGCCAGAGCGATTTCCCCCGGGTTCTAGAGCTGGTGGTTTTAAAATACTCTCTGATGAGGCCAGTCCATTTAGAGATAGAATGAGATGAAGTTTAGCAGGCGAGGGAGCTCGTTTGGGGGTTGGTGCTGGCTTTGGGGAAGGTCGGTGCCATCTGGTCACTTGTGTCCCCGCCGTACCACAGCCGTGATGCTGCGGTGGGGGGAGCATCTGAATTTGCAGCCGTGGATTTGGGTTGCTGCAGGAGGAGCCGGCGGCCGTGCCCATCTGTCTGGGAGAGGGACGGACCCCTCTGGAGGGCTGAGCATCTCTGTTCATCGCAGAATCGGTCCTTTCTGACCGTAGCAGAGGTGTCTGCTGGTTCTCACTGTTGCAGATACAAACGCTCCAGGAATTGCGCTGGGAGTGAGCAGGGGGTTGCTGGATTTTGCCAGGGGTTTAAAATAATAATTGGTGTTTTAAAATTCCTGGCAGTGGGCAGGAGCCGTGGTCTGTGCTGGGGCTGGCCGGGGGTGCAGGGCCAGGGTGGCTGGCGCAGGGAGGTGGGTCGTGTCCCTCGGGGAGCTGGTGACCAAGACTGTGTCCACTTTGTGTCTTGGCTGATGCTGTGTGCTGGTGTCACCATGATGTGGTGATTTTTGGTCTGGGGAGGAAGAGGGACATCCCCCGGGTTGGTGCCCTGCCTGGGGTAGCTGGTGGCGGACCCGGTGGCACCGTGCCCTACAGCTGGTGATGACGGAGCGCTTGCTTCCCACCCAGGGGCATGTGCTTTGGGGACAGGGCTTGGCGGTGACCCTGCCTCAGCAGGAGATGCAGAAAGCTGATGTGACCTGATTGCGGAGAAGCGGTGCCGGCGGGGAGCCCGGAGCTGCGGTGCTGCTGCCGTTGGGCTCACGTCAAAGCCTCCCCTGTGTGCGCCCAGCCCGAGGTGGGCACCCTCGCCTGCGACCCCCTGCAAGAGCCCGTGCACGCCCGTAGCTACGTGGTGCGCTGGGCTGGCGTTTTCTGGGTTTCCCACTAAAAAAAGGAGCTTGTGATGCCCGAGCTGCTGCTGGGGTGCTTTGCTGTGGTTCCCGGCAGCCGACGGTGAGTCGTCCCCAGGCAGGGGGGACACACTGGGAGCCGGCCGGGCACTGGCCACCTTGAGCCCCTTTCTGCCCCAGCACCCATGGGTGCTCGCAGGGCCCCTGGAGTTTGGCAGCTGCAGGCTGGGGCGAGGTGCGGGGTGTCACAGCTTGCAACTGGTGAATCATAAACTAATATTTTAAAGAATGAGGATTATTTTTAGGAAGGGTGGAGGGAGAAAAAAAACTCATATTGTTTTAAGTGTGCTTTGCAGTAAGAATGTATCTAACACCTTGTTAATGGTTATAATCCCTTGGATTTGCACGGTGCTTCTGTCCTGTGCCAGTGGGAAGGTGCCGGTGGCTTCTGTGGCCACTGTAGCATGGCCACATCTGGCCTGGAGCATCGGTGGCCACTGGCGTGCTGCTCTTGGGTGTCATCCCCTGAAGCTGGGCTTGTTCGGGGATCTGGCTGTTCTCAGGAGGGAAGCATCACCCACTGCCTGGGATGAGCAGGGATTCGGGAGGTGCATATCGCCTCGATTCACTATGTCCCTCCAAAGCTCTGTCCCAATCCATAAAGCAGGGATGCGCTGTCTGGATTTGGGAAGATGCTGTGTCCTAGTTCGTTAAGGGCTGAGCTCAGGATGCACAGGGCGCGAGAGCCTGGATGGATTGGCATCACCTGGGAATGCCGTGGGTGACACCAAAGTGGTGCTGTGGGACCAGATCACCTTCCCGTGTCACCAGCCTGGCAGCGGTCCAGAGGGATGCTGAAGCCGTGGAGGTGTGCTGCCATCCCTCTGGGAATGGAGGGGAGAAACTCTGGATGCATTCACGGCCGTGGGTGCGCTGGGCAAAGCATCACCCTACCGGATTCCCTGGCGAAGGATGCTGGAATGGGGATGCTCTCCCCGGGAAGAGGACATGGCAGCTGAACGTGGCTCATCCAGGTGACACAGAGAAGGAGCGCGGGGAACCCTGGCGATCTTTTGGCTTCAGCACAGGGTCTGCGTGGGGAAACGCTTCCCCCGGCCAGCGGGATGCTCCATGCCTTTCCGCTCAGCCTTGCTCTCTTCCTCAGCACCCAAAACATTGAATGTACCTTCCCGATCCCCTCCGTGGGTGGTGTGGCCTCGCGGCTGCCCATCGCCATTCCCGGTGCAAGACCCCGGGACAGCCCAGCCTCTGCTGAGCATGCCGCATCCCAGCTTTTCAGAAAGTGCTGGAGAAATCACTCGTGTTCTTCCAGTCGCTGCTGTGAGCAGCGGTGTCAGGGCTGTCGGGAGCCGTCTTGGTCGCCGGGGCTGCCGTTTGCTCCGTGCCGGTGCTGAGGCTGCCGTGGGGGTGCTGGGTGCCCAGGCAGACCAGGAAATGTTGAGGCCGTGCAAGATGGAGCCGAGCTGTGCAGAAATAAAATCAGGAAGGTTTTTCTGAAATTGCTGAGACCGGCTCTGGCAGTGGCTGCAAGACGGAGCCGGCCTCGGGTCATGCTTGCTTCTGATTTGGACGCAAAAAAAATGGACTTCAGACCAGGAGTTTGAAAATGCCCAAGGATAGTTCTCTCCCCCCACTGCCTTTTTTCTTCTCCCTCCTCGTGAGCAGCATAATTTCTGGATGGAAACCAGGCCTCTTCCTGCATAGAAATGGGATTTGCCGTGGAAAGCATCAATGTGCAGCAGGGAGCGCATTAAATAGAGCGTTTTCTGGATGAATTTTTGCACAAACATGACGGAGTCTGGGAAAACTTGCAGCATCCGAGTTCCTCCCTCCTGCTCAGTAGGCACCATGACTTTTTTTTCCTCCCGTCTGGATTATTTAAAGGCCAGAAGAGACTTTTAGCAACCTCCAGTCTGGCTTCACGCAAGCTCAGCTGGAAAATTTCGCTGAGAGGTCTGACATGGGAGCTCGTGTCCCAGCGCCGGGTCCCTCACACCGGTGGCCCTGCCATCACTCCTCGCCCTGGTCCGGTTTGTCCCTCACCTGCTCCAGGTCATTTTTTTCCTCCCTGGCTCTGCCCTCGCCCTTTGCAGCCTCCCCTGAAGGGATGGGGCTGGGGGAGCCCCTGCGGCTTGATTTTTATTTTTATGGAAGAGCTTCCACCCTTGCTGGGAGCCTTCCTCCACCCGGCACTGACCTCGCCGTTCCCAGGGCTGCCGCTCCTGTGCCGCGGGGCAGCAGGCACCTTTCTGCTGGCAAGTCAGGACGTTTCCCCGCAGCCCTCCTCTTCCTCAGCTCCTGTGGGGCAATGTCCTTCGTGGCTCTATCCCAGAGGAAGAGCCCTCCTCTTCCTTGGGTGCCCGAGGTTCCAGTAGGTGGGTGCCTCGATGGGGACACCCGCGAGCGCAGGACCACGTTCGGGCTGTCTGCGAGCGAGAGGGATGGAGGTGATTTTGCATGTGCGTGGCGTGTTGCGGTGTGCCCTGGCTGGGCTTGGGGGATGCTGCAGCAGAAAGGCCGGGGGAGATGCGCACCAGGGCTGCGGGTCACCGATGGGGCAAAAAAATAATGGCGTGAGCCGGGAGAGACTTAAACCCGAGCTGGGATTTACAGGGAGATGCTGGAGGAGCCTCTCCAAAATGCTGGTGCAAAGTCCCGGCAGCTGGCGGGGATGGACCTGGCTGCTGGCGCTGGGCTGCGGAGCGATGCCGGGGAGCGACTCGGTGTGCACGAGTGCGTGTGTGCACGAGTGTGTGGTTGCACGAGTGTGTGTGCACCACGGTCCGCACCGCAGTGCTGCTGCCCCTGCAGCCGCTGCCGTTGGGCTGGGGCTCCGCTGGGGCTGCAGGTGCATCCCATGCCACGCTGGCCATAGGAGGTGCTTTTAATTATTTTAATAGAATTTGAGGGAGGAAGGTGTTTGTGTGGAAAATACCCCGTATCTTCAAACCCTCGTCCCATGTGGAAGTGCAGAGTGGTTCTTGACAGCAAGTTGTGCGTGTTGGGAAATCACATTCTTCCTCCCGGTGTGTGTTTTTTGGTTTTTTTTTTTTTCCCTAGGAGTTTGGAGTATTTTATTTTTTTTTGTTCCCTATGAATTTTTTCCCCACCCTATTCATTATCATTTTTGTTAATTAGATTGTGATGGGGAATGGTCTCTATTCAAAAGCAGAACCTCTGAGAGATGTTTTTACAAGTGTGTGTGTGCATTTCAGGGTAGGGGGGGGAGAGCAAAGATGCTTGAAAGAAATAATTTTAAAAATAATTTCTTCATAAAGCTCTTTAAAAAGAAAAACCCAGGTCCCCTTCCCCCACCATGGCCACCTCCCCTCGGCCCCCCCTAATTAAACGATTTGAATTTCCACGTTAACCGCTTGGTGCTTCCTCGGCGCCTCAGATGATTAGAAAGGGATATTCATTTATGCCTTTTAAACGCCGCCCCGATTAAAATCAGAGAGATTTTTTCCTTCATCAAAATCTAACATCCTTGAAAAATTAATTTGATGCCTCTTGTTATCAATTAATTGAATCTCGTTGGGAGAGAGGCTTGTACGGCGGGTGGTTGGAGCTGGCCCTTCTGTTCTTAGTTGCTTTCCCCCCTCTCTTCTCCCTTCTGCTGCTGCTTCCAAACAGTGACATTATAAAACTCTGCCTTTTTTTATATATATTATTTTTACTCATCTCATAAAATAAAATAAATGAATAAAACTTGGTCTCTCTTCCCGCCTTCCTCCCCCATTCCCTTGAGTTCCTCTTGTATGAAAGACCCTTTTTTTTTTTTTTTTTTTCCCTTCCTTTCTCTCATCCCTCTTTCCTATAACTTCCGAGGCAGGGGGAGAGAAAGAAAGTTGGGGCTTTAGCAATTTCTCGGCATAGTAAAGCGGCCAGGGTCCGTCTTTCTTCCTTTCTTTAACGGGGGATATTGGATATTTCATTTGAATCTCCCTCTTTTCAATTAAAAGTGCACAGCTCCTTCTCTTAAAGCCGCTCTATTCTCCTCCTCTGTCTCGGCAGCCGGAGAAGCGATTTTCCTTTCTTTAATATTTCGACTCTTCCCCTGAGACAGGCTGCCTGCATTTTTTTTTTTAATAGACTTTTTCTCCCTCTATTAAACTTTTCCAATCTTCATCCCTCTATTTTTTTTCCCTTTCCACCTCTTTAAACAAAAAAAAAAAAAAAAAAAACGCGAGAGGAAAAGTTATAAAATTTAAACAACGGGGGCATGCAGCAAGTTATTGAAATAACTTAAAAAAATAGGCGTTCGCTTCATTTGTACTCTCCTTGGGGTGAATCTCTCTGGTTACTTTTAGATTCAGACTCTTCCCTGGTGCCTCCCGTTATTTACGTCCCGTTGTGAATTTGGGGCTGGAGGTTTTGGGGAAGTTTGGTGCTAACCCGAGTGAGTGCCCATGGTATCCCTGCTCGGAGCTGGCGAGGTGCTTTTGTTTTCTCCAAACGGATCCGCACCGGTGCCGCGGGATGCTGGGATGCGGGATGCAGGTGGGGATGTTTCCTCCGTGGGCTCCCCACGGCTGATGGGGGCACGTGTCCCCTGGGTCTGGTGCCCTGGGCAAGGGGTGATTTGGTGCCAGGACCCCCAGCGTGGGCATCCTCCCTGTGCCATGCGCTGTTCCGTCCCATCGTGGCAAGGGGATGTTGTGCCGAGCTGGATTTGGGGTCCTCCGGGTGAGAGATGCCATTGCCTGTTGCCAGCCCTGCCTGTCCTCGCTTGGGGGTGCTCTCTGTTGGTTGCTGAGGATTTTGGGGGTGCTCTGTCCCCATGGCGCAGGGGGCTGCAGGGCTGTGTCTGCTCTTCGGGATGTTTTTCCTTTGAATTCCCATTTGGAACATATTGGGCGGAAAGAAAGCAAGTTTTCGGGGGGATGAGAAATTGGGGGCTGCTTTAACCTCCCTCCCTGCTGCCAGGGCCAGATCCTGACTCCATGGGGGCTTCCTGAAGCTTGGACTTTGCCCCCAGCATTGCTCGCTGCAGCGTGCATTTGCCGGGATGCAGGTACCAGCCAGCATCCCAACCCACTGGGATACCGGCCAGCATCCCAACCCACTGGGATGCTCCGGTACGGCAGTGGTGACCCACACTGGGTGCAGGGCACTGGCACCCACCCAGGCGGCACCCATCGAGGGTCCTGCCCCACTCGGGGTCCCCCTGGGCCCACACATGTGGCTCCTGAGCAGCGAGGCAGGAGCCCACGTGCACCACGTCACTATTTAATTAGACGTCCCTGATTAACAAAACTTGGCGTTCGGCTTCCTCCTGCCCTCATCTTTCCTGGCTCCGAATCAATGGCTTTGATATGCTAATTAGGGAGTAATTTAATTTCAAAAGGCCGCAATTAACAAGGGTGTTGTGGACATGCTGTAGTTAAGCGGCGTAATCTAATTTGCATTAGTAACAAGCAGGGACTAATTAGAAGCTTAATTAGACACTTAGACGGCTCTTGTGTTTACTTTCTTAATGAGATGGAGTGGGGCTCTTTTTTTTTTTTTTTTTTTTTTTTTTTTAATCTTTTCAAGAGCGCAGCAAGGGAAGCGCAGGATGGAGCAGCAGCCCCAGCGCCCGGCACGTGCCCGGCACCGGCCCAACCAGCCCCGTATCCGCCACGGATGGGATTTTATTTTCCTTGAAGCCTGGCAGGGAATGGGAGACGTGCCAGCCAGCCATCGGCATCTCCGGGGATGTCCCGTGTCCCCGTGCGGGATGGCTCGCTGCGGTGGGCACCGGGCGGAGGGTCTCCCCCGCTGTGGGGTTGGCTACGGTCGGGGTGTCCTCGCTGCTGCGTGGCTGCAAGCTCCGGAGAGCAAAGGATGCTCCGAGGGAGACGTGTTTTGGAGAGACAGGTGGGCTCGGCAGGATCCAGCGGGAGGCATGCCGCATCCCGCTGACCGGCACGGCACAGTCCCGGGGGCTTCCCCTGATACTGATGTTCGCGCTTCCAAGTGCGCTCCCGGCCCTCCGAGTGAGATGACCCACCTTTTTGGGGAGAAGAACTTCCCTGTGGTCGTTCTTGCTTGATTTCTGCGTAGCAGGAAACGCTCTCTGCTGCCTGACGGTCACCGATGCTGCGAGTGTGGCTGGGGCGGCGATGGCACCGTGGCGGGCAGGCGGGGAGAGCGGCGGGGGTGAAGGTCTGCCCGCCAGAGGTTGGTTCTTCCCAAAGAAGTTGCTGGGAGCGAGATGAAAGTGGGAGATGAAAGTGCCCAGAGGTGAGATCCCATTAAAGCGGTGCCCGGGCTTAGCCAGTCCTTGGTTCCTTAAATCTCTTCTAATTTACAGTAATGCTCTAGATTCGTTTCAGCTCCCCCAGACTTTTATTTTAATCCCCTTTCCACATTTCCATGTGTTTATGTGTTAATTAAAGGGTAAAAAGCCACTCTCCGAGCAATCCTGGCTGCTGCTTCTCTTTAAGCCAAAGCCTTTCAAGATTAGCGAGCCACTTCCTAAAGCCTCGTGGTGCCGGATCCGGACGGGCAGGTTGCTCAACTTTCCCTAGCTCAAAGCAGATCCGGTGCCTGGGATCCAGCCTCCCGGAATCCTCATCTCTTCCCAGCCTTGCCGAGGAGCATCCCGCAGGACTTGCGACGGGTATTTGCTTGGGCTGTGCTCCTCCATTGCTGCCAGTACCTGCCGGAGCGGGAGCCTTTGCGGTGTCACCGGGCAGCCCCTGCTCCCCTCCGGATGCTGGCAAGGCTGGAGCTGGGAGGAAGGGTCTGGAAAATGGCTTTGGGGCCGGAATGTGGCAGAAAGGGTGGAAAAAGCCTCTGGAGCATCACAGTAGCAGGCCGCTTGTAAATGTGTGGTGTCACCTGTGCCGTCCCTTGCAAAACGCGGTGCAGCGCCGGGGACTTGCTGGGGTTACGGAGACGTGGCGGGGAGCCTTTTCCCACCGGTATTTCCCAATGTTCATCCTCATCCTTCCCAGGTGGGGGGTTCGAGCTCTTTGGATTTGCACCTGGGGAAACAGTGTGGCCGAGGGTGCTCGCTGCCATCGGTGCGGGGATGGGGACAGCTCAAGGATGGGGACGCGCTGGCCGCGGGGATGGGGCCGTACGCAGCGCTGGTCCTGCCGGCAGCCCGCGAAGGGCAGCCCAAAGTTACGGAGCCCCTGAGGGCCGCGGTATTGAGGATACTTAAAAATAGGAAAAGCTGCTAAAATAAGTGTTCAGGCAGTTGTTTCTGAGGAGCTCGTGGTCGTGGCTGTACCTGATTCTGCGGGTCCCGGGGGCTGAGAAGCGCTATTTAATTTTCACGTCCATGGAGCTGAATCAAGTGGAGAAGTGGCTGCGTTTCGGTTGGGTCTGGATGTCCCAAAATTTGTCGGGAGCTTTTGGGGAGAAATCATTTCGTAAATGCTTCATCTCCTATTCCTGCCCCCATGTCCTTTGGTGCACATCTTTGCTTTGAGTCCGCCGGCTTGCTTGTCTCCTCGTTCAGCCTCCCCTTTCTGCCGGAGCTGGGAAAGGCTCCTTGGCGATGCCGGCATCCATGGCAATGCCTCGCTCCATGGCGATGCTGGGCTCCGGGAGGATGCTGGGCTCTGTGGCATGGCACACACGTGGTGCTCCCATGGGATCCTGGGCAGTGTGGCACACGCGTGTCAGGCACACACACACACACATGGCAGGAGCCGTGTCCAACAGCCCGGCCAGCTGATCTGCACCCTCCCTTGCAGGGAAGCTCTGGGCATCCATCAGTCTGTTAATTGTGCTAATTAGAGAGTGTGGAGGTGTTAATTGGAAAACCCTGGTATCGTGCCTGTTTGCAGGGCGGGGCGGGGGGGAATGTCAATAAAAATGAATTGATGACTTGGCATGGCGCGTGCACTTTACAGGTTAGCAGCAAGTCAGGGGATGTCAAGGAAATGTTACTGCTCAGATGAAGCAATTGTTAATTAAAAATCAACGGTAATTAATATACTCTCATTGCCATATGGTACTGCTAAAGGCAGGGGGATTCTTTACTCCAGTCGTAATTCTCCGTTTCCTTTTCTTTGTCCTGCGAAAGGTGCGTGTTTAAGTAAAAGGAGGGGGGGAAAAAAAAAAAAGAAAAAAAAAAAGGCAGAGTGCTTATTCAGTGAAGTGATTTTGAGTCTGAAATGGTAATTAGCAATCCATTTGCGCAGCTTCTGGTGCTCGTTGCCATTAGAGGGGTCTCCTCCCCTCCCCTTTTAAGTAAAACCATCCTTTTCTACTTTATCTGGGTGTTGTATCTTCTGTGATGACTGTCTGGACAGGGTCCCTGCCTTTCTGCCTGGGGGAAGGTCTGATCCTGATTAGACCCTCTGGATACCAGTGTGTGGAGAATCCCTAAAATATTGGATGTGTTTGAAGTAAAAGAGATGAAAAGCAGGAGCTGGGATGCTGCAGAGCCCTCCCGTCTGTGTGCGGGGATGCACGTGTGCTTCGGCACTCGCAGCCGGTCCTGCAGCCGGTTTTTGCTCTTCCCAACGCGGCTTCAATCGTCCTGGATCAGTCCTGGCTGGAGAAATGCTCATTCCTAATTTAAATCAACTTTATAACATTGCAGACACTGGCTTCTTTTTTTTTTTTTTTTTTCTTTAAGGTTTTGTAAAACTTTTATATGAATGGAAATATTTTCATTATTATTATTACTTTCTTTTATTACTTCCCTTGCAGTGTTGGGAACCCAGACGCACCAGCATCCCAGTAGGGTTTGCGAACGGGAAGTTGAGTTTTACTAGACTTGGAGAGGGAACCCAACTGGCCTGGTGTCCCGGGCTTCGGGAATCACCCGGCTGGACCCCAGCACCGGTTCATGTGCTCCAGCATCCCGCCTCTGGCAGGGGTTGGGGATGACAGAGCAAGCCCACGGTTACAGCTCCTCCACCAGCAGAGATTTCCTCCTAATTCCCAATAGTTAAGCTTCAATTTATGCCCCGAAGCCAGGAAAGTTTTATATCCTTTCCAAAAACTTTTTTTTTTTTTTTTTCTCCTTTTTTAATACTTCCTGTTGTAACTCTGGATATTCTTGTTCTCCGTATAAAAGTCAAATCCCTTTTTGAGTCCTGCCGAGTTTCTGGCCATGGTGATGCCTTGTGACTGCCGGACACGGGCAGAGCCCGGCTTTTCCCGTGGGGCCACTTGCCTGGTTGAAACATGGAGCAGGCAGCGGATTTCAGAAGGAAAATGAGAAAAGAAACAGCAATAATTTAATATTCCTGCAGGCTCTTATTTGACGTTTGGGAGGGGAAGGGAGCAAACGTCGTTTTTGAGGGCAAAAGGTGTTTTCTGTCTTCCAGCTTTTTTTGCTCCTAACGCAGCATCCGTAGGTGAGCATCCCAACCTTTCCCAATCCTTCCTGGGGAGGCTGCTCGGAGCGTGCCACACTCTCACCCCGGCATCCCAGCTCCTGTGCTTCAAACAAAACCAAAGCCCGGTAATCCCGTTAACCTTGAACTCTCCCGCAGCCACCGGTGTGTCACCCTGCACAGGTTTGGTAGCACCGGGACGGCGGGAGGGAGCCGGCAGCTCCACATGGGAATTAATGTCAGTCATATACCCTGCGGAAATGACTTTTGAAATGCATATAATCTCAAACATGCAAATGAGAAGCTTGCTTCACCCTGTTTAATATGAATGATCAGCTTCTGAATAGCTATTATTACACGCCACATTTCAGCAATTATGTTGTTCACGGTTTGTCTTTCTGTCTTTTGGGGCTGGGGCTGGGGGGAGATGAGGAAAAAAAGAGAAGAAAAAGGGAGAAACAGTATTTCTTCTCCCCGTTCCTCTTTCTTTATTCCCCTCCTGTTTCAAACTCGCCGGCCGGCTGCGAGCGACGGTGGGTGAATGCCGATCCCGCGCCGGCACCCACCGGTGGGGAAGGAGCGGGATTGAAGGAGATAAAACTGCATCCTCTGCTTTTCCACAGAGCAAAGCATGTGTTGGGAAGCAGGGAGAGCCCCGGGGCTCCAGTGGGGCTTCCCGTGTGGCGGCGCTGGCTGGGGCCGCCGGGTTTGATGCTGGCTGCAGCGGTTGTGTTTTCCTCTAGTGCCAGCCTGGATCCAGAAGTTTCTCCTAGAAAAGGGGACCCTCCGGTTCAGAGCTAACCACCTGTACGCTAATCACACCCAACCGAGCAAAGACTCTTCGTCTCGTCGCTGTGAAGCCAAGCCCTGTAACTCCTGGGCGTCCCTCCCGTAGCCCATTTGCCTTAATTTATACAGCATTTAAGAGCAGCAGGGGGTAAGGGATGCACTGAGCACCCAGCACCCGGCCATGCGTTGGGGTGCAAGCGGCTTTTCCAGCCTGCGGCTCACCCGGTGGTTTCTCCCAGCTCGGCTCGGTGCCTCAGGAGCTTGGATTTGCTGAACAGAGCTGTGGATGGATGCCCTGAGCTGCCGGCATCCCACGGCTCTGCTCCCGGCATTGCCATGGGCACCCTTGCCAAGGCGAGCCCTGCAGCCGGGGAAGAGCCAGGAGCTTCGGGCAGCTCTGCCCTTGTGCCCCGGGTGTAACGGGAGGAGTTTCCAGGGATAAAACCCATCCGTGGGGGCACAGCGTCATGCTGTTGCCTGGCCAGGGGGAAGCCCGTGGCTGCAGGAGATGAAGTGCAAGAGCTGCAAAGCGCAGCTGGGGCTCGTGCGGGGCTGGAAACGCGGCGGGTGTTGTAGCCCCTGCGCTTCACGGTGGAGGGCGAAGCGCCCGGCTTTGTCCTTCAAGGGGATCCGAGGGGTACGGCAGGAGGACGGGATGCATGGTAGCATCTGGGAGGATTTTCCAACCGATGTTTTCCGGAGTGCTCGTGTTTCGCCACATCCCAGCTCCGCGGTACCTTTGGGCTTCCTTCACCTGGTGGCAAACTTTTTGCCAGGTGTTTTTTCCTGCTGGGAATTGCTGGTTTGTTGGGAGTTGAAGTGCTTTGTGGAAACGTGATAACTTTGTTGAGATTTTCACGGTGAAATATGTGGCACAGGCTCCACGTGCTTGGTGTGCAGCCTTGCTGAAACTTCAGCTTTGCCGTCTCCACTGTCTCAAAGTGAAATATTTTGGAATTCTGTGAAAAATGCCCAGATTCCTGGGGTTTTATGTCTTGCATGAGGCTGGGAGCAAGCTGAAAATGTGTTGTTTTCCTAAGGGACAGGTTGCACTTGCTTTGCCCTGGTGCTGTACAGGGCTGGCAGCACGTTCGTGGCAGCTTCTGCTGCTGCACATTTATTCTTTGGAATAAATTGGACACAGGTAAAACCGGCTGGGGTTTGACATCCCATCCCTGCATCTCGCCACCAGACCTCACGGGGATCAGAGACGCGTGCGGCATGGGGCAGGTGGAGGTGGGGATGGCCAGCCAGGGATTTCAGACTCTCTTCTCAGCCTCTGCTCTCTCCTCCTCCTCCTCCTCAGGTCCTGCTAGCAAGTCATGATGGTTGAATCTGCCTCGGAGACGATACGGTCCACTCCCTCCAGCCAAAACGGGGTCAGCAGCCTCAGCAACCAGCCCGATGGCGGCGGGGGCGGCGCAGGCGGCGGCGGAGGGGGCGGCGGGCGCGAAGGAGCTGCGAGCGGGGAGACCAACGGCGAGATGAGCCCCGTGGAGCTCCTGCACTTCCAGCAGCAGCAGGTAGGAGGGACGCCCCGCTTCCTTCTCTTACCCACCTTACACGAGGCAACACGGGACTGGGTCCTTCGAGGATTTAGTTTGGAGGCACCACCTGATTTTACCCTCCCTTCATCCCCGGGGCTGGGCCAGGAGGTGGGTTGCACTAGACTTGGGCATCCCTGTTGGAGCTGGGATGCAGGTGCTGCCCCAAAAAGCAGGTGCCTGTCCTTTGGGGTGCGCATCCCTCGGGAGATGGAGCCCAGCCATCCGTCCAGCTTGTGGGCTGGTGCCTGCTGCCCCGGGGGTGGCTGCGTTTTGGTGGGATGTCCTGCGTGTGCTGGTGGGGTCTGCCTGCTCGGTTCCCCATCGGTACAGGGAAAACGGTGCTGGAAAAGGAGGAGGGCTGAGAGAGCAGCGTACAGACCTGCTGGCTGTAAAATAAGGAGCAGGTTTTCTCTGGGTCTCTATTTGGTTATCCAGGTGGATGACCAGAGGTGCTCTCCCATTCTTTGGTGCTCCCGGTGCCTTGAGCTGAAGCATGAACCTCACACACATGGGCAGAAACACGTGTGACCGCCACAAGCGTGTGCAACAGCTCTGCCCTTGAGCACACGTGTGTGCACCTTGGGGAGCTGCGTGGCACACGCCTCCCCTTGCACTGTGCACGCCCAGGCGGCCGTGAGGAGGGGGGGGGATGTGTGTGCGTGCCTGCAGGTTACCTTTCAAAACAAACTTTGGCAAAAACATAAATTTTCCTCCTCGGATACTAAATAAGGCAATGATCCCTGCCTCGTACGGAGATCGCCTCCCTGAGCCATAAATTCCAGCGTGAAAGCTGTAAAAAATTGCTGTGTCTGATACTTTAGTAGTGAGTGCTGTAAATCCATTACCTGAATAACAGCCGTTTCTCACGCAGTTAAGCCCCTGTTCCCCTGATCTGAAGGCTAATCATGCGTGTAATGCTGCTGCGAGTCACCCCTGCCGAAGGAGCCGTCGCTCGCTCCCCTCCCCGCACCGGGGGCGGCCCCGAATTTCACTGCGCGGCAGCTGGAGCCAGGGGTGAATAGGAGATGCTCGTTCCTGCACAGCCGAAACAGTGCGAGTTGGAGCGTTGTTAGGAAATGGGGTTATTTCCTCCAGAAAAGAAGGAAAAAAGGGGGTTTCGGCAATGCAGAGCGCTGGTGCTGCTGTTGGCTCATCCCTGTGGATGCTGCTCCCTGGGCTCACCCGCTAAATCCCGTCCTGCCCAAAGCACAGCCGATGTTTAATTTCACCCTTTTGCATTTCTTCTTTCGGATTCCCCGTGTAATTACGCTGGGAAACTCACCGGCATGTGGAATTATTAAGGCAGAGGGTTTGGTAAACTTCCAAAAACAAATGACATCTGCAATGACAGCACCTTGGGGGAGAAAAAAAGAAACCATCCCGAGGGCTATCAATCTTCATGCTTCAGGGAGCAGGCTGAGCACCAGCTGGGGTCAGGAATAAATGTCCCCATATAGAGAGTTTTGCACAATTAGGTGCTTTATGAAGGCTTTACACCATCCTCAGGAGCATCCAGCGTTCGCCCCTTGTCACAGGCAGGCTCTCGGACCACTGGGCTATTCCTGTCTGACAGCTCCTCCGTCCCGGCTCTGCCGCAGCTCCCGAAATGTCGGCACTCAATCCTTATTTAACTATATGAATCCTCAAGAAATTTTAGGAAGCCTGGAGGGGTGCAAAGCCGCCCAACCTGGGCTGGAAGGGCCATCGGTGGCTTAAAACTCCACGTCTGTAGGGGTTTGCTTGGGTGATGCAGCTCCCCGTGCTCTGCCCTTGGTTTTGGCTGGTTTTGCAGGTTTTGGCGAAACGAGCTGGTTTTGTCCTTTTTGGGTGCCCTCTCTCTGCTTTCAGCCTTTTGAAAGGGTGAACCCAGACAGCCCTGGGGCTTGTTGGTCGGGTTAAAACTCTTCTCTGAGGATGCTGCCTGGAGGGAAGTGCGCTGGGTAGGAGCTTGAGGGGAGGTGTATGTATCGGAGGGTGCTTGGGGACCCCCCCAGCGCTGTTCTGTGGCTGCTGGGGTGTCCCCAGAGCAAGGGGACATGGGTGTCTGGCTGCACCAGCCTGCCTTTGCCGAGACAGGGGCTGCCAGCCGCGGCGCCGGCTCTGCTCCAGTGTGGAGCACAGCTTTCTGTCGCATCCTCAGCTGTGCCTGGTCCATCTGTCCGCCCCGATCCATGCAGAGCATCCCATGGTCCGGAGAGTCTGGAGGGAGAGTGGGCTGGGGTGGGGAAAGGGCATCCCCCTCCTTTCCCTCCCTCTTTCCCTCTTCCCCCCAGCCCAGAGGATGGCGTGCAGGTTAAATCCCTGGATTTCAATGGCGGGATTCGGCTGAAAAGCTTGAATAGCGCGCGCCTGCATTGTGCCGGGGTTGGCGGAGGGGAGAGGTCGGCCGGGGGCATGGGAGGGCTGCCCGCCGGCCGGGGTCTCCCACCGCCGTTGCTGTGGGAACGTGGCGAGACCTCCAGCGCGCTGACATCCTCTAACCGGGCTCCAAAGGGCCCCGCCGCCTTTGCACATTAATGAGTTTTTAACGCGGGGGCCAGTCCCTCGCCCCCCGCCACGCCGGTCCCCCCCCTGGTAATCCTCAGTGGAGGAAGGTTGGGCAGGAAACGGGGGCGGTGGGGTGATGGGGTGTCCCATCCCGGCGGTGGGAGAAGCTTGGGGGATGCTCCGGCTTGGGTGTTGGGGTGCAGGGCTGCACCCCACGGCAGCGGGGGGGGCTGCAGGGAGACCCACGGGTGGGCATCACACAGGGCTGTGTGCCGAGCGGGCACTGCTCTCTGATGGTTTGGGTTTCTCCAGGGATTCCTTGAATTCCTGCGAAAAATTCCAGGTCTCCCAGTCTTATCCCAGAGCTGGGGGTTAAAGCCATGGGGTGCAGTGAGGCAGGGTCTTGGGGGTCGTTGCAGCTTTGGGGTGCAGGGGGTGGCAGGGTGAAAGCGCGGAGGTGCTTGGAGCAGGGATGTGATGGGGAAAGTCCCCAAGCCCGGTGGCCCCACAGTAGCTTTTTCCAACTTGCAATTCCATGGAAAAGGAGCCATCTGGAAAATCCAGCTGCTCTAGCGTTGTTTGGTGGTTTTTTATTACGAAAAAAAAA
The DNA here is from genome assembly GCA_035590275.1 of Ibycter americanus. Classification (NCBI taxonomy): domain Eukaryota; kingdom Metazoa; phylum Chordata; class Aves; order Falconiformes; family Falconidae; genus Ibycter; species Ibycter americanus. The sequence goes on from JAVJGI010000038.1 coordinate 3,399,560, forward strand.
TTTCAAAAAATTTGCAGTTTATTGCAGACACATGTCAAAGAAATGTTATTAAACAAAAATAAGACTTTTTTTGAAAAAGAAGCAGCAAATGAGACTTTTTTGGTAGTTAGAAGGGTGTGGAGGGGGGAGGAGAGGCATTTCTCTGCCATAGGAAAGATACCATTCCATAAAACATGTGATCACATCTCAAATATATTGTGTAATCCGCTATTATTAGGGTATTTAAGATAAAAATGAGACCAGAGCACTTAAGTGAAACTCATCTCTCAGTTAAGTTCCTTGATTTATATTTCATATTTTTTTTTCTGAGTACAAATGCAGGAGAGGGTTCTGCCCCCCCCCTTTTTTTTTTTCTCCATGGGGTGGGATTGTCCAGAGCTCGTTCCTTGTGTTCTTCATTAGTGGAAATGGGTTTAACCCCTCGCCTGCGAGGATTGAGGAGTCAAGAGTGGAGGAATAAGGTCCAGGAGCATTAGCGTGTGCAGCGAAAGGGAGAACAGCTGGGGCTGGGCGAGAGGCACGGAGCTGGGTTGTAAAAAAGGACTTCCCCCCCTTCTCCTGTGAAGAATTGTGTCATTTTTGTTAATTTTGATCTCTTTGAGCCATTTGGTTCTGGTTAAGCAAGACCGGGGCTGGGCTGGGTGGAAGTGCTTCTCAATATGGCATCATTTACCGTTAATATCCATCTAAAAATACCCGTGTGTGTGTGTTGTTTTAATAGCTCTAATTCTGGAATGTGGCGATGTCATTTTTATGAGGTTAGTGTAAGAATTTTACTTTTTTTTTTTTTTTTTTTAACATTTTTTAATCCCTTCCCAATTCCTTTCTGCCCTCCAAAAGGAAAGGAGGGAGAAGGGATGATACAGACTCTCTTTATAGATTCTCTTCCTGCGCCCTTCCTTGCAAAATTTTTGGTTTAATATAATTTTTAGGGTGGCTTTTCACTCATCGGAGGTTAAAACCCCATGCATGACTTTGATCCCATCCAGGTGGAAAATCCCTCGGCTATTTTTGGGCAGCAGTTCCCATCGCGGGCTGGGTGAACCCGCTCCCCCCTGCGCGGCAGGCAGCCGGCACGCTGCTTTTGGCTCCGGCAGCTGGAGCTTGGGCATAATTAAAAACTACACCCTCGTAAAATGAAATACCTGGTAGAATAAGGTAGTTTAAAAATACCCTGGGCAAGATTTTCCATTGCACTGTTTGATTTTTTTTTTTTTTTTTTTTTTGGGGGGTGGTGGTGATGGTGGAGTTGGGGCTTGTGCTTTTGGAAAGAGCCATCGATGTCTCCATCCTCGCCAAACTTTTTTGAACCTCTTGACCTATTTCTTCCCAACTCAACCAGGCAGCGGGAGGCCTCGGAGAGGCTCAGCCCAGGCAGGTTTTGGGGAGAAAGAGGCAGGGATGAGGGGTTAAGGTAGGGGCTGAAGTGTGAGTCAGCCACCCTGAATGGGATGGGAGCCGCCGTCCCCTCTCCCCCAGCTCTTCCATCGCTGCGGCCGGCTGGGACCTGGTGTTCCCGTGGGAGAAAAAGGAGGTTGTGGTGTTTGCTGTGGGGAAGGCAGCCAAAAGCTGGCCCTCCTGCCGCCCTGGGGAGCCTCCGTCATATACGGGGTGGAGGTGTGGAGTCCCACTGGCCCGAGCACGAGCCTTTGGGGGAGGAATTAACGATAATCCCCAGGTACATGGGGTGGAAGCCAGGATCATGGGCTGCTTCCCCACTGGAGCATGAGATGCTTTGGCCTAAAGTCAGGGAGGATCCAGCTTCAGTTTATTCAGCAAACTGGAGGGATTTGGTGTCTCCAGGGAGAGAGGAGCATCCCCGCGGGCTGGGTACCCCCAGAGCCCCCTTCCATGGCAGAGAAACCTCTGCTACCCCGGGAGCAGCTCGGAGCTGGTCCCGGCAGGGTGTGGGATTCATCCCAGGCGTGAGACCCCTTCCCCATCCCGGCACGCACCTTCCAGCATCTCTCATCTCTCCCTGCCAAAACCTGGTGTGTTACGTGCCCCTGCGCAGCCTGGGGTAGCCGTGGACCACCCCCGGCAAAGTTCGGGTCACCCTCCTCTTCCTCAGCCCTGCACCGTGCTGATGCTGCTGCTCTTGGGGAGGGCAAAGCCAAACAGCGTCAGCTCCTAATGTAAGTGTCTGAGCCACAGCGAACTTTTTTTATGGGATAATTTGCTGATCAAAGGGAGCCATCCAGGAGCATGATGAATTTGACACAACCCATTCGTTCCTAATTACGGGTAACGTGCTAATGACTCTTGAATAACACCATGCAGCAGGATACAATTTTTAAAAGAAATCAGTTTTCCTCTGGTTCACAGAGCCAGGAGGTGAAAGCCCATCCACTCCTCCAGGGGAGGCTTTTTCCTTCTGCTTTCACGTCTCCTCAGCTCTAAGAAGTTGCTGGCAGCACCTTCTTCACGCATCCCATCGGAAAGGCTTTATCCCGCGGGCAGCTGGGCTGGTCCTCCTGCCCTGGGGGGTGAGGGTAACAAATGCAGGTAATGTGGGGCTCTGCATCCCAAAATCCAGTTCTCGGGGCTCCTGCTGCAACAGGTTTGCAGAGCCGGGTGCTGCCTGCCAGAGCATCCTGCGTTTGCAGGCTGAGCTGAACTTGGGCTGAAGTGGAAATCGCTGCCGAGTGGTGGGGAAGGAGGGAGGGGGCAGCTCTGGGACACTGGCAGAGAGGCCCCTGTGTGCAATTGTAAGGCCATGTCATTTTTTTTTTTTTTTCCCTGTAAATCTTGTAATTTCGTGCTTCAGAGCACAACAAAGTGAGAGAGCCAGCAGGGAGTGAATTAAATTCCCCCCTGAGAGGCGGCGCGGGGTGGGCGGCCAGCAGCGGGGCTGAGCCAGCCGGGTGCTGGGGGCTCGGTGGCACCCACAAGCCAGCCAGGATTTGGGTTTAGAAAGAGAAATTCTGGGAGAAGTCCTGCCTGGCACTTTTCCTGAGTGCTGGCGTTACACCTCTTCAGTTTTCCCCTCTTTGCTGTATTTTCCATGCCTGCAGCGCCGATTTTTGTTGGGCCTGGGGCAGGGGCTTGCCTCACCGATCACCTCTGAGATGGTGCTTGCAAACACAGGATGGAGAAACCAAATCCATGCAAACCTCTGTCAACGCAGAGAAATAGATAAAGCTTAGGCAGCTGGTATGCACACGGGATGCAGCCGGTGGTCCAGCACCCATCCTTGGGTGGGTGTCTTGGACCAGCCAGCTCTGCTGCATGCTGGTGCTGAGCAGCTGTCGATTGAATTCCTCCACCCTTGGCTTTTAACGGGAATTACTGTTTTCATTTCAAAAAGTAATTAAAATATCAGACCTTGAGCTGTCATAACTGTCACATGGTTTTTGTGTTCACATTACCGATGCACATCTATTACTGTTAATAACAGGGAAATAACATGCCCGTGGAGAAACGTGCCTTGCGCTGAGGCTGCATTGGCTCTGGGACGTGGACCGCGGGCTCGTGCCATCAGTGATTCCCAGCAGCAAATTGCCATGTTTGTCCTCAAGGATTTTATGTTTTTAATCGTTTGGATAAAGCGAGTTTGCAAGTTAGGGGGCATGCAGGTTTTGAGCATTCCCAGCAGCCGGCCAGGGCTGCTCGGGAAGAGGCGGTGGGCATGGGGCAGCTCTGGCTGCGCCCGTGCTGGGCACGCCGGGCTCCTGGGTGCACCCCGGGGTGCAGCCCCGGCAATTCATGGTAGGAGCGTGAAGTTAGGATCCTGTCTGCTTTTGAAACTCCTGGGCTTTTGACTTTTCTCCGGGCTACTTGGTTCACACGCGTGGTGACAAACACAGCCGGGCAGGGCAGAGGGTGCCCTGCGCTGCGTCTGGAGCACAGCTGTTGGGTTTGGGTCCCTCGTTCTGAAATTGTGATGGGTTTTAATAAGTAAGGCTGCATCTGCTAAACCCTCTGCTCGCAGCCTCCAGGTTCAGCAGCAACTTTAAAATTACCTCTTGTTTCGCAAGTGCACTTCTGGCGCCTCTCCATGTGCAAGGAGTGGGTCAGATGGATTTATCCACAAAAAAAGTAAAAATATGGCACAGCTCGGACATCCTTTGCTTTACATCTGTTGCGTACACTTTTTCCAAGCAAACCCTGTCTAGAGGGGTATGAAAGGGGGCCTGAAATGCAGGTAACGGGTCTGTATGGATGCTCCATTGAAGGGTGCCGTGGGTGCTCCTTGGTTTGCAGAGGTTAAGTAAACAGGCGAGCGGAGCCGCATGTGAAGGTGCATCCACGCCACGGGCAATGCCGCTCCGGGTTGCGTGTGGATTTGGCAGGGAGGGATGGAGAGGCGGTGCACGGGCTGGGGGCTTTCTTCTTTATAGCTGGAAACACAGAGAATTAACAAGCAGCCCTTTCTCGGGGCGCGCGGCCGCCTCCTGGAAGCCGGGATGGTGATTTACGGCCGGGGCGATGACAGCCGGGGGAACCCGTGTGCCGCTGGTGGCACCGCCGAGCCGGGCTCTGACCCCGTGCCGGGCTCTAATGCAAACCTGTCCTGCAGGCAGGGCTACAATGCCTTGGTTGTTCAGAAATGCACTCCCCCCGCCCCCCCCCCAAAAAAAAAAGAAAGAAAAAAAAAATTCTTTAAAAGCAAAAATAAGGAGTGTATGAGGAAGCAGGTCTGGGAGCAGCAGCGGGTACCACTGGGTTGTTTTTGTTAGAGCTTTATTCCCTCTCCTGGCGCTCAGCTCCTGAATGAAGCGCCTTTTCTCGGCTTGTGCACACCGGTGCTCGCCCTCGGCCATGCTCACCTGTGACTTCTGCCGGTTCGCGCTTGCTCCTCTCTCCTCCTTGTCTCTTTGCAGGATTTTCCTTAATTTCACCTACTTTCTTCGACTGCCAGCGCTGCCGTGCACGGCTCGCTCGTGGTTGCTTGTGCCTGCATGTGTTTCCACAAGTGTTTTTTATCGATTTATGTTGGCTTCTCCCTATTTTGCCTGTTGGGCAACTCCCTAATGAGACACCTTCATCCCTGCAAACAAGTTAAGGAAACCCGTAGCTCTTTCTAGGCAAACACCTGTAAAAATAAGCAGGTTTCGTCTTGGTCACTTGTGCGAGTTGCTGAACAACTCCTGCGTCACCATAAACTCCGTGCGGACATGTTCATGGATTATTAATTCAGGGTGTAATCCTGCACTTGGCCTGACCTGAATCTGGGCGGTGACTGGGACTTTTTGATGCTCCAGCCTGACAGTCAGATGTAAAATTAACTATACGCCGTAGCTTTAGACACACGGGTTGTCAGCTGCGGCAGGAATGTAGTGGGGGCTCTGTGCAAGGGTAGAATAAATCGGTTGGGGGCCGGTTGTGCCTGGCTGGGGGCCACCAGGGCTGGGGCTTGGGGAGGCTGCGGATGATGCTCATGAGAATCTGCCAGAGGCACAAAGATGCTGGAGCTGGTGACTCGCTGGAGATGGGGCAGGGGTTTTTGGAAGAGGGATAGGATTGTCCCCATGGCCCTCTGTGGCTCCACAGGGTAGGGACAGCGGTTGTCTGGTAATGGGATGTACTGGTCGTACTGGTGTGGCAGGAGGGAGCATCGGGGAGTTGTGCCCTCCTCGTGCATCGCTCGCACCCCATGAATCAAACCTGCGGAGAACCAGTCCAGCCAGCCCTGTGTCTGGGCGCTGCTCTGGGGAGCTGGAGGGGGAGCGTGCCCGGAGCAGGAAGGCGGCATCCTTCCTCCTGCCCACCCCGCTGTGTCTCTTTTGCAGGCTCTCCAGGTGGCACGCCAGTTCCTGCTGCAGCAGGCCACGGGGCTGAGCTCCCCCAGCAGCAATGAGGGCAAGCAGCCGGCGGTGCAGGTGAGCCCCGAGGACGTGCGTGTCCCCCCCATCCCCCCCTTTTCAGGAAGGGCTCAGCTGCAAACTTAACGCTGTGGGCAAGCGCCCGTGCAAACGCCCATCGTCTGCATCTTTGGGGTGGCTGAAGCACACCAGGAGCCCTCGAAGAGTTAAATCCCCTGTAAACCTCCAGAAATTTCTTAGGGTTATTTTTTTTTTTGGGGGGGGGGGGGACGGGGAGTTGCTCCCCAGTGCGTGCTGATGGTGGGAAGGGGTGAGGCGAGGGAAGGGCGGGCTCCAGGCAGGGTAAGGACCGGCGGGGGAAGATCACCGTGTGCCACCATACGTTGGGACAGCGTTTCGGATAGGGAGGTGCAGAGTTTCCCAGGATCGGGGCACCCCAGGATTGATGCCGGGTGCTGTGAGCGGGGTGCAGGGTCTGGATAAGGGACAGTCCTTCGGGGCTGGAGCCAGGGCAAGTCCTCTGGTGTGGGACAGCCACTGGGACGGGACACAGGCCCATCTGGGATGGGGTTTTTGTGGCACTGGCAGGAAAAGGGGGCTTTGGGTGGGTGCAGCACCCTTGGGTGGCATCCTGTTCCCATAGGGGATTGAGGACCTCCCCTTTGCTCCCCTGTTGCCCTCCTCTGCCAAAGGAAAGGGGCAAAAAGCGGGAAGGAAAGGGACAGAGAGGGTATGATCCCGGAGAGAGGGGGAGGCAGAAAGAAGCAAAGCCCAAGCGATGGAAAGTGACAATTTAAATAGCTGTGCGGAGGGGCCGTCCCTTCAGGCTAATTAAATTTATCGGAGAACAGCAGGTTACCTTATTAGAGCCACGTGGGTTTAATTAACAAAGGAAAGTAATTAGCACAAACGCTCTCAGAGCTGGAGGTCCTGCCTATGCCAGGCTGAGCCAGCACGGCAGCGGGAGGGTGGTGAGAGCCAGGGCTGGGATGGGCAATTCCCGGCTTCTCTCCCGGCTCGGTGAGCTGGGACACGGCTGAACCTCAGCTGGCAGCAAGTGGCACCAGCAGGTCCCAGTCCCAGTGCTGCCAGTCCCGGGGTGGGCTGGCAGGGGCTGGGGGAGCCTGGAGCCCCTCCGGGTTGGGAAGCAGCAGCTGGGTATGAGAAGCAGGAATTAGTCAGGGCTTCTGCGGCACAAACAGGCGGCTTTTTCCAGTGGTGCTCGCAGGAAGGAAATGCAGTCACTGCATGGAAAATGTCTGCAAAGGACAAAGGCAGCGAGGGTGAAGTCAGATTCCGGTAACCGGCGCCTCGCTCCCCTCCGTGGGTGTGTGTCCCTGCACTTCTCCTGCCTGCACTTCTCCTGCCTGCACTTCTCCTGCCTGCACTTCTTCCTCTGCCTGTCCCTTGCCGCTTCCCCCGGCTGCGATGCACGCATGCTTCGCTCGCTCGCCACTCGCTTAACATCCCCTTCTCCCCTTCTCTGCTCACTTAACATCCCGTTCTCCCCTTCTCCGCAGCTTCCCCTCGCCTCCCCTCCCTGCCCATCTGGCCGGCGGCTTTGCCGGAGTGAGCTGGATCTGCCTTCCTCTCCCCTCCTCCCTTTTCGTGTTGCAAAAGGACTTGTGAAAGTTGTAGACGTGAGTCAGAAATAGCTCATAACTCAGCAGCGACCGGCCTCTTCCTCCCCCTCCGGCCGGGCCGGCAGCTGGAGCGGGATCTGACCGAGGGGAGATAGAGGATTAAGCAGACTCCTTTGAAAGGAAGTTTATCTAACGGCAGAGTGGTGTGGGTGAGACTGGCCAGGACGGCGGGAGGAGGAGGAGGAGGAAGGCTGGGTCCCAGGGCAGCAGCCCCTGGCTGGGCAGGGAGCGCAGCAGGACTGGGGGGTTCACTGCAGTGTTTGGGGACCGGGGTGCCCTTGGTGTGCCCGGACCCCCGCGGGCTTTGCTGCCCCGCAGACCCCACAGCTGGGGGCTGGATTTCCACATCGCTTGGGTGTTTTGGGTGAAGCGAGCAGGAACGTCGCAGCATCGGGCAGAGAGAGCAGGAGACCCCGCACCCAGCAGATTCCCCGTGCTCGCCGACACCATGCCCTTGTGTTTGCAGCGAGCACCCCCTGCCACCTTGCTGATGGGGACGGGACGTTTATGGGGCACCAGGTCAGCAGGAATATTAATGTCAGTCGGCAACAGCGTGCTCTTAAAAACAAGGAGCTGCTGGGCTTAATAGGGATCTCGGGTTGGTTTTTTCTTTTTTTTTTGGAGTATGAACCCTCTCTCCCCCCAGACGCCTGGAGTTATGCGTGGAGAGCCTCACAGCTGACACTCAAATTACAGCTGCATCTAAAAAAACTGCCAAAACAACCCACCCTGAAACATTTTAAAGTGCTTTTATTTCTTTGCAACTTTAAAACTATTAGAAACTTGGCAGATGCCGGCAAAGTGTTGCATTTGAGGACTTGTGCTGAAGATGGTCTGCAGGGCACTCTGCTCCTGTGCAAGGCGGGGTGGGAGCAGTGGATCCCCCTGCCCCGGGATCCTGCTGGCACGGGGAGATGCTGCCGGTGTCTGGAAAAGCCCATGGTACGAGGTGCTGGAGCACGTTTGGAAAGGCAGAACCCCGTGTTTTTGGTGCTGGGGCATTTCTGGCTTGGAGGCACCAGTGAATCACGGGAGTGCTCTCTTTGGGGTCCCTTCCCCAGCTTGGCCCCTGGAGCCGGGGGTCTCCCAGCCTCCGGTGGGAGCAACTTGCTGAGGTTAAAGGGCCTCTGAAATGGGAGAGGGGCTGAAAGGCGCTGAGGAAGGGGAGAGGAGTTTGGAGCAAACTGCGGGAAATTGCTTTTCTTTTGTCTGCTGCAGCGGGGAGGGCAGCAGAGCGGAAAAGTGTATTTTGTTGATTTGAAACTTGAGTGAAATGGGTAATGAAGACAGATCAATACCAGCCCTTCTGCGTTCCCTCTCCAGGAAAAAATACAGCAGCCCGTCCGTCTCGGCTCGTGCGGCGCTAGATTTTTCCATTTGAACTTGCAGCAGTGCTGTTCGTCCCCACTCCCCCTCCTCCTCCCTGGAGCCCGTGGCTTTGCCAGCCCGGAGCCCCTGCCACCCACTCCATCCTGCTCCACTGTCCCCGATGCTGTGACCGCAGCAACAACGGTTTGGATTAACGGGGGAGCAAAGGAGTTGCTTCAATCCCTGTGGATTTCATCAGCGTGACGAGCCGTGCCAGCACCCCGTGCCCATGGAGGAGATGTGGCCCCCTGGGAACCCTGCCTGGGTGATGCTCGGGGGCAGCAGCTCACTACGAGCCGGGGAAGGGGATGCCAGGCAGCAAGCGCTCCGGTGCACCATCACCACGAGCATCCCCCAGCCAGCTCCCTTTCAACTTTCAGTGGCTTGCAGCCCAGCTACGTGTGATTAGTGCCTCCCCGGTGGGGCACGCCATGCTAACGAGGATGCACGTTTGGCTGAACACGCAGGGGATCGATTCTTCCTTTTTGTCACGTGCAGCTGAGCATCACAGGCTGGTTGTTCTCCATGCAGCTACACTGGTGCCCCCTCACCTGCTCGCCGTGTGCTGCTGCCCTCCTCCTGCCACCCCAAGGCAATTAATCCTTTGGTGCTAGGGCTGTTCAAAGTGTTTGTAAGATAACCCTGCAGCCTCAAACTCCAGCTGCTGGAGCTCCCTTGCAGATCTGGGTTTGCTTTCTCCTCTGACCCTGGGTAGATTTGGATCTGTCATCTCTGTCCCACCTTGGTAAGGTCTAGACGCAGGGTGGTGTGAGCAGAGGCGGGGTGGAGCGGTGTTTGGGTGGCCCTGTGCCACCCGTCAGGGTATAGAAATGATGGCTGGGGTGACGCTGATGTGAGCAGCATCACTGCCTGGCCCCAGGCGTTGGAATCTCTTGCAGATGGTCTGAGCCAGCTGAATCTCGCAGCTCACCCGGGGATGCTGCAGGCAGGAGGGGACGCGTGGATGTGCCTGTGTGCTTTGGCTGGGCGCAGAGTGAAAGGTTTGCTCTTCTCCAGCTGTGGCAGCGAGAAGTGGGTGCTCTGGAGGGGGGGGTTCTCATCCCCTGCCCCCAGAAACAGCAGACCTCAAGCTGGTCTTGGTGGTGGTTGTTTCCCCACTTCTGTTCCCGGCTCCCGCCCTCCCTTGCCGACCTCCTTGGTTTGTTTCTGTTGGGTTTGGATTTGAAAAGGGTGGTTTTTTTAAAAAAAAACAACAAACGAACAAAAAAAAAAGGAAACAGCACAAACATGTTTGCTGTTGTTTCTAATTGGGAGTTAAAACCTGAGATTAGATCAGAGACAAGGATATGCAGTGCCTTGGGCTCGGTGAGGAGCATCAAACACCCCAGGTAGCTGGCGTGCACCCACCACAGGGAGGTTTGCTCATCCCGGCAGCCCCAGAGCCCCCCCCGGGTCCACAGGGACTGGGAGGGACAAGGTCTGAGCTGTGCCTGCCCTGGCATGGGAGCTTGGATGTGTGGTTTTAGGTGTGGACCTGGAGATGCTCCTTCCCGTAGTGGCGGTGGCGTGCTGCCCCTGGCTCCCCAGGGACACGGTGGCTTCTGCGGCAACCTCCCGGCGTGGGTGACGGCACGGCTGGGAGGTGAAGGTCGGTGCAGGGATGCTTGGAGGCTGAGCAAACCGCAGGCTTGCTCATACACCCTGGGCTGATGGGGGATGTCCCGGCTCCTGTGCTGTGCCAAGCCAGCTGTCCCAGGGGTCAGGAGGGCGGCCGTCCCTCTGATGGCAGCTTCGCAGCGCTGAGAGCCAAGACCGGCCGTCGGGCTGTGGCTTTCCCCGCTCTGCCTCGTGGCTGGGAGTTGCAAGCCGCTTCCCGTAAAAAAAAAAAAAAAAAAATTCTAAGAAAAATTTAAATAAAAGCATCGCTCCCCCATCCTGCTGCGTTACACCCAGCCAAATCCTGTTTCGTTCCGCCGGCTTTGGCAGAGTTGCTCCACGCTTACACTGAGCGCCGAGTTTCCTCTGTAATACCTGTCTCATTTTCCACCCGCTGCCTGATGATCTGCATCCATCTCATCCTCTGGCACGGAGGGATTACAACCAGGACCGCCTGGAAAATCATCCCCTCGAGATCCTGCTCGCCGGTCGGAGCCGCAGCGCCGGGGCTTTCTGGGAGGCAGCCGGAGCTGTTAGTAAGCAGTTTTGCGGTGTGGCAGCCAGCCAAGGAGTGAGTCAAACCCTTCCTGACTCGGTGTCTGGCAGATGCCAGCTCGTGACGCGTCGGCCGGGGACCAGCCGCTGCTGCGGGGCTGGCTGCGGGGACCTGCTTCCCGAGGGATTTGCTGGGTGCGGCACGACCGCTGGGTATGAGGATGGTCCCCGGTCACTCCGGTGCCTGGGGAGGGACTTTGCTGCCGGGTGGATGGGATGGAGAGGAGGCAGCTGGGCACAGCTAACTCCTCGTACACCCTGTGCCGCTCTGCTTGGCGCCCGCTGGCTCTCGCTTGTGGTGTTGGCTGCTGTGACCGCCTGGATCCGAGCATTTGAGGCAACCGTTGCCCTAAGACCGCCGTTACCCAGAGGTGCCAGCCTGGCATCATCCCCTGCCGCAGGGAAGCTTGCACGCCGGCGGTCACCGAGTGCCGTGGCTGCAGGTGAGGGGGCTGCACCGTGCTGTCCCCTTCCCCGTTAGCAGATCAGCCCCCGGTGGGTGCCCCGGCGGGGCTCTCGGCCAGACCAGGGGTGGACGTTGCCATCCCCATCTCGTTTTGCCGGGGCAGCCGCTGTCACCGTCCCCAACAGAGGCAACAGGCTGGCACCGGAGCCCGGGGCAGAGAACCACAGTGCTGCGTTTGCTGCCCTGCGCCGAGGTCCGGCCAGCTGCCGGTGGCAGCACCGCAGCCGCACCGGCTCCCAGCACCGGCGCGCGTGAGGGATGGCCACGGCGGGAGCAAAACTTCCTGTAAATGGGAATTTCCCCTTTTACTAAAGAAAGTTCCTGCCCTCCCTGGAAACCTTAGCCAGGAGGGGGATGTTTTCCACGCTGGGGGGAAATTATTCCTGTGGCTTCGGCATCTGTCAGGGCTCGGGAAGGTGGAGGAGCCTGGATGCTCCTTGCAGGAGCCGGCACCGGTTTGCCCCGTTCACACCTCATCCGCTGGCGAAGCCGCCGCCATTTCCCCGTGTCAGCTCTGCATCCCAGCGCGGAAGAAAAAGCCATTTAATGCAGACAAAGGTTGTATGAAAATATAATTCTGCTTTTGTTAGCAGCCATCAAACTCTAAAAAGCGTCACTTTTGTTTTCTTGTAACATTGTGAAAACCTCGTGTCGGATCGAGAGCTGGGGCCCTCTCGACTAATCGCCTCTCCTTTGTGTTTTTAGATTATAGGGGCAATTAGTGTTGTCAAAACCTCTGGCAATTCTCTTTGCTCTTGACAGGGTGTCAGTCCGCTGGGCGAGAAATGGAAGGTGTTATAACTCTCCGGTAATTAGGATGCCTCCGATTTGAAAATGCCAGCAAACGTGTACGAGAGGCCGCGCAGCGACGGTGGGGGCGGGGAGGCCGCCCGGATGGGGGATGCGGATGAGCAATTAATTAGGGGCTCTCATTCCAAGCACGTTGCCAGCTGATGAATTGGCAAAGGGAAATTAGCAGGATGCTTAGCTCCCGGCGAGCGGGCGCGCACCCTGCTCGCTCTCGTCTTGCCGTCCTCGCGAGCTTCCCTCCTTCCCAGATGTTCGCCGAGGGCTTTGCACAGCTGGCTGCGAGCACCTGACTGCCGAAACAGCAGCTCTTCCCCGGTGCTGGTGCCGTAGGGGGTGCCGGGGGTTCTCCCGGCTCTCCCAACAGGTGCCGGAGCCCTTGCAAGGCTTTGCAGCTCTTTGCTGGGGATACTCCTGCATCCCGAGCCCTCCAGCGCCAGCCGAGCCGGGGCAGTCGGAGGCACCCCAGCCCCAGCTCTTGGGTGTGAGCACGCAGCAATTAATCAATAACTCTGACACGAAGGTGGCTGAGGGGGGGGATTGCGGGCGACAAATGAAACTCAGCCCACTTGCAACGCCTCCCTCCAGCAAAATGCCTGAGTAAATAGATAAGCCTTCGCAATCTGCCTTGAAGGTCAGCGTGCTCCAGCCCGGCCAGCCGCCCGCCACGGACGGGAGGGACTGCACGGGGCTGCCCCCGGGGTCCCGGCCCCGCTCTGTGTCCCACTGGGGTGGCTGGAGAGGGGAGACAGCCCCCAGGGTGGGCAGCAGGTCCAGACTGGGGAGTCTGGGCATTGCTGGGGTCCTGGGCAGGAGGGACTGGCGGGTCCTGGGCTCTCATTTAGAGTTTTCTGGGTGATCTGAAGCCAGTTGCTTTGTTTCTCTGTCCCTTGGTCTCTGAGCTCCTGAGACCCTGGTGTGAGAAGTCATCTACTTTGGATCAAAACTGGGTCCTTGGCTTGCACCGGCAGCCTGGCTGGGGCTCTGCCGCATCCCACGTGCCGAGGAGTTGCCTCCTCCTGGGGTCCCCTCAAAGACCCCGAGGCTGCTGGGCAGGGGCAGGCAGGAGGTTGCTGCTGGCTCACCGGCTCTCCTGCTCCTGGCCAGCAGCAGCCATCTGCTTTCCTAGGAAAAGGGAGCATCCAGGAAGGGCTATTGAATTACAGCAGAACCGTAACCCTGCCCAGAGCCTCGGGATGGGCTTTGTGCTGGTGGGATCGGCGGAGGGCTGGGACCAGGTAGTGCTGGATGGCCGTGGTTGGGAAGGCAGTGTTCCTCCACCTGGGAGGACTGGCGGAGCTGGGTTCCATCACCGACACCTTCTCCAGCGCTTTGCCGCGGGGGTGTGGACCCATGTTATGATAACCAAAGGCAGGGGGTTGGCAGGTTTTCTTAGCCCTCTCTCCACTTGGCATGGTAATTACATGAGTTACTGGTGTCAACTGGAGGTAAAGCTTTGATGTGTCTGTGGAAAACCTGGTAACCTCTTCCTCCTTGCTCTGCTTTGCAAAGTTATTTGGGTGATCGGTATCTTCCCCACTTCCCTTGGCATTTCCCTCCTCCCTGCATCCTCCAGGACCCCAAGGAATGGAGCAGTGCCCAGCACCTTTCCGGTGCTCGCAGGAGGGGAGAGAGCTGTGGTTTGGAGCTGACTGCCCATGTGCCGCTGGCTCCTCTTGCTGCCTAATTCCCCCGGTTAAATTGCGTTTAAAGAAGACCCTGCGGGCAGAGAGCATCCTGCCCTCGGGGTGGGGGCACCTTGTGGCTTAGGAAGCTTCGTCCTGGTGCCAGCTACACCACGGGACATCTCCCTGCCATTGCCACGTCCCCAGTGCTGGCTTTGGAGTGCCAGGACAGACTGGTGGATGGCCAAGGGCTTCCCCCAAAAAGTGATGCAGAGATGCGGGACACGGAGGATGCCCCAGGGGAGCCTGGGGGTGGGGGGCACTCGCAGGCTGTTAGCATTTGGGGAGGGTTTTCCAGGGCTGGAATTGGGAGTGGTGACGTGTCCTCACTCTCCGCAGGTCCCCGTGTCCGTGGCCATGATGTCCCCGCAGATGATCACACCACAGCAAATGCAGCAGATCCTCTCGCCGCCCCAGCTCCAGGCCCTCCTGCAGCAGCAGCAGGCGATAATGCTGCAACAGGTAACGCTGGTCCTGGGCTGGCTGTGCGTGGGATGGATCTGGCCAAGCCGTTTCTCACAGGTGTCCGTAAATGCTGGAGCTTATTGAGGGCAAACACATCGCTCCTTTCCTCCTGGGGCTCCTGCGTTCCCTGCATATTTCCTCGGGGATTCCCAGCGTGTCCAGCACCAAGGGATGAAAAGAGCTGCAGGTGCTAACAGTGCAGGTTTGGAGCTGCCCAGCTCTTGGGGACAGATAGGGACAGGGTGGATGATCTTGGCTCGACCGACCTCACACGGAGCCCCCATGGCCAGGGCTTTGGGGCAGGAGCCTGGGTCCGGCTCCAGACCTGAGTGCGTGGGTTTGTTTCTCACGGCCCCGCTCGGCTTTTCCGGAGCGCTCTGTCAAATGTAAAATGAACAGGGAGGGAAGAAACAGGAGGAAAGAGAAAAAAACAAACCTCAACTCCAAAACAAAACAGGTCTGCTTGGGTAAACACCTCCTGCCCGCGGGAGGGAGAGAAGGAGAAATCCCACAAGCATCCTCCACACCCTTCCTCCTGCCTCCATACCTGTTTACTCCAAACAGGCTGATAAGGATTCAAGGTTGGCCCCAGGGAAAGAACAAAGGGTAAACACTACCCTGGGTGGGTCCTTCCACAAGCCTCTTTGGAGCCGGATAAAGAAACACGTTTGACTGCAAATTAAACAACCCAGGCCGGAATAGCTCGCATTCTCCACCAGAAGAAAACCAAACATCACACCTCTCACCCCTGACCCAATGTTCCTGCAGCCGCGCTCGACCATGCTGCAGAGACCTGGCTTTGACTGGCTGGCGGGTAAACACCCAGGCTTTCCAAACCTGTTTGCCGACAGAAAAAGCAAAGTTGCTGCTGTCAGCGCTGTCAGCCCCGAGCTGATAAAGGCTTCCCAGCATCCAAAGGGGCATTCCTGAGCTGCCGCCGTCGCCCCTGCACGGGGGTACGGGCTGGGTGGGAGGGGGCCGCTGGGTCTCGCTGACCTCCCCGTGCCTCTGCTCCCCTCCTGCGCAGCAAATCCATCACCAACAGTTTATTTTAGGGGCCAGGGCGAGAGCTGGCATCAACACCGGCAGGTCGTGGTGCTGGCTCCTGCAGGCAGGGACCCTCTCCAGTGGCTCATCGTGGTGCCGAGGTGTTTTTCTTTTTTACTGGCCCAGCAAAGTGAGCTCCAGTGAGGAGCCGGGTTGCCTGCGCTTGTCCGTGATGCCCGTGAAGGGGGATGCAGGTCTGAGCCCCTGGTGCTCGCAGGGTTGTACCGACCAGACCAGGGGCTGTGACTGATCCTGGCCCCTTCCCAGCTGCGAGCCCACCGGCTATCACAACACTTGCCAGGGGTGTTTTGGGGTCCCACCATACTGAAAATGGGGTTTCTGCACCGCTGAAACGCTGCGTTATGTGCCAGAGCGCCTGGGTTCACTTCGTTAAAAGGGCTCACCCATCTCCTGGCGTTTCAGATCCCCACATCAAACAAAATCCCCCTCGGCACAGTTGCAAAATCCCTAGGATACACAGAAATTACAGAGCCTGGGGGGTTGTGGCTCTCCTCCCCGGGGCCGGGCAAGGCGGAGGCTCCTGGACCAGCTGGTGGCAGAAAGCCAGGGCAGCCGGTTGGCATTAAAACGAACGGCAGGTTTGGCATCGGTGGTGTTTGGGGCTTTCACTTGCTGTGAAGGTCCAGAGCCCTTAGGAGCGTGTGCTCAAGGTTTCTTCTGCAGCTGCGACTCCTTTAGCGGATGCTTTTCCTCTTAACCTGCAGCCAAGAGCCTGCCCTGACGGCACGGTGCCAGGAGCTGGCATGGCTGTGGCAAAGCCCAGCGCTGGGCACGGGGTAGTGCCAGGCAGGGAGATGCAAACAAGGTGCTTCTGCTGCTAATCTAGGCTGCTCTCTCCCCTCCCTCCCTCCCAGTTGCAGGAATACTACAAGAAGCAACAGGAGCAGCTTCACCTGCAGCTATTGACACAGCAGCAAGCCGGAAAGCAGCAACCCAAAGAGGTGAGCTCACACAGATGGGTTCTGAGCCATCAGATCTGGCGGCAAATAAAAGGGGGACCAGCACAAAACAAGGTCTGCATGAATCCCAGCACCCAGGGCAGCCGGCTGGGAGCCGGCAGGGGTGGGACGCAGAGGCATCCTGCTCCTGGGGGGTGCCAGGGTGGTCGGTCTGGGTGCTGGGAGTTCCTCCTCCTCCTCCCCAGCCGCGATCTGGCACATGCACTGAGCTACATCGTTCTTGGCACCGCATCCTTGTCGGTGCATCTAGAAACTCTGGGGTGGGTGTGAGGAGCGGTGAAGTCAGTGGGTGTGGGCTGGCAGCTCTGGTGGAGTTGCTGGACCCTCACCGGCAGGAGGGGCAGGTCGCTGCCCCCCCAGCACAGAGCAAGGGCTCCCCAAATCCTCCTGGGGCAGGGGGGAGGGCCAAGGGAGGCTGGGCGCAGCCCTTGCCTGATGCACTGACCCTGCCAGGCTCTTGGCACAGCTCAGGCAGCCCAGTCCTGATTGAGCTGGCACAGCAGCACCCTGGCAAGTAGGCAGGCAGAGCTGGTCAGGTTGGAGCCCAAACCAGGGCTTTTCCTGCCAGGAAAGGCAGTTCCACAAAACCTAAGCGCTGCATGAAATAGCAGTGATGCTGGCGAAGGGCTTTTCCAGTGAGAGATGCTCAGGCAGGGGATGCTGTCAGCCAGTGACCAGGTTGGCAGTGATGGGCCCTTTGCTGGGGAGGTGGTTGGCTGGGGGAGAATTGTTTATGCTGGTGTGATTGCATCAGTCTTGTGTAACTCCCTTTACACAACAGGTTTTGCTGTCCTTTTTCGTAGTGATGCACTCCAAGGCGTTGTGGCTGTATCAGCAATGCTCACGTTTGGGGATGTGCCGGTTGCACGGATGCGGGGGGTTGACCCTGATGGGCAGTGGGCAGATAGCACTGCTCCCTTCGTTTGTCGTATATATTTTTGACCCTCTCTCTTCCCAGATTGGTGCACGTGGTACCGTGGGGGGGTATTTTGCATTGCATGTGCTGCTGTATGCCTGGCATCACTGCCCTCTCCCTCGGGCATCCTTCCTTGGGCTCCCAGTGCAGAGGGACGTGGAACTGAGCCGTTCCTGTCCCCAGCTGAGCATCATTAGCAAGCAGGGGAATGGGTGCTGGCACCATTCATTGCAATCACCTCTCGTGGAATCCAGCACCTTGATTTACACTCACCAGTTCTCAGCACTTAAAAATTCAGCTTGCTTTTGGGGAAGAAAGCATTTAAGCCCAGGCTGCACATTAGGGTGGCTGCCGTGAGGGCTTGATGGCAAGGGACGTGCCGGTGCTGGGGGAATAGGGTGGCTCGGGGTCGCGCCAGCACCCACTCAAGCCTTCAACAGACTTTGACCTGAGCTTTCATTGCGGGCTGTCGGCGTATTTACGCAGCGTGCGTGGGGTCAGGCTTTATCGGAGCCATCTGCAGGAGCTGGAGTAGCTGCTTGTGCTCCAGGAACGGGGGAGGCATAAATCTGAGCTTCCTCAAGGACTTTCCTCTTGGCTGTGGTGAAGTTATATTGCAGCAACGAACGGGGATATAATTAAGCTCTAACAAAGGGCTTGCTTAGTGGGCTGCTGGTTTAAAAAAACACGTGTTAACTTTTAATTAAATGGTACAGAGGAGACGAGAAATTCATCAGCTAAGAAAGTCTTGAGTGGCTGGCAGGGGGGAAGGGGCATTAGTTGCTGCTAAAGGGGTGTGTGTCCAGCTCCTGGCAGCATCACCATCCCATGGCTGGGAAAACCAGCCAGGGGGTCCCCGGGAATGGATGTCATAGTGTTTCCACTCCCCAAAGCCCCTAGCCGGGCTTTGTGGGGTCAGCTTCACCCCGTGAATATGGGCAGCTGCTATTAATAAAGCACGCGTTCGGCAGCAGCCTGTGCCTGCCGGGAGCAGCGGTGCCGTTGCTTCCCCCGACGGCGCAGGGAATAGCTGGCGTGTCTGGGATGCCGCTGCAGAGCTGCTCTTGGCCGACGTCGGCTCCTTCATGGAAATCCACAGCGGTATTTAATTACGGCCCTGCTGCAAGGTTTGTAAACCGAGCGCCTTCTGCTTTCCCTCTGCTTGATTTCAAGGACTCGCCTCGGTGTAATTGTAAGTCAGCGGCTCGTCTGCGAGCGCGGAGGAGGATCAGCAGGTGGGAACGGCTTTGTGCCGCCACCGCGCCGAGGAAGGTGCCGGGAGCAGGTAGCAGCATCCCATGGAGGAGCGTCTCAGATCTCCCCAGGAGGAGCGGCGCAGCTGGAGGTCCCCTGGCGGGTGCGGGGAAGGGAAGAACAGGAAAAGAGGGAGCCCAGGAGGATGGAAACGTGTCGGAAGCGCCTGTCGGCAGCATCCTGTCCCAGAGGATGCGGGGGGATGCTTTGTGTCTGTGGTCTGCAAGGAGCCGCGTGGCGGCGGGGGGCGCGAGGAAGGGGCTGAGGAAGGCAGCTGATCCGTGCATCCATGCGTCTTGCCGGGATGGGGCTGAGCTGCAGCACATCCCAGCCCATCCTGGAGCCTTTTCCTGCATTAGGGTGTAAGGGCAAACCCCCAGACCCCAGCAGCATCCTGGGCATGGAGGGAGCAAGGAGCTGTGGCGCAGGGCTGGGACGGCTCTGGGCAGCCCCTTACCCTTGTGGCAGGAGGCAGCAAAGCCAGCAGCTGCCATCCCGCTCTTTCCCTGGCCGCGTTGCCTCTCCAAGCCCAGCTCCTGCAAGCAGCATCCGGGTGCAGAGACCCCAGTATCCCCTGGGGACGAGGCCAGTGGGTCTCCGTGTGCCCCTAAAGCTGCCGGGGTGGGGGAGATGGGGGTTGTTCCTCTCCCGAGTCTGGTGGGGCAGAGGAGGGGGCTGGTGCGGGGGGGTTGCCTGCTGCCTAACCTCAGTGTCAGCTTAATGAACTGCTCCTGTCAGTCCCGCGTGTCACGCCGAAACTCCTCCTGATGTGCTCATAAATCAAAGTGACGGCGGCTCTTACCCCGGTAGCTGCATCCAGTCATCTGCGTCTAATGTACGCCAAGCACAGGCGCAGCTCTGGACCCCGAGCCCCCGTGCTGGGATGGGAGGCAGGACTGGAGTGGGGGGGCAGGATCCGACCCTAACACAGAGCAAGCTTCTCCGATGAGTGCTGGGGGGTCCCCTCCAGGAGGGACTCAGCCGGCATTTGCCAGGCTGGAGCTTGGTGAGGGGAGAGGAGCCGAGCGAAACGCACGGAGTGATGGCCAGGGAAGAGGTTTTCTGTAAGGTTGGGGCTGAAAGTCAGGCTCTCGCCGCCCTGCCTTCTCCAGGGCAGACCTGACTGAGAGACCCCGTGCTGGTGGGTGCTGGTGGTTGGGTATGCACGTGGGTGCATCTCCTCACCCATCACACTCGGCGGGTTTGAGCCCGTGCGGTTTGTTGGCTCTGCAGTGCCGTGGTTGCTCTCTAGGGACTGGCAGGTTGGCTTCCCCAGAGAGAAGTGGTCCTTGTTCTGGCTCAGCCCAGGTGTCTGTGCATCCACTGGGCACCAGGACTTGTATTCCCAGGGCTGGTCCTTATGTTTGTGGTCTGGTGAAGCTGGAAGGATGCGCATGTGGGTTTGAAGCGCGGGAAGGTGCAGGTTCAATGTGAACAGCATCGTCCCTGCCAGAACCGTGCGTGGGTCAGGGCTGCCCGGCCCCACGGGGCGGGAGGGGGTCAGACTCCACCAGCCACAGCTCTGGTGAGGCCAGGTCAGGAGAGCCCAGCTGGGCTACGAGGCGCAGGCGACGTGCCCGGGGATCCTCATGACTTCATTCACTCCAGTTTCCTCCTGCTCTGCAGCCTGGAAGTGACATGAATGAGGCTGTGTTCGCGCGGAGCCCGGGCTTGCCCCTGGGGTCCCTGGGGAGGGCAGCAGCAGAGACGGGAAGAGGAGGAGAAGAGCCCATCCCATCCCATCCCATCCCACCCTGTCCTGTCCCAGCTGCTGTTCTAACCCAGGCGAGGACATGCGTGTCCATCCCACGTGGTGGCAGAGGTTCCCCTCGCAGGGGACAGGGATGGTGCTGCCTCTGTTAAGGCCCTCGGGTGCACAGCCTGGTCCTTGGGTTTTTTTCCTCCATCCTTTTTTCCTACAGTCCATGGCCTGCTCCAGTCCTGTGGCCTGAAGCCCTCCTGGCTCAGCACCTTGCTCAGCAGCCAGGGCAAGCACAGATTTCTCTTCACTGAGCAGAAATCGCTTTGATTTGTGCCGTTAACTTCAAGCATCAGAGGTGCAGGCCTGAGGCAAAGCCAGAGAGGGTCTGGACCTGATTCTGGGGGGACAATCCTGCCATGGCCAATAGGTGGACAGGACAGGGAAGAGTCCACACATCCCTCTGAGGCTGAGAAACCAGATTTAAACTCTCTTTGTGCCCTAGACGGGACTCGCAGTCATGCCTGACGTTGCAGACTGCGGAGGATTTGCAGTACAGTGCCTGGAGCCCCATCCTCACCCTTCATTTCATAGAGCCACAGCCGAGCATCTGCAGGGGACCACCTGTATCCCACCTGGGGGTGCTTCAGGTACAGCAGCATGCACTGATTCCAAACTAAGCTGTGAACTGGATTTGCCATGGAGAGTGTCTGCTGTTCCCTATTGAGCAGAGAGCGGGATGCAACCTCAGGGATCATCGAGCAAGTGAGATGTGGCTGTGCCAGGTCCCTGGGGTCCCCAATGCCACCTGGGGACCTGAATCCCCACGATGCTCAGACCCAGCCAGCAGATAAAGGGATATTTCCTTTTGCAAAGCTCTTGTGCTCATCAGTAGGAAGATGGTCGTGAAAATACTTCTTTTTTGGGGCCGAGCAATGGGGCTGCAAAGCGCAGCTGCTCACAAATGCAGCGAGATCAGGGGGAAACGCCTTAGCTGTGCTCCACCGAGGAGGGGGCTCTGCCAAGAAGGGTCCCGGTGCTTTTCTCGCTCAGGATAACGGAGCTGCTGTGGAGGGGCCAGGCTGCTGCTGGGGCTGGGTGGTGCAGCACAGCCGGCTCACTGCCTGCCAGCCCGGCTCCTTGCAACCTACAAACAAGGTCTGCACAAACAGAGGGGTTCCAGGGGTTCAAGGGGTTACGGAGACGCCTGCCCCGCTAATGAGGCCGGGCAGGCCCAGGGCAGCTCCCCTTTCGTGGCCGGCTCGGATTAGCAGCTGCCTGTCCCCATCCCTAATTGAATTCTCTCCCCTTCAGTTAATTCTCATGGATTTCTTGGTGCCTCCCCAGGGACCTGTCCTGCCTAACTAGTTTAGGGCTGGCTGGGCTGGTCAGAGCACGGCCGGCTCCTGGGGGCGGGTGGGAGAGTTGCCTACCTGGGGGGTGCTTGTGGCTGAAGTGGGGGCACCCATCCTGGTGCTGGGCACCAGCTCCCCTGCAGGCAGTTGTTTCCTGCCCCCCATCAAGAAGGGGCTTGTAATGGTCGGTTTTGGCAAATAGGGACCGTTTCCCTGCTTGAAGGAGGGTCCTGTGCAGCCAGGGTGCCTTTTGGGTGCTGGGACCCCCCTTTGGGTGATGCTGGGTGCCTGTGGGAGCTCACCCTGCAGCTGAGCCTTCCCCTGTGGGACCCCACAGCGTGGGTTTGCAGGTTCGCCCACCTCGCAGGCAGAGCTGGGTCTCTGCTCTGAGCAAGACCCCAGCTCTGCTCGCTCCCTCTCTTCTCAGTGCTTTATTTTTCCCTTCCCCTTTCCTTTTCTTCTCCTCCTCTTCCGATAGATCAAAGCCTCAGTCCGGCTCAGCCACCAGCTGAGCAGGCTCAGCGCCCGGCAGCAGGATGGAGGCACACACGGTTGCGGTACCACGGCTGCAGGCATCCCTCACGGCAGCCGCTGGGCCCCTGCGAGGCTTCTGCTGCAAGGCTGGAAATAACACGCTTTGATTTCTCCCTTTTGTCTCCTGGCAGCCGTTAGGGAACAAGCAGCTGGCCTTCCAGCAGCAGCTCCTGCAGATGCAGCAGCTCCAGCAGCAGCACCTGTTAAACCTGCAGCGCCAGGGGCTGGTGAGCCTCCCACCGGGGCAGGGCACCGTGCCCCTGCAGACCCTGCCCCAAGGTAAGGACCCCCGCCCGGGCAGCGCATTGGGGGGGCCCCCGTGGCTGCAGTTTCTCCCTGCTCCGGGTGATGGAGGGCTGGGGCGTTGCTTTTCCTAATGTGCCCATGTAAAGTTTGGGACCTGATCGCATTCATGGCCAGAGCAGCTTGGAGTGTTTGGGCAGGGTTGGGTGCAGGATTGGGTCCCCGGCTTCCTCTTGCCAAGGGGTGCCAGGGTGTGGGGGGCTGGGGTCTCCTCCCCTCTGGGCACAGCTCTGTGGGGCTCCCCGGGTGCTGTGGGCACCTTGTTTTGGGCTTCCCAAGGGGACCGTGCAGCCTTCCCTCACGGCTGCCAGCACAGGGGGCTCTGCCCAGCTTCGGGTGATGCTTTCACAGTGCGTGGTCCCTGCTGGGCTGTCTGAGCTTTGGAGAGCCAAGCTGTGCCAGTAGAGGAGGGAATCCGAGGGGTCCCGAGCCAGCCCGGTGCATGGGTGCCAGTGGGTGCTGCTCCTTCTCCCCGCTGACAGCGGGCGCTTTCTCCCCGCGCCGTAGCTGTGTGCCCCTCGGACCTCCAGCAGCTCTGGAAGGAGGTCACGGCCACCCAGCCTGTCGAGGACAGCATTAAGCAAGAAGGTCTCGACCTCACCACCAACACCTCCAACTCTACCTCGTTTTCGACCGCCAAGGTCTCGCCTCCCATTTCCCATCACCCTCTGCCCAATGGACAGAGCACCATGCACACGCCGAGAAGGGACAGGTACAGCCGGATCGGACCCTGGCACTTGTTTTTTACCCCTGGAGAGCTGGAAGGGGCTGGGATCCATCACCCACAGGGCTGGCAACAGGGTTGGGAGGGTTGGGGGTTTTCTGCCTGCCTCCAAAACAAGTCCTGCTACTGTTTTGCTGTGCCCGTGTGCCCATGGAGGACAGGGAGCCATCGCTGCGGGGTGTCCCGTGGGTCCCAGAGGGCTGGCCCCATGCACGGGAATGCTGGAGCATCACAACTGCCCCATCTGACGGTCCCATTCCCTTTTCTGCAGCTCTTCCCATGAAGAGACCCCCAGCTCCCACCCACTGTACGGCCACGGAGAGTGCAAGTGGCCCGGCTGCGAAACCCTCTGTGAGGACTTGGGACAGTTTGTCAAGTAAGTGACTTTGGGGGGAGGTTTTCCTGGAGGAGGGGAGAGCCCAGGCTCTCAGGCTGGAACAGCATGATGCTGATGGAGGGGGAGACCCCCGAAATAGGTCCAGACCCCCCAAAGTCTGTCTGCCCAGAAACAGAGGGGCCCCATGCAAAAGGCAAGAACACAGCAGGGTTTGCTGCTGGAGAAGAGCTGCAGTGCAGCGGGCAGCAGCGGGCAGCAGGCGAGGGGGGTCTGCAGCTCCCCTCCTGGGGGGCGAGAGGAGGGGAGGAAGCAGATGGCAGCGCGGCAGCCCGCTGACACTGCTTGTGGGCTCCGGCGCTGACTGATTAACTCCGCTGTCGAAGAGCCCTCTGCTAGCGTCAGGGTCAAACAAATTGTTTTCACGCTTCGTCAGAGGTTTACTTAATTAGTTCATTTGCAATTAGATCTCTTTGTAGCCAGGATTTTTAGCAAAGACATCAGAAGGAACTGACGGGCTTGCTTGCTCCTTCCCCCCCCCCGCCTCTCCGGCTGTCTGCTCAGCGCGGTGGCCGAGACGCACTGACGTGCGCTTTGCTCTCCGTCGGCGAGATCTGGGGGTTTTACAGACCTGTCCTGTCCGCTGCCACGCACTGGGGGCCGGCTCCAGTGGGAGCATCCCTTGGACCACACCAGCCTCCTTGTTCCCAGGGAAGGAGCTGGGCAGAGGCCTTGCAAAGGAGGATGAGGAGGTGCGAAGGCAGCCTGGGGAGGCTGGGAGAGCCTTGCCTGGTGGCGACTCAGTGAGTGAATGAGTCAGGCTCTTGTGTCGTCCTCCCTCTGACTCACGGAGTGCACCTAGATAAGGCATCTCCTCCCGCCTCTCAGGGCACGTTTATATGGCACGGAGCAGATGAACAAGTTCAGCTTTGCAAGCTGGAGCTGGGGTTGGCCGGGGATGGGTTGTGGTGCCAGGAGAGCCTTGCCGTGCTGGCCGGGGCTTTAGGGTCCCTGCACCCCACATCCCACCTGCCTGCCCCCCCAAGCACACCTAGTGCTTGCAGGAGCAAGCTTCCCGAGGGGCAGCCTCCCCGACAGCACTAGTGAAGTGTTTCTGTCCCCTCTCTGCCAATGTGAGCACATGTCAGGATGCGGGACAGAGGGATGGAAGACTTCCAGTTCCCGAAGGCTGAGCCCAGCTGCAGCATGGACCTTGCTTTGAGTCTCGGCACCAGCTTCAAGCCTCCTCTGAGCATCATCTCCATGGAGTAGCTCAGAAGGCCTCAGCATTGGGGGTGGAAAGGGGCAGCAGATCCTTTGAGCAGTAGTTTATAAAAGCCTGTGAGGGTCAGGGGGAGATGTATCCGTTCCCAGCCAGCACAGCCTTGGCTCTCGATAGCTTTTTCCCTCGGGAAGCAGCTGTGCCCTCAGTCTGCTGCGTGGGGAGAGGAGTGGGCAGCTTGGTCCAGCTGCAGCCCTGTGGAGCGGGGCTGGGACACTGGTGGGGTTTGCTCACGTACAGGCTTGGCAGCCGGTCCCAGTTACCTAACTTGTTTTTGCAAGCTGGGGCTGGAAGTCTCTCGCAAACAGCCGCGTGAGACTCCTGCTGTCTTCTGCGTCTGGACTGAGGGTAGATACTCCTGAGGCACCTTCTCCTGGGATGTCCCACCAGAAATATCCCAGCCTTGGTCCTGGAGAGCGTTGGCCCACAGCCCTGGTACACCTGTGTGTTTCCCAGTGCCAGATGCCACCTTTTGGGGTGTTCCTGGGATAGCCCCGGTACAGTTTGCCCTGCTGCTCAGCATCTCCCCTCCAACCTGTCCCGCTCCCCTGGTGAGGACCCTCCACGTTTGCACCCACCCCAGCAAGGACATGGCCTGGCCATGCAACATCTTCAGGGCTGGATGTGTCCCCAAGCTGCTGTTTTGCTGGGTCTGGGGGCGAGGACCCCCAGAAGGTGATGGCTGGGATATCCCTGGCTCTGTGGCAAGTGGTGTCCCCGTCACCAACTGCTTGCCTCTGCCAGGAGCCCTTCCCCTCCCCAAGAAGGAGGGAGGGCAGCGAG
This sequence comes from Ibycter americanus, assembly GCA_035590275.1. NCBI lineage: Eukaryota > Metazoa > Chordata > Aves > Falconiformes > Falconidae > Ibycter > Ibycter americanus. Next base: position 3,425,142 of record JAVJGI010000038.1, read on the forward strand.
GACCAAATGGCCTTGTGCTTGACAAACATAAAGTGCCGTATAAACATAAGGCACGAAAGCGGTAGGATGAGGAGCACCCTGGAAACGTCACCCTCTGCCTTCGGGGGCTTCCTTAGAGGGTGTAAGTAAACCTCCATAATACCACCTTTGTCCTGGAAACCTGCTCCTCAGGTCCTGCTGGGCACCTCCTGCCAGCAGCTTTCTCCAGGACTTTCCAACAACCAGTAGCTGCTCTTGAGCACTGCAGGGCTGCCCCAGTGCTGCCACGGGCGAGGCTGGTTGTCTACAGCCACCCTCCAGCCCAGTTTGCTTGGCTGTCTTCATGCCTCAGCCTCCCTTCTGCTCATCACGCTGTGGGCAGCAGTGCCGGAGCATCCCCGGCACAGGCAGCGCCTCACGGGCATCCCCGGGCGTTGCTGCTGTACAGATGGTTTGCAGGTCAGGGCTGATCCCAGGTGTGGCCCAGGTGGAGGGGCCGCATTTTGGGCACGTCCAGGCATAAACGCCCGTGTTCTCCTCCCCAGACACCTCAATACAGAACATGCACTTGATGACCGAAGCACGGCCCAGTGTCGAGTTCAGATGCAAGTGGTACAGCAGCTGGAAATACAGGTGGGTACCGCCCCAGCCTCCAAGAACACAGGTTTTAAAAGCTGTTTCCCTTCCAACTCTGCACACCACGTCTTGGCTGCTCTCTGCAAGAGGGGGTTAGCAAGGTCGGGGACCGTAGTGACATAACCAGCCACCCCAGGGGTTCATTTTAAGCATCCTTCCCAAATAGGAGTGCTGGCCCTGGGCCACATCCTGATGGAGATCAAGACCTGGGGGACCCTCAAATTGATTCCCCCTCTGACAACAGCACCCCTGCACGATTACGATGCAGCTGGAGGAAGGGACAAGCCATCCCTCCTGCCCAAAGTGTCCCTGTGGGTACAAGGGGATGCCACAGACCTGGAAGACACATGCTGCCTGGGGGGGTACGTGCCCCTAGACATGAGCTGTGCCCCTGCCCTTGTGCCCAGCTGTGCCACTGCAGTGAGAGCCACAGGGCTGCTGGGTGCTTGGGAAATCAGGCCACTTATTTTGGTGGCTGAGCACAGTCTTTGGAGCCCAACTTTGGGGTGCTATTTTTGGAAAGCCAGTGCTTTAAATAGTGCCTTTCCCAGCGCCTCCGACTCCCCGACGTGTCATGCGTAATTCGGTTAATAGAAGAGGGAGGCGGGGGGGAAATGGGGGGAAGCGGAGGGTTGTCACCTTGGGACCTAAAAGTGGTTGAGGAGGAAATTGAGACAGGGCAGTGGTCTCTGTCGGAGGGTTGCTCACCGAGACCCCCGTGGCATGACAGTGCCTGGGTGCCCGGGTGTGCGGCCGGGGGCTGGCAGCAGCTCAGGGTGGTTTGTGCCCATCGCTGTGTGGGGCGGTGGGTGTCACCACGGGGGACGCCAGCCTCGGGGGGACAGCAGCCTTGGGAGCCTCTGCCCAGAGTTACAATAACAGGGGGCTGTGGAGTGGGGGGGACGCAGCAAAACCTTCCCGGGTGGGGAGGCTGCGAAGCCGCCTGGGCGAAGGCGTGCGAGCGCATCCTGCTCCCCAGCCCCTGCTAAAGCGAGAGGTTGAAAGCAATTACTGGGGCTTGAAGAGGGGAGGGAAAGGAAGGGGAAGAAAAAAAAAAAGCTGAAGGGCGAGCAGAAAGCTGCATGTGCAGAGAGGAGAACCTGCCACCGGAGCTACCAATTATAAAGTTTTCAGCGCGGAGCTCCCGCTGTGCCAGCGGAGAGCGTCTGCATCACGAGGGGAGACCTGTCAGCTCTAATGAGCACCACGACAGCACGAAAGCATCTGAGCTGCTCCAAACTTGCAGCAAACTCTACTCTGGCTCCTGCCTTTAACTCCTTCCTCGCCTGACTCCCGGCTCCAGAGCCTGCCTGGGGAGGGGGCTTGGCTGGCAGGGAGCCGGCAGCATGTGGGGATGTGGCCGAGCCCTGAGCTTGAGGGGTCGCGGTGGAAAGGGAAGGTGACGGGAAGAGAGCGGGTGTCAGATCCCATCGCCTCCGCCGGGCTCAAAATCTCTCCTGGTGCCACAGTGAATATTTCACCCTTCTCCGCACTCTGGGGAGTAAACAGGCGAGAGCGTGCAATTAAAGCAATGTTGTGCGTCCGGGTGGATGGGTGGACGGACGGAGGGATGGGTGGATGGACAGGGAGCTGCTGGTGAGCGGGAGGCAGCGGAGGCTGGAGGAGGGCGAAGGGGACGGGGACGGCAGGCACCGGGGCACGGGGGCAAGAGCACCAGGGAAGGAGGGCGAGGCTGCGTTGGGTGGCTGGGATGGGGCCATGCTGTTGGATGGCAGCCTGAAGGCATGGGAAACGACTCCATTTCATCCTAGATTTTTCACCTGACTGCACACATGGAGCTGGAGCAGCGGTAGCCCCTGTGCACCCCACGATGCGTGCCGTAGAGCCATGGCCCCATTGGTGCTCTGGGGAGAGTTCAGCATCAGGCAGGAGGTGGCTCCTGTGGGGATGCTGGAGGATGCTGCCAGCCCAGAGCCAGGGCTGGGGGGCTCGGTGGGCAGCTCCTGCAGGCTGTGGGCACCTCTGCGGTGGCTGCCGGCACTGCCTGACCATCTCCCTTCTGGTTCTTGCCTCCCACAGCTGGCAAAGGAAAGCGAGCGTCTCCAAGCAATGATGGCCCATCTTCACATGAGACCTTCAGAGCCAAAGCCTTTCAGCCAACCTGTAAGCGTGCGTCCCCCTCCTGCCCTTGTACGTCCCCGCAGCCACTGCCTCTCCTCCCCTTTCCCCTTGCTGCTGGCTGCCATCTCCTCCCTGTCCTGTGCATGGTCACCACAGCCCCGCGTGGCCCAGCTGGATGAGCTTCTCGGAGCGGGCATGCCCTGACCATGCTCCGGCACACATAGCCTGGTCCCTTGTGCTGGTGCAAGGCATCAAGCAGGAGTGAAATGCAGCCTGTGTCAGTGTTGCACTGTTCCACCAGCTTGGACACGTAATGGTTGCATCCCCATCCCATGGTTGCAGCCTCTCCTGCGGTTCCATCTCATCCCGTGGTTGCATCCCCATCCTGTGGTTGCAACCTCTCCTGCAGTTCCATCCAATCCCATGGTTGTATCCCCATCCCGTGGTTGCAACCTCTCCTGTAGTTGCATCCCATCCCGTGGTTGCATCCCCATCCTGTGGTTGCAACCTCTCCTGCAGTTGCATCCCATCCCATGGTTGCATCCCCATCCTGTGGTTGCAATCTCTCCTGCAGTTGCATCCCATCCCGTGGTTGCAACCTCTCCTGCAGTCGCGTCCCATCCCATGGTTGCATCCCATCCCCTGGTTGCGTCCCTTCGCTGCCGGCTTTGCAGCCTGAGCCGGCACAGCCCTGCCGAGCTGCCGGTGTGCCGGGGGCTCTCCCTGCCCCTGCCTTCCCCGTGCCGGTGCCCAACCACCCGTCCTCCCTCCCGCCTATCCGTGCAGCTGAACCTGGTCTCCAGTGCCACCCTCTCCAAGAGCACTTCCGACACGTTCCCCGACGGCTTACCTCATCCCCCCACCTCCGCCACGGCGCCCATCACCCCCCTGCGGCAGGGCCCCTCCGTCATCAGCTCTTCCACTTTACACAACGTGGGGCCCATCCGCAGGAGAAACTCGGAGAAGTTCTGCACCCCAATATCTTCAGGTGAGCTCCGGGATGGGGCTCAGCACCCTCCATCACACGGTTCCCAGGTCTCCAAGCGGGTCCCTTCACCCCCCACCCCCAAATTTCTTATTCCCTCTCCAGAACTTGCACAGAATCACGAGTTTTACAAAAACGCAGATGTCCGGCCGCCCTTCACGTACGCCTCGCTCATTCGGCAGGTGAGTGGCTCCCTGCACCGTGGGGTTCAGTTCTGCACCCCAAGACCTGCCTGCGGGGCACCTCGGGCAAAGCCCTGCTCTCCCCTACTTGCTCAGTCTTGGGGGAGCCCCTGCACCCGCTGAACCCCCATTTCTCCCCCTGGTGCCTCACGGCGGGATGGGTGTCAGACCCCACCAGGGTGTCACGAGTGATGCTCTTGTCCCCTCTCTGGTTTCCCAGGCCATCCTGGAGACCCCTGACAGGCAGCTAACGTTGAACGAAATCTATAACTGGTTCACGCGGATGTTCGCCTACTTCCGAAGGAACACAGCCACCTGGAAGGTGAGAGCAGCCCTGCTGAGTGCCGGGGGGCTCACCCCATCCCACCCAGGGCTCACCCCATTCCACCCAGAGCTACCTGTGGCAGAGGATGCTCCAGCTTATATGGGCACCTGTGGTAAAGGACCAGTTTATCACACAGCTCTGAGATGGTGCAGGAAAATGATTTTGTGGATAAATCCCACATTTCCCCCGCCAAAAACGCATCCCTGGTCTCGGGGGACACATCGTCCATGCAGTAGGATACAGCCGAGGGCCGCACTGTAGAAAGCCGCGGCTTTCTGCGGAGCTGGGGCTGGAGCAGAGCTGCCCACCATGGGACAGGGGCAGAGAAAAGAGTGAGAGACCCTTGAAACAGCAGATCAGGTTAACGGTAACGGGGGTGGGCAGCACGCAGGGCAGCAAGGCGCAGCAGGATGCGGGTGCTGGTCCATGGGGATGGAGGGAGAGCGGTGATGGCTGGGGGGACCGTCGGTGAGCGGGAGCACCCGTGGTGCCCCCCTGCCCGGGGCTCGGTGCTGTACGGGCAGGTACTCGCAGTTTTTGGTGCTGAGCAGCTGTTTGTCAGGGCTAGGCTGATGGGCATCAGTTCTGGGGCAGCTTCGCAGGGCAGCGCCCGGGTGCCGGGGCTGCTCCCCCCTTGGTTATTTAGAAAGTGAGAACTGAGAAAATGCGTTGCAGAGGAATGGGGTGGTTGTGAGAAGGAGCAGTTACTGCCCTGACCGGGGAAGATTTATTTCTTGTTTCCTGCTGCGTGCATTTACTGAGACGCAGCATCCTCCTGCTCAGGGTGGCAAGAAGTAAAGTGGCAGAGGGAAAGTAACACTTAAAAAAAAATAGAATAAGTGAGGCACAAGCGAGACAGTGCATTTTGAAAGGGTTAAAGGAGGAATCGGTTCTCCTGGAGCCCAGGGCCCCCGTGTGTTGCTGCTGCAGATCCGAGCTTTGGATGACTTAATGGGTTTTTGGGCTCCAAAGCGCTATGGGTGGCCCCTGGCTTGGGCACAGCCCACCCTGAGCATCCCCACACCCCGAGCGGGGAGGATGGCAGTGGGAAGGAGCCGGACTGGAGCGGTCCCAGGTGCCTGGGCCATTTTTGGTCCTGGCCATGGCCCTGCATCAGTCTGGAGTCCCCCTCACGGCACGCGTGCAGCACTGCAAGCCGCACGGCATGGGGAGCATCGTGGGGAGCATCGCTGGTCGCTGCCGCTGCTGTCGCGACCTGGGGACACCCCCAGCTGTGGGGACAGGGTGGGCAGTGATGGGGAGCACTGGGGCACAGAGCCCGCCGTGGCCGTCCCTGCTCCTGGGACGGTGTCTCGCTGGCCAGGGCTGTCCCCAGGGCAGCACTTGACCCACTTTGTGCCTCGGGTTTTCCCATCTGTGGAATGAGATAACGGCAGGTGAAAATGCCTTTTTCTTGCCCTTTTACTGGCTGAAAGGAGTAAATATTTGGGGTTTTTTTGCTTTGGAGCTTCCTCGCACCCCGTGTTATCCAAGGGCAGAGTTGATGTCTTGGAGAAGGGCATGGTTCCCTTCTTGCTGCTCTTTATTTTTTCCTGTTCCACCACCAAAAGGGATGGCAGGGGATTAAAAAAAGCTAGCAGGGGGATGATTCCCTTCCCAACTTTCAGTGTCCAAGGCCAGGCTTCTTTTGAAGGAGGGGGGATACACAGGAAAAAATAATGTATTTCCGCTCTTCAGAAAGCCACCGTTTCTGCTGCAACTTCTCCCTCATCTCCTGCTGCAAGTTCCCTGTGGGATGGGGCACGGGTGCTGGGGACCAAGGCGGTTACCCCATCCCCACAGCAGGTTAGAGCCCTGGTGTGATGTGGGGGCCCACGGGGAGACCCCCCAGCACGGCACGGCACGGAGAGCAGAGCCAGGGGTGTAAAGCAAACATCATTAGAAAAGACAAAGATGAGAAGCAAACAGAGCAGCCAAGTCTGGCACTGAACAAATACTCTGCTGAAATACAACAGCCACGTTAGGATGAGGCAGGGGACCCATCCCGACACGAGGTGGGAGGGTTCCCATGGCGGGGGTCTCGCCTGGCACCTCCTCCATGTCCCGGGGCCAGCACCCTGCCTGGCACCCAGCACGGGAGATGGGTCATCCCAGGCTGCGGTGATGCTGAATCGCATCCTGTCCCGTGCCAGGATTTATTTTATCTTCATTTTTGCTTTTGCAAACACATACCCACCGATGCCTCGACACGGGGTGTCACCGAAGGGAGAGGGGGGACGTGGGCACTGCTGGGCTACGCTGCGCCTCCACGTGCAGGAAAGGTTTCGGCTTTGCCACGCTTCTTGTTTCGGGGCTTTCTTTGGACGAGAGGTCCCCTGCGCGCACAGGAAGGGGAGCGTGGGGCAGGATCCGGCCCCTGCGAGGGGAGGAAGTCCTGTGTTTGCTCGCCAGGGGAAGGGGTTCAAGGGCAGCGGCAGGACCCAGCCCCGGCCAGACCTCAGACCCCTGGGTGCGGGCAGGGTGCAGGGTATTTGCAGAGATGGCGCAAGGACAGAGCCGGGGCTCATCCTGCTCCCTTGCTGGTCCAGGAGCACAGCAGTGTCTGGGGTCCCCCTTGGATTTCCAGCTCCCTGGGATGTCTGTGTGGTGCTGAGTGCAGCCGGACCCTCCTCTCTGGGTGATGCCAGCACGGGGTTTGAGGACGAGAGGTGCCGAGGCCCCTGGGGCAGGGCATGTCTCAAGTGGAGTGTATCCCCTTGGGTGCGAGCGGCGATGGCACCGAGCTGGGACCCAGGGACCTGGCTCTGCACCGCACTGAGCATCACGCGAGGAGCTGGGCTGGTTCCTGGTGGGACTCAGGGGTTCCCCCCCAAAAATCACATCAAACAGCACCGACTGTCTGAATCTCCATCCCCAGGATCCGGCTCCTGGGAGCCAGGGAGCTGCCTGCAAAGTTTCCCCTGGGGGCTGGCTCTGCCCAGCAGTGAGAGGAGCAGGAGCCTGCCTGTCCCCGCTGCCTGCCACCACCACTCGGCTCTCACCGGGGCCATCGCAGCAGCGCCAGTCACGATGGCACAGCTGGGGACACTGGGGTGGCCGGTGAGCAGCGGGCACAGGGCAGTGGCCAGAGGATGGACAGACGGATGGATGGATGGATGGATGGAGAACCAGGGAAGGAGCCCAGCTTTGTTTATTTTTGTCCTTAAATTAAAAAGAAGGAGGCAACGATGCAATTTGATGAGTTTCTGGGAACTCTTCACACTTTTCAGCGTGGGGGGGTTCAGTCCTTGTGTCTCCTTTTGCCTTGTTGTGTTGGCCAGCTCCTTTGTTTATACAGCCCCCGTTCGACCTTTTAAATTGCTGTTAATGTTTTAGCGTAACGAATTAGTCTCTCATCACGAATCAGGACTCGAAATAAAAAAAAAAAAAAGAAAAAAAAAAACCTCCGAGGCCAACTTCCTGAAATTGGGGTCATTCTCATTTGCAAGGCAGAGAATCTGAGAACCTTAATGCAAGGAAATTTATTCAAAGGCAGAGCCCCGGCGTGATTAGGCCCTTTGTAATTATAGCTCGGAGAGATTCCACTCCAGCCTCCTGCCTCCCTCATGGATTAGCAAGTGAGTCGGAAAAATACACAGGATTTAATTAGAGGCAAATTAAAATTGGTAATGAAATAGGGGCAGTAGCAAATGGCAGGGAGTTGGAAGGGGAAAAGGGAGCTGGTATCTCTCGGGGCTGTGCTGTCTGCCTACGTGTGTGTCTCTTTATTTTACATTTAGAAATGTAAAGATGGTCGATGTAAAGAAGAAAGGGAGGGAAAGGACCAAAAAGGGAGGGTGGGGGGAAAGAAAAAGAAAGGAAAAGATTAGCTGGCTTTGCCGAGAATCCCCGAGTGAGCTGCAGTGGAGAGGGTGGCTCTGCTCCTGGGTCCTTGCTGGTGTGACTTGTCCCTTGTCCCACGCTGTCCCCATCTTTCTCGGCATCTGGCCAAAGTCCATGAAACGGAGTCGTGTCCGACGTGCGGCTCGGGGGCTCAACTCCTAAACCCTTTCGGTGCCAACGGGGCGAGCGAGCGTTCGCAGCATCCCTGGGTGGCTTTGCAGAGCGTTTGGCTGTAGACAAGCCGAGCGTGGCCAGGACAGCCTGGAGACGTGGGGACCTGCAGGGGCTGGGCGAGGAGGAGAATGGTGAGGAAGAGGAGGGATCCGGGCGGTGGGGTGAGGGCTGTGCCACTGAGCTCTCCTGCCCGCTCTGCCCACAGAATGCCGTCCGCCACAACCTGAGCCTGCACAAGTGCTTTGTGCGCGTGGAGAACGTCAAGGGAGCCGTCTGGACCGTCGATGAGCATGAGTACCAAAAGCGAAGGCCACCAAAGATGACAGGGTGGGTCCTCCTTTGCCGTGGGGGACAGCCCGGCACCCGCGCTCGCACCTGCCCCCGCTGCCAAAGCCCTGGTCCCCGCGCCGGCAGCGCTCAGCCGTGCATTGTTCTGCTTTCTCTCTTTCTGCAGGAGTCCGACTTTAGTCAAAAACATGATTTCAGGACTCGGTTACGGAGCACTTAATGCAAGTTACCAGGTAAGGACCCAGTTCCATCCCCGGCAGGGATGCGGGGGTGCTAAACCATCACCCCTCCGCAGTCCTGTTCCCATCGCGGTCTCGCATCCTCCGTGCCTCAAGCCGCTGCCGCTTTCTGTTGCAGGCGGCGCTGGCGGAGAGCAGCTTCCCGCTGCTGAACAGCCCCACCATGATCAACACCAGCTCCGCCAGCGGCATGCTGCACGTGGGCCACGACGACGTGAGCAGCACCGTGGAGCAGGTCAACAGCAACGGCAGCAACAGCCCGCGCCTGTCCCCGCAGCAGTACAGGTCAGCCTAGCCGGGGTGAGGGGGTGAGGGACGAGGCTGGTGGGGGTTACTGGGCTGCGAAGGGTTTGGAGCTGTGGGACAGTGGCACATGGGGCACCAGGAGCTGCTTGTTGCCTCCCGTGGCTCCTGCCCCTCCACGTGAGGAGCAGGAGGCTTTGGACCTAAGGGACGGTGGCACATGGGGCACTAGGAGCTGCTTGTTGCCTCCCATAGCTCCTGCCCCCTCCCCACAAGGGGCAGGGGTTGGACCAAGAACTTCATGGGGTTGTGGCGAGTGGGACCAGCTCCCCGAGGCTGAAGGCTTCCCTCCCCGCAGCCATCCAGTGCACGTGAAGGAGGAACCAGCTGAGGCAGAAGATGACAGCAGACCTGTCTCTCTGATGGCCACCACCAACCAGAATGTGACGATTCCCGACGACAGGGACCTGGAGGAGGAGCTGCCGGTGGAAGACTTGTCCTAAGGACCCCTTCCTCCTCCCCACCGAGGGGCAAACCCTTTCCACCCTCCTGGCCAGAGACCAAGCGACAGCTCCCACCTCCCCAAGGTGACCTTCGGCGTTAACCTGTTTTTTAAAGGCACTTCCACAAAGCAAAAGGGTTTCCTTGGTGCAACAACCTGTCGCTGATGGCGCGTCCTTCACGCTCCCCACCGCCCCGTGCTGCAGCCCTGGTGACTGACCGACCCCTGCCGCGGGGGACATCCCGTGACACGAGAAGCAAAAACCCAAGAGCTGGACTTTTTCTCCCCTCCTCCCTTGATTAGTGACTGGTGAACGAGGATGGTAGGTTGTTTCTGTCCGAAATGGTCCCTTTATTCCTTCTCCGGGCACAGTGGGCACAGGGAAGGCACCTCCGTCCCCTCTTCCCCTCCGGTGTTCTGCCCGGCAATGCTCGAGCCTCCACCAGCGACCACCCTGGGGAGGGAAGGCGGTGGCAGGAACCCGCTGTCATCTCTCCATCCCCCAGTGGGTTTTGCACTAGGAGGGACCGTGGACCGTGCCCACGTGCTGCCTCCACCCAGCCTTGGGGGAAGAAACAGCAGAAACGGGGACGAGTCCTCTGCCGCGGTCTGGATGTCGGGCTTGCACCGTTGTCTCATGGCTGGGGAAGGACGAGGACCAACACGTCGGTGGGACCGTGTCCCCTTTGCCTTGTCACTGGCAGGTTGCTAAACTGCCCGGTGAGCAGAGCAGCCGCCCCGGGTTGGCCACTGTCCCCGCTGGTGGGGGGGCTGGTGGCACCCAGCGGCGATGACAGTCCCCAGCCAGCCACCAGCGCCGGGCAGCGAGGACCCGGCTCCCTGCTTCCTTCTCGACGTCGGCTGCAGCAGGTGACGCCTCCCGCAGCCCACGCAGGGATGGCCAGTGGCCCGACCTTGCCATCAGGGAAAGGCTCCCGTCCCCCTGCGCTCCCGGTTCCTCCTGCCAAGCCGGGGCAGGGTCTGGGAGGATGGGCAGTGACACAGGGATGCAGCACCCGCCGCCGCCGAACCTCCTCCCGGGGGCACCCGCCGAGGGGCTGGCGTGGCAGAGCCCGGTGCTGAGCTGCCGCTCAGCCATCCCGCTGGTAGCAAAGCCGACCCCGGGGAAAGCCCACGGTGGGCGAAGCTGGCCGTGGCCGGCGAGCCGAGCCTGCTGCCACTGGCGCTCCCGCTTTCATCTTCTCTTTTTGTTATCCTTTTGTGTGCGTGTGCGTCCAGATGGGAAGATACCAAAAGATTTCTAGAGACAGAAGGTCCGTAGTTCAGGTGAACAGATGGTATTAATGCCAAAAAAAAAAAAAAAAAAATTATTAATAATAACGAGAACAACACAACCAAACACCCCTCTTCTCCCTGCTCTTTCTTTCTGTGGTGGTGATGTGGGTACCCAGCACCAGGTTCCTCCCAGCAGGCAGCTGTGGCCACCTCAGTGCCCTGTGCTGGCCTCAGGGACCAGCACCTTTGTCGGGGACCAGCACCTTCCCCAGCACGGCCAGGCTGGCACTGGCTGTCCTGGCACGCAGCAGGGTCTCGGGGGACTTGCTGTGATGGATGTGGAGCTGCTCCAGTTTTTGAGCCCAGCTCTGGGCTCTCCTGAAGCGACCCCGAGCGCTGCTCCATCCCTCCCTGTCCCCGGTACCCTGGGTTGAGACTTAGGCGGTGGGGGCTGCATCGCTGCCCCAGCACATGGCCCCCAGCCCCATGCCGAGGTCCTGGCGCGGGGTGCCCCAGGAGCTGTGTTTTGGGTTGAAAATGCAACACACAGCTGTGGGTCGGGGGGGGTTGTGCTCGTTGGTCCCCATGCATCACCCCTGTGACATCCCAGAGGGTCTCCTGGCCCTGTGGCATATGTCCCCAGGACAAGCCCGTACCTCGGGTCATCCTCTTTGCTGCCTGTTACATTCTCGGTACCCAGGTGGCTGTAGAGATGGCGGGGGGGCGGGGGGGGGGTCCCTGGCTTCCCCCTGCAGCCATCGGTGAGGCTGAGCGAGCCCCCCCAGCCTTGTCCCCTGTGCCACCCCGACACCAGCCGGGGGATGCTGAGCCCCTTGGGGAGCAGCAGCCACCCGTGGGGAGGCACAGCCTGGTGGGGCTATTAATGGGGATCAGCAGCATCCCCCGGCGGGTGTTGTAGAGGGACCCTTTAACCTGAAAAACCCAGAAAATCCTGCAAAACCCACCCTCCCCAGCCCCTGGCGTGGGTGGCCATGCAGTTGCGTGGGCGCTGGCCATGCCGTGCCGTGCCGTGCCGGCCTTCGCTAGGTGTCTCCACTCGACCCGTGTTTCTCTCCACGCCGCAGCATCGCTCGCTCCCTCGCTGCTGCCAAAACACCATGGCCAGGAGGTTTTCCAGCCCGCTTCCCCAAGCCCTCCGGCCTCTCCCGGCTTGTCCCTGCCGCCGCCGGACACCAAAGACCCTGCTTGGGCTGGGGGGGCACAAACCGAACCCCATCTCTTGCAGTGTGGGTGCAGCCCTCTCCCCCCACGTATCTCCAAAGGAGCTGCGAGGCCAGAGGCGCTGCGTATTTCCCCATATTTTTCCATAATTTGTTTTTCTTTTTTCTTCTTTTTTCTTCTTTTTCTTTTTTCTTCTTTTTTCTTCTTTTTTCTTCTTTTTTCTTCTTTTCTTTTTTCTTCTTTTTTTCTTTTGTTTTCTTTTTTCCTTTTTTTCCTTATTTCAGTTTTTTCAGGGTTTTCAGGTTTTTCAGGTTTTTGATTTTAAGTTATTATTTTAAACGAGTTTACAGCTGCCGCGGGCGGGTGTTGCTGGAGGGAGGCTGGCATCACGCTTCGCTACTTTACTTGTATGAAGGACCAGGGAGGGATGGACAGGCTGGATGTTGGGGTGCAGCCCCTGGCCCCCCCCTCTGCTGCTGCTCCACCACGGTTCACCCTTGGCAGGGGGTCGCCTGCCTCCCTCCAGGCTTTTAGGTTTTTGGTTTGCATCTCCCCGGCCAGGGGGCAGCTGTGGCTCTTAGGGCAGTGCCAGCACCCAGTGTCACCCCCGAGCTGCTCCGACATGCCTGGGACACCCCAGTGTCCCTGGGGAGGGAACGACCTGGCCTTGTACTGATGTAATTTGGTTTTTCCTCAGAGGGGGAGGTTTTGCAGCCTGGTGCATGGGTGCGGGGAGGGCTGCGGGCGGTGGGTGCTGCTGGTCCCAGCTCCCACCCGCTGCGGGGGGTGTTCTGCTGGCGGGTCCTTCCCTGCATCCGCAGGGCTGTGAGCTCTGCCTGGCTTCAGACCCCCCCTCCCTGTTTCAGGGGGGTGTTTCAGTAGCTGCTCCCCTTCATTTGCTTTTCCTGGGTCCTTTCCCTTCGCCTTCCTCGTGCTCTTCAAATTCCAGTTTTTAACAGCTCCGCAACCCCCTGGTTCCACATATGGGTCAGCGAAATCCCAAGGTGGTCCAGGCACGAAGTGCGCCCGGCATTGGCGAGCCCTCCAGCGCCTGCTGCAGTTCCTGCTCGGGGGGTGATTTTTTTTTTTTTTTTTTTTTTAAGCTTTTCCAGAGGTACAGACACCCCGAAATGCTTCCCAGGGCCAGGGTGAGCTGCGTGCCTCCAAATCCCCGTGGGTCCAGCCAAAATCCCTGTATGCCATCATGCCATCACCCCCAGACCCCACGAGGACAACCTGGCGCCTTCCCTTCCGCGCCGTATATTCCTATAGGTCTTTAGCCGCCATCCTGGCTCCGAAGAGCACTCTATATATATATTATATATATAAAAAATAAATATATAAATATAAAGGAGTTTTTTTTCTTTAAACAAATGCACAGGTTTGGAAAGTCCTGTGGCTCCAGGTGATGCCTCTTCCCCGGCCGTTGCTGAAACGGGAATTATGGTGGGTGTTTTCATGGGAAACGCGCCCGGTTTGATACTCAGGGGTAAATTTAATTCATTCTCTTACCCCCTGCCCGGCCCGGCTGCCTCTGCAGGGTCCCATCTGAACCCAGGTACTGTGTCCTCTCCCAGCCTCGCCTGCGCCTGCCCCTCTCGCCCCTCTGGTTTATTTTTTGCTGGTTTGAATGTTACAAAATTCTGCGTGATTTACCTCAAACACGCCGGAGGTGGGGGGGAGAGAAGGAAGGATAAAGGACCAAACGCAATGTGTGGCAGAATTGTATGTCTGTATATATTGAGATATATATATACTGGGTTTAAACCTACCAACACGAATTGTTCTTTTTGGGTTTTTTCTGGGGTTTTTTGGTTTATTTCTTGTTTCTTTCTGCCCTGGGGCAGTTCTATGAGGGGAAGGCGTGGGCACCTCTCTGTAAGTAAAGGCATTTTTTGGGGTATCTCCCAGTGAAGGAATTAATCATTTTTCCATGTTTTTCTTTTTTTTTTCCCCCCC